>ML685798.1:19676321-19722426 GCA_007922175.1 Pelusios castaneus | reverse complement strand
TCTTTCTTTCTTTCTTTCTTTCTTTCTTTCTTTCTTTCTTTCTTTCTTTCTTTCCAAACAAGGCATTTAAAAACAAAACAATATCTACACGTTAAAGATATATCGCTGTATATCTTAAATAGTTCTGAAATCCTTCAGTTTCAAACACATAAATGTCCTCAAAGTTTTTAATATTTGCATGTGCCTTGTGGATATTAAAGCTTTTGTGTTCATTTTTGTAAGACCAGGGATTTTCCTATGCTCCTTAGCCAAGATTTCCCTTCTGTATTGTTGTGCAGAGTGCTGTACACCTGTGCTCCCTTCCACAGCTGCCTATGTTTCGGTGGTGCACTGGGTCACTCTAGGCCAGACACTAAGTTATTCCTACTTACAGAATTTCCAGCTATTACTAATAGTTTTATCAAGATCGAAGGGAATGGAATAGGATTTGTGCCCCCACTCAGTGATACTACTGAACCTGCTAAGTGTCCTAGGATGATTGATGTAAATTAATCACTCTGAGGGCTTTGCCTTTAGCCAATGGTGTGCACAATCCAAACACTGAAAGCGAGGTTGTGAAGCTGCTTCTAACGCTTGTCAGTGACCTACCTGAGTGGAATTTCTGTGACTCAGCACCCACCAAAGTGAGTCAGGTGCATTTATTTTAAAAAGGTCCCTGACCTCCCCAGTTCAAGGAAAGGTTGGTTTTAATTATATCTACAGATAACTTCAACAAAACTCCATATTTCTTGGAAAGAAACCAGATGCATTTATTTTTGCTTCTCCATGTCAATGTGCACATTCACGCTGCAGCATTTTTTACATCTTTTTAGAGTGTAGGAGGTTTTGCAAGTTCATTTCTAAGGGTTCCAATTGTCTTTTTAGCAAAGTTATGATTTTTATTTATACGAGACTCACAATGCACTGTGTCAGGAGGGTGAAGATCTTGCTGAGATTCAGGCTTGCAGAGTCTTTTGTGATCAACAAAGGAATAAAATAACATAGGCAGTTTGAAATTGCATGTCTAAGGACCTAGCGGTGATAGAATGACTCTCACGACCATCCGCTACTAGACTTTGACTGTAACATTATTTATCACACAAATTTCCAAAATACCACCATATAAATAAAAAAAAATGATTGTGTTGTCTACAGTGGCAATTGAACCCTAGCCGACAGATGGAATTCTTTTACCATTCACAGATAAAGGTATGTATGGGACTGTCTATGCTGCTTATGAAAGTGCATCTCCTAGCCTGGGTCAACAGACTTGGGCTAGCAGAGCTTGAGCCAGTGCTCAAAAAATAGTTGTGTAGACAGTTTTGAAGTTGCAGCCCTGACTTGAGCACAGACCTGGAAACTCAGGGATGGCATCAGAGCCCAAGCCCCAGCCTCAGACTGAGCCACAACTTCAAAGCACAGTCTACACAGCTATTTTTAAAGACCTAGTGCAAACCTCGCTAGGTTGGGTCTGCTGAATCAGGCATGGAGGCTCACTGCTGTGGACCGTGTGGACATTTTAGGATATGCTTAAGAAACTAAGAAGACGGGACACGCTTCTGACATCAGGGCTAAGGTAGAGCAAATGCAGGAAAAGAGCAAAATTTTAAAAAGCAAAAATAGAAAAAAAAGTCAAAATAGTAGGGTCTGATTTTGTTACTCTTATTCCTGGTGTTATTCAGGCCATGCTTACAGGTTGGAGGACTACCTCCTGGAAAGCAGTGACTCTGCAAAATTCTTGGGAGACATGCTGGAAAATCAGCTAGATGTCTGCCCCCAGTGTGATGCTATGCTCAAAAGGGCTAATGTGATCCTTGGTGATATAAATTAGGAAATGTGGACCAGGCATAGGGAGGTTATATCACATCTCTATGTAGCCCTGGTGTCACTGCTGCTGGAATAGTGTGTCCATTTCTGGTGTCCACAATTCAAAAAGAGGTTGAGAAATTGGAGGATTCAAAGAAGAGTCACAAGAACAATTAAAGGTTGGGAAAACATACCTCATATTGATTGAGGCAAGGAGCTCAATCTGTTTATCTTAATAAATGGATGGTGAAGATGAGATTTGACCACAATAAGTAAGTACCTACATAACAAAACTCAGATAATGGGCTCTTCAGTACAACTACAAAGATACAACAATAGCCAATGGCTAGAAGTTGAAACTAGACAAATTCAGACTAAAAATAAGGCTCAGGTTTTTTTAATGATGTGGGTAATTAACCATTGGAATGGCTTACGAAGAGTTGTGGGTGGATTCTCTATCATTAGCAATTCTAAAATCAAGACGAGAAGTTTTTCTAAAATATGCTGTAGTTCAAGCAAGAATTAATTCAGGAAGTCCTATGGCCTGTGGCATACAGGAGGTCGGATTAAACGATCACCCCCCGCACCAACTGCAGGGATAGGAGTGGGGCAAAGGAGGCAATTGCCCAGGGACGTGCCAATTTTAAAAGGGGCCTAGGCCATGGGCAGCAGGAAGAAAGCTTCCCCTTGAGGATGCTAGCTCCCCCATCTGTCTCTTTTGCCTGTGGTTCCTGCCCACAGACCACCCCTGCTCTGCTCCAGGCCCCACCCTGCTTGACCTGCTTGCCACCACATTCCTTCCCCAAGCCCACCTTCCCACATGGCCCCTATCCTTTCTTCCATACACCCCTTTCCCTGCTTGACCTTCCTATAGCTATGTCCCTCTTTCCCTGCTGAGCCTCCCTCCACTGTCATTTGCCACATGCACCCCTCTTCTGCTCCGCGGTTGACCACTCCCATCACTGCTCACTACATCCCTCCTTCCCTCCTCCCCTCTCAGCCTCCCTGCCCCTGCCAGCTGTTACTCACCACCCAGGAGTGAGGGGAGTGTGTAAGAGAGGAGGGGGACCAAGTGAGGGGGTGGAAAGGGACACTACAGAGAGTTGGCTGAGCAAGAGAGGGGAGGGGCCTGGGGTGGAGTAGGGTCTGAAGTAGACTTTGCATAGGGCTGTGGGCAGAAGAGACAGGATGGGACAGTCCTGCTCTGGGGCCCAGACTTCCTGTTGTTGGGTTTGATGATCAGAGTGGTCCTGTCTAGCCTTAATCTATTGATCTATGTTAAGTAATTCCTTATTTCATTTAGTAGTTCCATTGATTGAAATACACCAACCTATGTAGTTAGGTTCTATTGAACACGCAGAGTTCTGTGAATGTGACAGGAGTGTTTTCACATAAATTTGTGAAAATGTTTGCCATTGTATTTGGGATGATTTTTATCACTGAAATTTTACATTCTGCAATTTTTTTAGACATTTCTGGGTATAAAAATGTAAAAAGCCATTTACATAGCATGTTAATAATGCCATAGCACTATGGCATAGCATATTAATAATAAGAGAATCCTAGAAATGTAGGACTGGAGGGGACCCTGTTAGGTAATCATGTCCAGCCCTCTGCACTGAGGCAGGACTAAGTATTAGCCCATCCCTGACAGGTGTTTGTCTAATCTGCTCTTAAAAACTCCAGTGACAGAGATTCCACAACCTCCCTAGGTAATTTGTTTCACTGCTTAATTACCCTTTCCTTTAGGAAGTTTTTTTCTAATATCTAACTTAAATCTGCCTTGCTGCAATTTAAATCTATTACTTCATGTCCTATTCTCAATGGATAAGGAGAACAATTTATCACTCTCATCTTTATAGCAGCCTTTTACTTGCGACCGTTAGTGTCCCTGTCCCATTCCTCTGCCTCCACCCAGTCTTCTTTTTTCCAGACTAAACAAACTCAGGTTTTTTTCAATCTTTCCTTGTAAGTCATGTTTTCTCGAACTTTACTAATTTTTGTTGTTTTCCTCTGGACTTTCACTAATTTGTCTACATGTTTCCCAGAGTATGGTGCCCAGAACTGGGCATAGTACTCCAGCTGAGGCCTTAACAGTTCTGAGTAGAGGGGAAGAATTACTTCTTGCGTCTTGCTTACAAAGCTGTTATTAATACATCCCAGAATGATGTTCGGTTTTTTGCATCAATTTTATATTGTTGACTGATAGTAAGTTTGTGATCCATTATAATCTCCAGATCCTTTTCTGGGGTACTTCTTCCTAGACAGACAAGGAGGATGAGATAATATCTGTTATTGGACCATCTTCTGTTGGAGAGAGAGACAAGTGGCTTGTGATGGGATGTTAGATGAGGTGGGTTCTATATTACTACAGAGAATTCTTTCCAGATGTCTGGCTGGTGAGTCTTGCCCACATGCTTGGGATTTAGTTGATCACCATATTTGGGGTTGGGAATTTCCCCCCGGGGCAGATTTGCAGAGGCCCTGAGGTTTTTCACCATTCTCTGCTGCAGGAGCTGGTAGAGTCTCTGTATCTTTATATCTTTAACCCTTGATTTGAGAACTTCAATAATTCAGTCATAGGTTAGGGGTTTATTACAGGAGTGGGTGGGTGAAGTTGTGTGGCCAGGGTTGTGCAGGAGGTCAGGCTAGAATGATCATAATGGTCCCTTCTGACCTTAAAGTCTATGGCTATGTCTACACTGGAAAGTTAGTTCGAATTAAGGAGGCTTAATTCGAACTAACTAAAGCCATGGCTACACTAGGCTTTAGTTAGTTCGAATTAAGGGCTTCCTTAATTCGAACTAATAAGTTCGAATAGGGTATTCTAACTAAGGGGCTAATTCGAACTAGCTAGTTCGAATTAACCAATGTGGCCATGTTAATTCCAACTAATTTCTTAGTTCGAATTAACCGGCCATTGAAATGAATGGGGATTGCTAATTCGAACTAAACAAGTGCTTGCTTAGTTCAAACTAACATTACAGTGTGGCCATGCTAGTTCGAATTAAGCTAATTCAAACTAAGTAAAATTAGTTCGAATTAGTTAGTTCGAACTAACTAATTTGAACTAATTTTAGCAAGTGTAGACATAGCCTATGAGTCTATAAGCTTTGGAGCTACACAAACCTTTTCTTCAGATTTGGGAAAGTAGCTGAGACTGTCACAGCTAACTACAGGAACAAACAGATAGTTTAGTGTAAGTAGTTAGCACCTATTCTAAAGGTCATTTTCCATTTTGTATTTGTGCAGTTGGTTAATCCTTCTTCAGTACCTTGCATTTGTTCTTATTGAATTTCATTCTCTATGCCATTATCCAAATCATTTGTGAAGACACTGAATATAACCCTTCAGGACCCCCCTCCTTGAGATGACCTTCCAGTTTTATGGTGAATCATTGATAGCTACTGTCTTATAGGAGGTTAATCTAGGCTATATTTCTGTAATATGTTTTCCCTAATCTAACTACAGTTCCTAAGTTGTCTATGAGGTGAATTTTTGTTTAAATAAATCTCTCCAAGCCAACACAGGGTCATGCTAATAAAAGGAGTGACACCAGTGGTTAAAGTATAATTTGACAGGCTCCGGAACCCTCCTAATCTCCAGGCCCCCTTCCCGTATTGTCTGGGCCCCCTTCATGCATGTGTGGGCCCCAGCCCAGGTAGGCATTTGCAACCACTTCTCATTACCACATGCATCAGTTATTGCTCCATAAAAATATTTATAATTTTATATGGCATTTATGTCTATAGCAATTATTGTCACAAACTAGCAAACACTGCATAACACAATAAGTATTGTGATTAACAACGGTGGGGCGTAGGACCTGCCAGCAGCCAGGGCAGGGCAGAAAATGCCTTCTGCTGGATTTTTCTATTTTTAGGGGCCCCGGAATTCTGGCCCCTCAAACTTGGGGACCCCGGAACTGCGTTCCGGTGCGTTCCCCCTTTCTTTAACCCCTGAGTGACAGCATTCGTTTCCATTTCTCCCACTCTGGTGGCTTTTTTTTTCCATGCTGTCCCTTGCATTTGGAGGAGTCTTTCCATGCACCATTTTTTTTCTTCTGATTCAGTTCTGTCTTCAAACCTGATTTGATTTGAATTCCATATCTGATCTTCTATAGCTCTCTCCTACGTCCATATTCATACCTCATCCTTTTTAGTGTTCCAGTCTAGATTAGATTGCAATTTCCATAAGCCAGGATCCATGTCATGATGCTAAGGCCATTTGTATCTGTGTTGTTATATAAATAGCAATTAAAAAGAATGGCTTGTACTAGACTTATAATGTTACAATTCTGTTATATTCAAATACAGAATTTTGGGGCATGTGGATGTGAACTGCTTGATTTCCCCCAAGTCTTCCTTATGTAAAAAACAACCATGCATCAGTTGTAAGTTAACCTAGTGTGAAAAATGTGAGAACTACTTTTTGTTATGCCCTTCTTGTCTTCTTTTTATGAGCAAGTATTAATCTTTGCAGTGGGACAGTTGGAGAAGAGGACTTCCTGCCAAAGGGAAATCCTTGTCTCTAGCACTATGGGATCATGTGGTAGGAAGGGGCAAATGAGGAACTGAAAACTATGCTGGTGGATACAAGGGAAGAAGAGTTCATTTTCTCATGTACAAGTGCTATACACGCAGCCTCTTGAAGATTTTGAGGAAACTGTGCTGTCTATTTCTGGAGTAAGATGAAGCTAGAAAACTTCTGCATCATCAATCCTGTAGTTGTTGAACCAAATCCTCCCACTGTATTTTTTTTATGTATGTACATTTTGCTAGAGCAGATGCACAGCACATGGGAAAATATGCTAGTTTCTTAATGTCCTTTGTCCCTGCTATCCAGACAGTGGTGTAGCCAGGCCCCCTGGCGCCCAGGGGCCAAATCAAATTTGTGCAGCCTTCTGCACAGGGCAGGAGGGGTCCCAGCCCCACCCCTCAGCTGCCCTGGGGGGGATATCTCTAAGGCACAGGCCCCCAGGCCCTGCAGCTGGGCTGCAGGGGGAGGCCAGGCCAGCCCCCCCACCAGGGCCAGATTAGAAGGGTCCCGGCCTAGGCTGCCTAGTTGCAGCACATGGGCCAGGCTGGCAGTGGGTGCCTGCAGGCCCTGGTGTAGGAGTGGGGGCTGTTCAGTGCTTGGGGGGGGGGGGCAGAGACTGCCCTCTCTCCACTGAGGAGCAGTGTTTTCTGGCCCCCACCCTGCTGTGCACCTGGCCAGTTGCTGGATTGCCCCAGGTGGTGGGCTAGGCTAGAGTGTGACTGCTGCTCTCTGGGGCGGGGTTGGCTGGCATGTGGGGCGCCAGAGGCCGCCCACCCCCAGGCCCTGGAGAGGGTGAAGGCCATTCAGCCCACCTCGCCCCCTGCTCCCCAGCGCTGAACGGGCCCTCTCCAGGGTCTGGGGCCAGGTGGCCTCCAGCGCCCCACACGCCAGCCAACCCTGACCCTGGAGAGCAGAGATCTCACGCCCTCCTGCCCCAACCCCTGGGGCAGTCCAGCAGCCGGCCAGGGATGTGGCATGGCAGGGGACAGAAAATGCTGCTCCTCAGTGGAGGGAGGGTAGTCTGTGGTCATGCCCCCCCCAGTGCCAAACAGCCCCCTTTCCAGTGCCAGGGATCGCAGCCACCCACCATCAGTCTGGCCTGCGTGCTGGGAGGGCAGGGGTGCTGGGTGGTGCCCCAAAACTGGGCAGCCCGGTCTGGGGCCCTTCTAATCCAGCCCTGGTGCAGGGCCAGCTCAGTGCCCACATGCAGTCCATCTCTTGGAGGCCTGGCTCCCTACTTCCCCACCCCCCCACCCCCGCTACACCACTGTATCCAGAACTCCCACCAGAGTTCACATGAGCGCACACAAATGTGTGCTACAGATATTTTTAACCTCTAAATTTTAAATTGGGGTTCTGACTTTCAAGAGAGTGGATGTTTTGAGGTAACTAAATATTTTCCAGAGGTAGGCTGTCTTCTCCCCACAGGAAGTGCTCAGTCCTGTGGCAAAGACCCACACATTGCTAGAAAAGAGCTTATATACTTCTTTACAGCTAAGCCTATTCCCATTCATACATCATTCCCATTCCCTATGGCAAAACTGCCATTAATTTCAGAGGTATAAGTGAGGAATCATTATCAAGTGGGTGTGTTTCCAGTGGGGCTATTCAGGGATCCATTCTGGGCCTTATGTGCTATTTAACATTTTTATTAGTGATCAGGAAGAAAACAGAATCATGACTGATGAAATCTGCAGATGACACAAAAATTGGGGGAGCAGTAAATAATGAAGGGGTATGAGTGACCTGTTGGAAAGATGGGCACAAGCAAATAATATGCATTTTAATATGGCCAAATGTAAACTCATTCTATACATGTTTTATAGCATGCTCATCACCTTAGTATTGGAGTGCCTTCCAGTAGCACATTAAGCAACATGACTACACATCTCTCATATGTTGTTTGTTCTCTCGTATGGTCCCTGGAGTGGGGAGGTATCTATGTACAACAGATGGTCTTGTTTCAGTAATTTTTTTAAAAAATGGATACACTTGTTGCTGTGTGTTTATGTTCAAGAAGGCAAGATCAAAGCAAGGTGCTTTGCACTTGGAGCAGAAAGTGGGGAGTTTTGTGGCCCTTAGCTCTTGGGAAAGTTCACTACACAGTCTTACACCACCTTCAGAGAAAGCTTTACTCTAAAGGCTGGTCTACATTACCAGCAAAATTTGGTGTCAGTTGATGGGAGTTATGCGAGCTACCCAGAGTAGCGTGCGTAACTCCTGTTAACTTCCTAAGTCCCCTTTAGCAAAGCCTCTTCACTGTGCTGCGCTGGTGGGAAATGCATTCCTGTCGACGCAGCATTATGCCACTTGATGGGCTGGTTTTATTAAGTTGATTTCTGGATCGATTGAACGTGTCTTAACTGACCACTCAGTCGGTCCAGAAAACTCAAACGGATGGCAGCGACTTTGCCATGTCAGTGTAGATGTGGCCTTATTGTAGAAAGGTCCCTGGTGCCATAGCAGCATCTGGGAACAAAGACGATAGGCCATACTTAGAGAATAGGTGACTCTATCCTGGGAAGCAATTACACAGAAAAAGTCTTGGGTGTTATGGTTAATCATCAGCTCAACGTGAGCTCCCAGTGTGATGTGGGAGCCAAAAAGGGCTAATATGATCTTTAGAGTCATAAGCAGGGGGATCTCAAGTAGGACTGGGATGGTTAATTTATATTATCTCTGTATTTGGCAGTGATGTGACTGCTATTGAAATACTGTCTCCAGTTCTGGTATTCACAGTTCAAGACAGATGTTGATAAATTTGGGGGGATGTCTTACCAAATAATTTTGCAAACCAGACATGAATTTGCTAAATGAGTCAGTATTGCTAAATCTGCATTTTTTGCTGAATAAAGTTTTGGCTGAAAAATTTTCCCATCACTACTTGGTAATGTTGTTATGGGCCAGGTTCATCACTGCATTATTCCAGTCGTCTGCTTTGGCTTCAGTGGAGTTACAGTAGCATAGAACTGAAGCAAGGAATGTTTCCATGCTTCAACAGAAACAGAGTGCATATTCCCCTACAATTGTATGTTCAGACAGAACATGAACCAGAATTATTTTTGTTTATAGAATGGCATGCATAGTCGGTCCAACAATGTAAATAAAGTTCTAGCACATCAGGCTGGTACTCCAGAGTCTACATCAGGTTCACTGTTGTTTCCATAATGATGGTAAGACTTTTGTTCTAATTTATTTTCAAGCTACTGTTGTGATTTTCAATAACTGAAGTAGCTTTTCAGTGATCTCAAACACCAATACTTAGCCAAATAGTCTCAGTTCTGGCTCAGTGCAATCACACACTGTAGCACACCCTTTGATATACTCTTAACTTTGAGAATGGTTTTCATGCTATGTGAGGAGGGAAAGGATAGCATGGAAAGTCGTGAAGAATAACTCTGTGTAAGCTGGAAAGCTTGTCTCTCTCACCAACAGAACTTGGTCCAAGAAAAGATAATATCTCACTCATCTTGTTTCTCTAGGAAAAGGATAAATGGCTCTGATAAAATACTATTATGCTGCACCCAAACTAATTTTAGGTGTTTTACTGGAATGCAGTTGGTATAGGTATGAAGAAGGATGAAAAGTATAGTGGGTTGAGCTAGGTTGGCAGAGGGGGAAAGGAGGAATGAGAGGGTGTGGGAAAGCAATACTATACAATGTAGGAGTGAAATTGTAAATGTAGGAAAGTCAAAGATGAGACCAGCTATAGGCTGTTTGCTTTAAGTGATGTCAGATGGGCTTCTGAGACTCAAGGGTGGATTTGCACCTTACATGCCCCTAGGCACAGCATCAGGCCCCCTGCATATAGCTGACCTTCATATTTTACATGAGGGTAGAAGACAGTGAGCAGGCAGGGCATGGCATGGTGCAACAGAGGAGAAAGGGGCTGACTGGGCCAGCTCTGTGGGGTGGTGAGAAGGGGCTGGGGCAACTGGTTCATCCAACTCTGGGCAGGGGGAATGTACTCAACCTTGGACTCTGGCTTCCAGCCTGGCTAGGGGGTGAGGCTTCAGGGAGAAGAGAAGGAGGAGGTAGCAGGGCCCCAGTGAGAGGATGAAGAGGAGCAGGGGGTGAAGCCAGAGTTCTGGTGCTTGTGCTGGGCCTCCAAATTGGCAGAGGCCTCTGGGCATGCGCCCTGTTGGCCTGTGCAGTAATCAGCCACTGTTTAGGTGCCCCTGGAAGACCAATGCCCCAGACACATGCCTACTTGGAAATCCGCTCCTGCTGAGACTGGGAACGTTGTATCTCATGACTTCTGCTACTGCTGGTTGTTTGTGAATATCGGGTGCTCCAGAGGGCACCTTTGATCAGTCACCCTCATGGGTGGAGATTTGGGATTCAGTAACCTTGGGAGATGGTTTGAAAGCCCAGTGTGGAGAGAAGTGGCCTTCAGCTACAACTCTTTCTGATGTTACTTCAGCTTCTGCCAATGGCTGGTGTGTAAAATCTTCTCCCACTAGTTGAACTGAATCAAATTAACCCATACTTTTTTGATATTTGAAAATATTCAGCTATGATGGTTCCACAAAGAAATCATGTGCTTCTTCATTTCCTGGTTCTCATCTGGAACAGCAGCAAAAATCCTGAAATTTTGTAAGTCGAATTATTCCACTACCATGTCCAAACTAAGAAAAACCACAAAGTGCTTCAGAGATTTGCTGTATGCCATGACCTTGACCAGAGGTTAAATTCCAGAAAGCTATAATAGGTTTTCAGCTGTTTGTCTGGGCCTACCTGTTTCTTATCTCCCCACAGAGACTTGAGAGCGAGAAGGAGTAGGCAGGGATGTTGGAGCATGTATATCTATAACTTCCCACAATAAAGACTTTTGGACAAAGTTAAATTCTTGGCAGATGGGGAATCTTCAACAAAAAGTTTCTTAGCAAAGCTACATGGTTGGATGCCATGTGTGTGTGTTTGTCATTAAACTCACTATTACGTATTTAAACTTTTTAAAGAAATCGTTTTTATTCTTGTTTGTATGTATGTAGATATGAAGGATATTATTTAAGTTTTGAATGTAAAATTTCTCTATTTAATTTCTTCTTTCTATGATTTCAAAATGTCCATCATGAGACAAATCCTGCTATATTCCTCTATCTTTACTAAAGAAAGCTCCCATTTTAGTCTATGATTGATAGAGGGTAAAAGGTGATCCCTCCTCTTTTTAAAAAAATAAATGGGATTTGAAAACTCCAGATGCATTCATATGAGAGTGGATTCATGTCTGAATTAAATCTTTTCAGTAGATTCATTATATCCCTAACCTGAATTGAGTCTCCAATTTTTTTGAGCTTTGCTCATTGCTCTATTTTATTTGCCTTCTTTCTGCTAGTGAAGGAATAAATTCCTTTTGCCTATAATATTTTTCTTTTGTACTTCCTCATAACCCAGTTATTTGTTGTATGTACGAGCGAAATGCTGTCATTCCTAACCTGTATGCATCTTCATAATTAAACAATAGATTGAAGATGTCTAAGTGATTTACTCAATAGTCAGTCGTACCTACACTTTGTCTGCCCACACACAACCTCCTCAACATTGCACCCAGTTGCTGTCAAATTTGCTCGGACCAATATGTCTATCTTATCTGGAAATGTACATGTACTTGTCAGTTATAAACAGAGAGCAGATACACATACCTCCTGAAACTAAAGTAATCCATGAGGTTTGGTTATCTGGTGTCATAAACCAGGAGCTGTTGACAACAGCCTGCCTTTGAAGTTACTGTATCAGTTAACTGTAAAATGTTATTTCCTTCTTCAAATAAGATCTGATAAACTGGACTTTCCATGCAGCTGCAACTAAATACCCCTGCCAATGTGTTTTGACTTTTACCTGACTTTCTTCTTTTCTTTCTCTCTTCATACACTTGAACAAGATATGGGCTAGTAGTTCTCTATCAAAAAAGAAGTGGAAATGATTAAGCAGTCTGGTAAAGTAAAATAATTATTAGTAGTCTGGGACTCCACAGAGTTCTAAAAGTCTTTTAAAATGACTTCACTGACCAAAGAGAAAACATTATTATGAAACTTTTTTTTTAACTGTCTCATCTTTACCAACCCAGCTAACAACCCCAAAGAGACACTATTGTTCTTGTCTTTCCTAACAGTAGTGCCCAAATTAAATAGACCTGCAGCATCTCCAGGATTGTATAGAATTTATTAATGGCAGATCTAAGATCTGCTGCTTGAGGAAAATCTAAAGCAAAAATCTGAGATTTTCCCTAGTGCCTTTTGGACAAATGATCATCTTTCCTCATCAAGCGATTGACTAGAATGTTCTTGTGGTCTTACCCTAGGGTTGAATTGCTGAGGCCTTGGGACCTTGGCTCTAGAATTCATGCCTTCTTACAGTCTGCAAGGCCCAGATCTGTCCATTCTTGGGATGCTATGCAAAAATATCTGGTAAATCTGACTTTTTGCATGTTTGGGTCAATATTTGGGAGGGTTTTTATATTTAGTGGGCAGAAGGCATTGAGGGCAGGGATTATCCTGTGTTATAGCCAGATGCTGGCTGACAGTGTTTATATTTTGCAGAAGATATGGATAGTTTGTAATTATTATAAATTAGAGATTGTCAGAAAATAGGGGAGGAAGGTGTATTTTGGCAGAAATGTTGACTTTTTCTTGTTAATGAACATCCCAAAATAGAATTTTTGTTTTGTTTTAGAGAAATATTTTTTGTTTTTTGAGCATTTGTTTTTAAATGGAAAATCGATTTTTCCTAATAAAAGCCAAATGCTTTCTAAAAAAAAAAAGAAAAGCCATTTAATTTAAAGCTGAGTTTTCCACTGATGGAATAAATTTTTGACCAGCCCTGTTATAAACAAGTCCAGATATTTTTAGTGGTAGGTGCAATATATATTAATGAAATTAATCTCAGCCTTTTTTCCCTAGAAAGATTCTTATTTATCCAGATTTCTAGAATAGGGTCTAATCTCTCTCAAAATTTGACTATTCATTATTTAGTGCCTTTGTATGCCAAAGGCATTCCTGATATATGGAATATTAGTGTGAAATGTATACATCCTGATTATCAGTTTGAACTTAATTGGAATATTATACATTTTAATGTGTTCAAAATGCTTTTTACCAGTGTGATTTTTGCTAATTTAATTAATATTGACTGGAAACTATCATATATGGCTGGAACTGCTGAAGCCACAGTTATGAATTGCTTCATGAATTTTCTATATTTGTTTTATGCAATGCTTTCTTTTCATGACCTTCTACTTGTTTCTGAGATGCTCCAAAGTCATCATGAGGCCATTTGATTTTTTCTATTATATAGAATTTAAAAAAAACATTGCAACTGCAGTTCTAGCACATTATTGAGGTAGTTAGCACCTAACTTTAAACTCTATGGCTGCGTCTACACTGGTAAATTAAGCCGACTTAAGCTTGCTTACCCTGCATCTACACTACATTTTTCTTAAGTTTTCTTACATTTTTTAAGCAGCTTGCTTAAGTCGACTTAAGGAAAATAAAGTACAATGGTACTAGGTACAATGGGGCAGAGGCTGAGCCCCCTGGCATTGGGCAAGGGGTGCCCCCCTGTCCCCGTGGACCTGCCCTTGGTCCCCCTAAGCCCTTAGAAGTTGACCTAGGCGTCCAGTGTGGACGCTCTAGGTCGACTTTTTAAGTTCCTCCCAAAGTCGACTTTAATTTTAAGTGGAGACACACTAAGTCGACTTAAAGTCGACTTAGTTAAAGTCGACTTAAATTATCCAGTGTAGACATAGCCTATAAAATGTTTCTATGCCTTCCTTTTAATTATGTTCACTGATTGTTCTTGGAAAGTGTCTTTGGTACTTTAACATTACAAACACCTGGGCCTGGTATTCTGGGAGAATTCTCCTGATTCTTAATTCTAAATACATTGTAAAAGCTTTTTTCTGTTATTCTGGAATAGGTATATGATACTCTTATACCAATATCACATATATTCCCCCAAATCCAAGATCAATATATATTAAAATAGTGTAGCCTGATTATATACTCTAGATCCAAAATATTAATCAATGTATTAAATGCATTCAGTCACACTAATTGATTACTTGATATCTAGAAATAATGTATTACTATATAATAATCATTAGAAGTGTATAAATAATTCATAAAAACAATTTTTGTTTAATATTTTTATCAATTGAATACATTTATTCAATTACTTTTGAATTTATTTAACAATTCATCTTGGACTGCATGTTGTTCGCAAACACTTCACTATAAGAATTGACAGTCCCAAATTTTCACTGTGTTCACCAGTTATTTAAATCACACCAAATTATTTCCGTTCTCTGATTGGATGGCTTGTGTAACTAGCCTAGGCAGTACAAACTGTGAATGTTACAATTTAATATACTATTCTGAGTTCACTCTTCTCAAATTCTGAGTCTTAAAATTCACTTTGTCTTAGTAAAGTTTGAATAGAATCATAGAATAATAGGGATGGAAGGGACCTCACGAGGTCATCTAGTCCAACCCCCTGCTAAAAAGCAGGACCACTCCCACTAAATCACCCCAGCCAGGGTTTTGTCTAACCGGGCCTTAAAAATCTCCAAAGATGGAGATTCTACCACCTCCCTAGGTAACCCATTCCAATGCTTCACCACCCTCCTAGAGAAAAAGTTTTTCCTAATATCCAAGCTCGACCTCCCTAGCTGTAATTTGAAACCATTGCTCCTTGTTCTGTCCTCTGTTACCATCGAGAACAGCCTAGCTCCCTCCTCTTTGGAGCAACCCTTCAAGTAGTTGAAGGTTGCTATCAAATCCCTCCTCAGTCTTCTCTTTTGCAGACTAAATAAGCCTAGTTCTTTCAGTCTCTCCTCCTTCGTCATGTGCCCCAGCCCCCTAATCATTTTTGTTGCCCTCCGCTAGACTCTTTCTAATTTGTCCACATCCTTTCTGTAGTGGGGAGCCCAAAACTGGACACAGTATTCCAGATGTGGCCTGACCAGTGTCGAACAGAGGGGAATTATCACATCCCTCGATCTGCTGGCAATACTCCTACTGATGCAGCCGAATATGCCATTGGCCTTTTTGGCAACAAGAGCACACCGTTGGCTCATATTCATCTTCCCATCCACCATAACCCCCAGGTCCTTTTCTACAGAGCTGCTACTTAGCCGATTGGTCCCCAGCCAATAGCAGTGCATGAGATTTTTCCGTCCTAAGTGTAGGACTTTGCATTTGTCTTTGTTGAACCTCATGAGGTTTCTTTCGGCCCCGTGTTCCAATTTGTCCAAGTCTCCCTGGATCCTGTCCCTGCCCTCCAGAATATCTACTATTCCCCCCAGCTTAGTGTCAACTGCGAACTTACTAAGCATGCAGTCTATCCCATCATCAAGATGCTTGAATGATCAAGGAATGATCAAGTTTGAGTATCTGAATGATTAAACTGAATTCACTTTCAGATTCAAATTAATGTATGAAGACACTTACCCCCTCCTCCATTTATTTCGGTAAGAAAAGATCTTAATGCATATGTCATGCTAATGCAAAATGCAAGCCAACATGTCCTTTGGATGTGATGTCCTGTTTGTTCCATTTTTTCTCTTCATCTTTTGATTGCAAGTGTTTCTGCTGAGTGCATCTTATTTTGTTTCTTTGTTATTGTAACATTTAGTAAGAAGGAAAATCAACTCTGCTGTGGAGGGCTGACCCAAGGCTCCCTGCACTACTTAACTCCATGGTCAAGCTCTATGGGAGAACGTGATTATCCATACAAGAAGTCTCTATGTCCCATGTGTGGTGTGGAGGAAACCCCTGGGCCAGCTCTGAACAGGCCACATGTAAGGAAAAGACTGAAAAAAAGGAATAAACTCTGTGATTGGGGGCATCTAGTGGCCCAGGTGCAAATGGATGGGAATATGACTACTGTTCCAGTCCATCGGCTGGAGTTTCAGCCTTTGTTGAACTGTATTCCCTCCTTTTTGCCCTAATGCATGCTAGCATTTCACCTTTTATGAACACAGTAGATTGATGGTATTTTAATAACCTCGTACACTCACCTCCAGACTAAAAGACTTATGGGGCATTATATTTTATACTATTTCATGCTACATCCAGTCAGAACACCCTTAGGAAATGCCTGCTTTCAGAATTACAGCCATTTGATACGCCTTATGGTAATTTAAGGTCACTTAAAATGATTTCAATATTTTTCAAGTACTCCATTATTTTTCAAAAAGTTGCTTCAGTTAGATGGTTAGATGGTTCAGTTAATGCCTCCCCTGAATAATTTCAAGGGCATAGGAATCTACTTACAAATTTTACGTTAAGAAAAGAACAAAACCCCATGAAACTATGCCAGAAATACTGCTTTTTCTTTATTTCTTTTGAACAACTAGCATTCAAAGCCCAGATAATTTAGAATAAAACTATGTATTTGTTCTCTCTAAGCATATGAGAGGAATATGCGAAAAAGGATGCTCAATTAAAATCAAGTGATCTAAAGGGCTATCTTGGGATTTGTGTAATCATTAGGAGAACATCTTCATTTTGGTTTTGAAGTGTTTTACAGAACACTCACTTTTCTAAATATTAGCTTGTGATAAGAGATGAGTCTAAACCAAAATCTCTCATCCAAAAGTCCTTGAATATTCAGGATACTCAAACTCCAAAGCTCGATGTAAAATTTGCAAACACTTTCTATCTTTATAATGGGTTGAAACAAAGCCTTCCACCCGAATGCCCCTGACATTTGGCATGTAAATGTTGCCGCTTTAGCCCATCTCTCCTCTTGTGATGTAAGATCTCCCAATTGTCTCAGGGCTGGATTAACACCCCTGTGGGCTGAAAGCTATAATATTTTGTGGAGCCCCTGGCCTGCCACTAGCCTGTCTGGGTACAGGGTAGTTGGGTCTCTGGCACCCAGGGGGCCATGCTTATATTGGTGGCCTCCCCCCCCCATGGCAGCAGCATATTGTGGGGGAGGGTCTGCAGGCCTGTGTCCCATTCCTCCCATCACTAGCAGCAGCAGCACCCCACAGGGCCAGGGAGAATCTATGGGCCCATGTTCCATTCGCCCTCTGCTGTGGGGGCAGCGGGGCAGCTGTGATAGGTTGTCCATGACTCCCTCCTTGCTCCCAGGGCAGGGCAGAGGGGTTGGAGGATGCCCTGGCTCCCAGTGAGTTGCAACAGCCTGGGCAATGGGGCTCCTGCTCATACATTCTCCTTCAGGCCTCCCCTTCCCACATCCCCCCTTCCCTTGCAGTGTCCCCCACTACTCACATCTACTCCAGCCTCCCTTCCCCAGCCACATAATGTTCCTGAGTCCCCTTCATCTCTTCATCACCTCTGACTTCCTTCTGTCCTGCCCCCTTCATCACCTGTCACTTCCTCCGACCTCTCATATCACTGTTCCCCCCTCTCCAGTCTCTTTCCAGCCCCCTTGCAGCTCTGGTTCCCAGAGGTCAAGGTCCCTGTCCTGCAAAAGAAGGCAATCAGCAGCAGCTTCCCTGGGTGGGGGTGTGGTAGGACTCACAGCCCGCTCAGCCGAGAGCAGCTTGGAGCCAAACTCCACTCCCCCTGCAGCCAAGGGGTGTGACCAGAAGGCAATGCTAAATGGAGCAGTGGGGTGGGAAGGTCTCGCCTATGTTCCCTCCAGGCGGTTTCTCCCTGGGAGCAGGGGACAGCTGGCTAGTGCTGCATTTTTGAGACATCCCTCTTACCCTGGGGCCCTGGGCTTCAGTCCCTATAGCCCCTGCATTAATGCTGTCCTGAGTTATATTGGGAAATCCAAGCATGACATAGGAGCAAGTCAAATAGAAAAGCAGAGATACTTTTTCATTCCTCTCTTCTAGGGCTTTAAGGTTGACAGCTAGGATAAGGTGGGGATCTGAACATTGTTGAACATCTCCTTGATATAACTGGGAGATCTTACATCACAAGAGGAGGGATGGGCTTCAGCAGCAATATTTACATGCCAAATGTCAGGGGTATTCGGGTGTAAAGGTTTTGTTTCTACCCATTATAGATGGAAAGTATTTTCAAAGGTATGTGGCCACAAGTCAGATAAGTCTAGTAGTACAGAAGGTGGAGAAATTTGGAAGAGGATGGAGTCCCAGGTTGGAGCACTCCTTGAAAACACAAATGGATGTACCACTTCAAATGCCACACCTGTATAAACAATTTTAATAAATAATTTACTCAAGGTATTTAACCTGTTTTTCTGCTCATGAATTGTCTGCCTGAAATGAACTGAGACCTGATTTTCAGAAACACTGAGCGACTATCCTCTGAAAATCAGGCCTCTGTTAGATATCTCAAGATGAGCACTCACAAATTGAGAAACCTCACATAATGGAAATTTAGGCTGAAACATTTGGAGGCAGGACACTCAGTGCTAGAGTATTACTTGTGCTGAAGAGTAGCCTCTACTTGCTGTAAACTCCTTGCTGTGCACCACACAAAGACTTGCAAGATCAAGACCTTTGTTACCCTACATTTAAAATTTAGATTGACCTAGGTACATTGTTCAAGGGTGTAAATTTTTCATGTTCAAATGCTGTAGTTAAGCCAATCTAACATCCAGTGGAGATATAGCTAGGTCAACAAACTAGGTTTGTTGACCTAGCTATTGCCACTCAAGGAGGTAGATAATCTACATTGACAGACAAACTCCTTTTGTCAATGTAGGAAGTGTCTACACAGTGGGCCTCAACCAGTAGATTGCAATCTACTTCTGAAGGGCAGTTGCCATTGAAACCTATGAGCATTGCACCATCTGCTAGTGAAAGGTTGGAGACCACTGGTCTACAGTATGACAGTACAGTGGCATATCAGTAGCAATGCCCATATTGTAGTCATGGCTTCAGTACTGTGGATGATTTTGTCTCATGAGAGGCAGGTAGAGAATTATTAGTCAGGTTTCAGAGATATGCTTTAATGACTCATATTCTCATACGATTGCTGTGGAGTGTTATACATGCACTGTCATCTATCTTGGATTCCAAGAAACCATGGCTGCCAAACAGTATATTTGCATTAACAGTGCCACACCCAGGAAAAGGAAGACTGGTTTCATCTCCTTTGCTAGTTTTGTGCTGCCATCTACAGGCATTTTTCACTGCCCTTGTCAATTATTTGTGTTCTCCGGGCCATGCATCTCTCTATCTCCAAACACCCTTTTGAAAATCACACATCATAAAAATACTGTTTTCAACAAAACTTTGGTCAAGGTCAAAATCTTTATGCTGTATGTTCCCATTCAGAAACTGCATAGCAATAGGAGCCAAAAGTGAATAGTTTGAAGCTGCTGTCATGCTGTCTGGAGTGGCTCACAACCAGGATTACCAAACCCAGGGCAGACTGTCAAAAAGCAGGGCAGACACCCCAAACTGATGGTATGTTCTATAATTAGATTTCACCAAACCAGTAACAAAGCATGATAAAGCATGATATTACAGTCTCACCATGGAGTCACAGACATGCCTTGGGGTATTCCAGTCTGTTTTACAACTCTGGCAAGATGGACTATGTGGTATATGGTCATAACACCAAAAATCACAGCAATGTCCCATTGTATTCAGATCTCAAACCACAGAGAACACCTGTAGTCAATCCGGAAATAAACTAAAGCTTTATTAACTAAGAAGAGAAATAAGAGTATTCTTTAAAAGGTTAAAACAGGAAACATACACAAAAATAATAAGCAGCTGTCTTTATCCTTTAGGGCTGAACCCTACTAAGCAGCCTGGGATCTCTTGCTTATGTTTCAGATTCTTTGCTCCCCAAATTCTAGACAACAGAAAAATCCAAGTTTCTCCTTCTTGGGGATTTTTATCCCCTTCACCTCAGAATCCAAGCTGGAGGACTGAGTTCATGCGCAGGCTGCCTCTTCCTGGAGGGAGTGAGCAATGCACTCAACAAGGTCTCTGTCCTTTGGTGCTATACAATACCTCTATCTTCTGTGAAGGATGAGTACTTGTCCTTAATAAATTCATCTTTTCTGTGTGATGAATTACACAATCACAGAGTTTTAAAAAAATGTTCTATATAACTTTCCACTATGGGATACAGCAATTTACAAGCAAGATTAATACATGCAGCATCCTACAAGTACTCCACAAAATCTAAACACTTTCTTATAACATTAATAGCTATTTTAACTCTCCTCACCCACAGGTGAGCCAAATTAGTTTCCAGCTATGCAGGTATCAGTGTTCAGTGAGACCCTGGGCCTTGGCATGAGCTGGCATCTGATCTGCCTGCATCATAGCTGCAGCAATAAAGTGCATTTGTTCTCCTCTCCAAACAAAAATGTACCAGTAAGTGGTAGGTTATGGGACCTGACTCTTTAGGGGAAACTGTGTGCTTCTCAGCACTGACAGTATGAAACACAGCGGAACTTGTCAGTATTTGGATGTGCAGCTGGGGTCTCTCTTTATGACTTAGTAGGTGCTGGGATGCTGTGCCCCCCAATTAATTTTCTTCAGAATCGGTAAGACGGGGTGTAATATTTACTCCTTTGTTGATGAGACTTGAATATAAATGAATGCAAAGGGAACTATATCAGTAAGAATGAAATTCAACTAGCATTCAAAATAAACCTTCGGGACAAATTTACATAGCAGTGTAGAGAGACAGAGGTTAACTAAACTTCAGTTAATACTTAATGACTAGCCAGCTTTTCCTGTAAGAAAGAGAGAATTCTCAAGAATAGGAAAGATAAAAATAAGAACAGAGCAGACCTCCTGTATCAATGTTATAACTACAGGAGAATCTGCCTAAACACAGGGACCAGGGCTGCATTAACTGGCCTCGGGGCCTCAGGTGGAGCAAACAGGCACTGGCCTGCCCCACCCCTGGGGACGGACCAGCCAGCCCAGGGGTGAGGCTGGAGCATGGAGCCTGGCCTCTGGCCCCAGGGCTCCGCCCATCCCCGAGCACTGGAAGGGCAGGGGCTCTCCCAGCACTTCCCCAAGACCTGCTGGCACTGAGTGGGGTGCCGGGGGTGGGGTGGGGCAGGAGGACGGGCGGATCAGGCAAGAGCCTTAGGGACTGGAGCCCAGAGCCGTCCTTTAGACCAGGGTTTCAGCCCCTATAGCACCTTGATTAATCCAGCCTTGATAGGGACAAGTCAGTTAGGACCAGCTTCTGCCACCTTTATTCACATTGAATCATACTTTTTTCCAGTAGCATCTCCTCAAAGTCACTGGTTGTGGGGAATAGGCAGTGTTGAGTAGGGGCATGGGCATGGACACAGAATTCAGCCCTTACTGTTTCTCAGAGATGTTGTGGTCCACGTTCTGCCTTGTCTCATATGACATAGAACCCCACTCTGCTAGTGTATTCATCTGCAAAACATGGCTTTCTTTTTCATGGACAAACAGGAAACAATCTGAGGCAAAACTGCATATTGTATTGATTTATGTGAATCTGGGGAATTATTTTTCCTGATTGCACCAATGGCATGGTTATTTTTGTACAGCTGTACCCAGTAACAGTTAAATCCTTCACTCACCCATGTCCAGGTGAGATTATATTGACATATATTGTATAAAATGAGCTTATTGACCCTCAGTGATTTCCATAACATTTTCCCCTAGTTTACAATTCAGAATGAGGATTTCTCTGTCTTCCTGTATGCCAACTCAACATTGCAAAGATCTATCAAGTAGCGTTGTTCTGCCCAACATCATTACCAATAATAAAGATTCTATAGTCAGAATTTAACAAACATATTTATTGACAATCCACTCGGCAGAATAGAATCCAATTTGTTCTTTTATAATTATATTGGTTTCTGACACTAGCAGCAGTAAAAAAAATTTATAGGCAGAAAAATCTGGCATCCTCAAAGACATTTCTGTGAATCTCTGGAGTAGAAAGAGAACCAACTGTATACAATTAGCTAGGAGAAACACAGCAAATTCTGCTTGACTGTTTAGGCTAATTATGGTGGCTCAAAGGGAAAGAAAGGACTTCCACACAGCCTGCTGCAGATGACACTATATGAACTACACACAAGACTTGAAATGGTTGCTGAAGAATCCAGTGAGCAGGTGTAACTTGAAGACACCAAGAGGGAATGGGTGTATAAAACAGCATCCATTTTACAGTCAATTTTTTAATCATGACCAAGCTTTAGTATCATTTGTATTCACTTCTTTTTCACTGTAGTGGAAGGAACCTGCTCCCTAGACTCAATTTGCTTTTATGTTGATGAATGCCATGTCTATATTACATGATGTATATATAGTATATAGTAGTGACACTGCAGTCTCACAAGCCTGGGGCAGATTAATGGAGCCATGACAGTTTACACTCCTGAAGATCTGCTCCCCAGAATATGCTGATTATGCAGTATTTCCCTCTTTCCCAGGTTTGTTTCTTCTTCTTTAACATTCTAATCTTCACTCTGAGTCCTGTTTATTTCCCTCATGCTCTGCAGTTTCCCTGAACATTCATGCACATAGTCCTTGTTCAGACCTGTAATGAGCCGGCTCTCAGCCATTCTTTCTTTAACCTCTTGCCCCTGGATCCCCTCTGGAACCCCACTCGTGGGCACACTCACTGTTTCCTGCAGCCATTGAGCTCTCTCTCAGAGTCCAGTTACCTCCAATCTTTGGCACTGCTCCTCAGGGCCAGCTGTAACAGAGAGCAGACATCCAGAGTCCAACTCAGAGCTGCAGTGTGTGTCTTCCCTGAATGAGGAGAGGCTGGAAACTGCCTCAGTGTGGGCTCTCTAGTAGCCGTTCCTCTTGGGAAAACTTCCTCCCTGTCCTTTGCCCAGCTTCACCTTTGTAAGCTCCCCTTCTTCAGGTAGAGCATGCTCTGCAGGTGCATTAGAGTGCAGGAAGCTCATGAGGCTTGTGGTCAGAGAGATGAGGACATGTCCCATCACAAGCCCCTGAACAGAGAATCACTGCTACAGATTTAAGAAACAGATTGCATAATTCTGATTTTCTTCCTCTAGCAGCATCAACGGACAAGTCTATAAATGAAGATTCAGCTCTTTGCAGGTTATACAAAACTAAAATGGTTTGAAGGATATTTTCTTGGTGTTTTCCTTGCTTGCCCAGCCAATTCCAACAGGGGGAGTTTCAGGTCTACCTCAGATTTATAGTACTACAGTATCCTTGGTTTTAGTGAAATTGATCCTGGGGGCAGAGGCGGCCTTTGGCTATTGGGGGCCCTAGGTGAAGGCCAATTGTGGGGCCCCCTATAGGCCTGCAGGGGCCCCCCTGCTCCAGGCTCCAGCTCCTCCTCCTGCTGCCAACAGAGACAGACACTGCTTTTGGGGTAGGTGAAGCAGGAGACGGGGCCCCTTACTGCTCGGGGCCCTAGACGTGTGCCTGCTTCACCTACCCCAAAAGCCGCCTCTGCCTGGGGGATAAAAGTTATTCAAATTCAGGAAAATAAATACCATACGCTTGTCTTCTAATTTGCCTCCTCCCTTTAAAGAAACATTTCTGTGTCTCTTCATAGTGACAGCAAAGGTAGAAGTCACATTTCTTGTTAAACTTCAGCACTTTCTTTTTAAAAAATTGATCACAGGAGGAATCGATCTATGCTATGCTTTATTGGAGTGGAAAAAAATGAAAGTTTTTCTGCAGTGAATCAAAACCAGAATTTTTTTACCCAATCTCCATATCCCACCTCCCTAAAAACAACAGACAAACAAAGAAATAAACAAAATCAATCACTCAACCTCCACTAGGTTCAGCTACAGTAAAATCCTCTTCCTAGTTATATATAATGAGAATGAGAAGATTTTACAAAACCAAAATTCTGCCTCCTGGCCTATCCTTAATGTCAATGCATAATACCAGATACATAGCCAAATAGCAACAAATGCAGAGTAATCCTCTAAGAGAGAATAGAAACTGTGGGGAATAAATTATATTTTAAAATATTAGGAAAGTTGGTCTCTATTCTTGAAAAGTGAATACAAAAGACATGTTTATGTAGTAATTATTGAATGGGATCTGGTTTTCATAGGATGCTTTGATATCTTCTTTAAAGATATGCTAGAAAGGGTTAATGCCAGAGGCTCCCAAACTTTTTGGCATCATGCCTCTTTTCTGATTTTTGAGAAACCCTCATGCCTCCCCACCTCTCCTTTACCATCATCCAACCCCCTTTAAACAAAAATTCCAATAATAATTGTACAATTAAAAATAACCACAAATAGGTTTTCTTGACACAAAAATTTAATAAAAATGTAATTTAAAATAAAAAAGCAGAAATAAAACAAATTTAATGTGAAGGATGGTGCTGCATTTTCTTCACAAGTTGGGAAATCCTAGGTTTGAATGATGAAAATGTTCAACGCAAATCGTTTTTGATATCCAGTCAATTCCTTTGTTTTGTTTTAATTGTGACTGAACTTGAGAGGCTTCTTTCACAGAGGTACATTGATGAAAACAGAAGACTAATACGTAGCACTTCTCCAACTTTTTGGTAAATTAGGAAATATTTCACCCAAAATTCCTTCAAACTTGAGTTGTTGAAATTATCTTTTGCAGTTGAATCATATTTCATTTCAAGTGCTTGTTCTTACAATGCTTCTGGCAATGAATTGACATCAACATTGAATGGATTGTGGACTAAGTTATTATGAATATCATTACCAGAAGAGTTGCCTGAAAAATAGTGAACAAATTCATCAGCAAGGAAGTCCAGATGAAATACAATTTTGTTCTTCACATTCTCTTTATAAAGTTCTTGGAAATCTTCATTTTCAGCAAGTAATTAAAATTTCAGAAAAGGTGAGAAATCAGGTGTCTGAACTTGTGTTCGACGTTTCCAAAGTTGATTTTTTTCCGTAACTGCTTTGATGGTATCATGGTGTGCTGTAATGTTTGCAGAGCTGTTTCCTTGCAGCTTCAAATGAAGGTTGTTCAAAGATTCAAAATTGTCTGCAAGTATGCCAGTGAAAGTTGAAAGGTTTGGTCCGTAAACACATGATATAGCTCTTCTTTCTTTTGTTGCTTGAGAAAAATTTCAACTTCATCTTTCAGTTCGAATAATCTAGAAAGCATGTTCCCTTTGGAAAGCCATTGTACCTCCGTGTGAAACAAAAGAGTTTTATGAAACACTCCCAAATCCACACAAAGAGCTGCAAAAAGTCTCGTATCTAAAGCATTGTTCTTCACAAAATTGACAATTTTGATGGCCAAATATAACAAGTCACGTAGGTTGTCTGAAAAGGTTTTAGCAGTCAATGCTTGTCTGTGTATAACACAGTGAGTTGTGGTTACGACTGGATTTTTTTTCTTTCGCCAATGTAACAAATCCAAGAGCAAGAGCCAAGCATCGCTGGAGCACTGTCTGTACATATACCAATCAGTTTTTCCCATGAAAGCCTGTTTTCTTCAAAAAAGTCAGAAATCGTTTTCATAACATCAGAAGCCTTTGATGTTATCGTCAATTTCTTCAAAAAAAGCAGTTATTCTTTCACAGTTCCATCCTTAATGAATCGAACGTAAACAAGTAACTGACAGCATTGTGCTATGTCAGTGGTATCGTTGCACTGAATTGCAAAAAAGGGAGTTTTCAGTGCCTCCACAATTTGAAGTTTAAGATCTTCTGCCAGGTCATTGATGCAACATTTCACAGAATCATTGGAAAGTGAAATTTCTGGTAATTTTGTCTTACTTTCGACACTGAGTACAATATCAGCTGCTTTCAACAAGCAAGGTTTCATAAGAGTTTCTCCAATCATGGGCGCTTTCTTGGCTCTAGCAATGAGCAATGACAGTTCATAAGATGCTTCTACCGCTTTGGCTGATGCTTGAAGAGAAGCTCCAGTAGTGTCCAGCTTCATGCGTTTCAAATTTTGAAGTTTAGCAGCAAAAAACTCTTTTGGTTTGTCTGTCAAACCACTGCGATTCTTCAAGTGTTGCTCAAGAGGAGTAGGTCTCATGGCATCATAGCTGAGAACAAGGAGCAATGGTTTCAAATTACAGCTGGGGAGGTCAAGGTTGGATATTAGGAAAAACTTTCTCACTAGGAGGGTGGTGAAGCATTGGAATGGGCTATCTAGGAAGGTGGTAGAATCTCCATCTTTGGAGATTTTTAAGACTCGGTTAGACAAAACCCTGGCTGGGGTAGTTTAGGGGGAGTGGTCCTGCTTTTTAGCAGGGGGTTGGACTAGATGACCTCGTGAGGTCCCTTCCAACCCTATTATTCTATGTTTCTATGAACTGCATGGCATACTATGCAATGAGGATGGTCGATGCCATTTTCTTCCATGACGGTGAAGCCAAACTAATGAAGTCTTCAGAGTACTTCCTTTTCTTAAATGTGGCCATGATATATTTTTTAAAAAAATGATCAAAATTATTTTCCTAATTCGTCTATAAATTTAACTGACATAAGTTAATCAAGTAATCACGAGCATTTGTTTACTACTACTAAAACTGATTTTTGCATGCTATCTTGTATATATCGAACCACCAGTCCCCATGCATGATCGACTACCTACATTATACTCCACGTCACACTCCTGAACATTTGTTAGAACTGGGGTGGGCAAAATATTGCCATGGGTTGGATCCGGCCTGACTGAGGCCTCTGTCTGGCCCACCGCCCCTGTCCTGCTCTCCCCCGCCCCCTTTCGCTCCCTCCCAGCCGGTGCTGCATGGCCCTGCCCCCGTCCAGCACTGCGCCCCTCTGAGGCTAGGGCCAGTGGCTGGTGCTGTGCCATCTCCTTTTGCTCCCCCAGTTGGTGCTGCAGTGCTCTTGGGCTGGGGATGGCGTTGCCCCTTTCCACCCTCCCTGGTGGTGCTGCATGGGGCCAGGCACCGGGGCCAGCACTGCACTGTCCCCTTTGTCTCTCCTCGCCCCCCGGCTGGTGCTGCACCATGCTGGGACCAGGGCTGGGTGCTGCGGTGCTCCTGTGCCGGCATCACTGCTGTTCTGCCCCCCCCCCCCCGCACACCCTAGCCAGCACTGTGCTGCCCCATTCCTCCCTCCCCGGCTTTTCCCCTTCCCCCTACCATCCTTGCGCCCCCTTTGGATTTTCTTCATGCCCCCCTAGAGGGACGCGCCCCCCCAGTTTGGGAACCGCTGGCTTATGCAATGTAGTTCTGGCAATCACTGGCCTTCATTTCTTTAGCCACAGTCCCATGATTGTGGAATTTTTCATGTTTAGTTTTTTTATTTGTTGTCACCTTGACATTATCTTCAGAGTAGAAATGCTCCATCTTTTCTCCTGTATGGTACTGGCTACTAAATTGCTATCAGAAGAGGGATAAGGAAGGTTAAGTCAGTGGTTTTCAAACTTTTTTCCTCAGGACCCAATTGAAAAAAAATCTTTTATGCCTGTGACCCAACAATTACACCTTTGAGCAATGCATTCCAGTTTTTCCGCACTGGCAGCAGGAAGTGCTACGACATAGTGCATACACACTATCCTCCCCTCTTTGCTGACAAAACTGCCCTGTTTTGCCAACAAAATAATACCACCAAAATGAATGGCATAAGGCTTTTGTTGACAAAGCTAAGGTGGCAGAGTGTCAGTGTGGACACTCTGCTCCCTTAGAGCAGTGGGGAACTGTCATGCTTGTCAATTTCACTGCTCTGAGCAGTGAAGATCACAAGAGTGTTGCCGCCCGCCACCCCCTGAGTCCTGGGGGACAGCTGCCAGGGCTGCAAGCACTGATGGATGCCCATCCCAGCACTGGGGACTGGCGAGCCCTGGCAGCTGGATCTCCCCTGCCGCTGGGATCTGGGGAGCCCCAGTGGTGCCCCACCATGCTGCCAGGGTCTGGGGATTCCTGACAGCTGCTTGACTGGGCCATCAGGGACTGGTGAGCCACAGTGGCTGACTCCCAGCCACAGCTTTCTCCCCTTCCCTGCTCAGCCTGTAAGCAGGGCAAGGGGAGCCAGCCAGCGCTTCGAGTCCTAGCACTGCCATCTTGGGTGGTTTCCCTCACCCTGCTCCCCGGCTGAGCAGGGTAAGGGGAGCTAGCAGCAATAGCTGGCCTGGGGACTGCTGCCAAACTGAGAGCTAACATCACCAGCTCCCCTTGCCCTGTTCAGCCTGTGAGCTGGGTGAGGAGAGCCAGTGGGGGCAGCAGTGGTGCTCAGGCTGTGACCAGTCCCAAAGCTGCCGGGCTTCAGAGACCCTGGGAGCATGGGAGCCTCGGGACCCCTGTCAGCTTGGGAGCTGCAGCCACTGGCTCCCCTCGCCCGGCTCAGCCTCTGAGCCGGGCAAGAGGAACCAGGGGTGATGGAAAGGGTGCTCAGGCTGGAAGCAGTCCTGGGCTGCCCCTGTGCTTCCTCCAGACTGTGGCTGCTGCCACAGTGCCAGGACTCCAGCAAGGGGCGTGAGGATGGCAGCAGGGAGCCCGTGGGATTCCTTTCTCAGCTCCCCCACACTGTCTCTTTTGTCAGGAGAAGTGATCCTTGCGAGGATGCACTCCGCTGGCAGGGGGATGGCTGTGTGTACACCAGCTACTGCTATAATTATTATGGTGGTGGCTGTCTGCCAGCAAAACTTCTCCCGGCAGAACTCCGTAGTGTAGACATAGCCAGAGACGAGCTTTCAAGCTACACAGAGCTCTTCTTCAGGTCTGGGAAATGGTCTTAGTCAGTGTCACAGCTAAATACAAGGAGGAACAGATTGTTTACCATAAATAGTTAACACATATTTCAATGGACCATTAAAGATGAAGTCGACCATTAAACCACTCCAGTCATAGGAGGAAGGAAAGAGGTAGGGGCCGTTGGTAGTGGTTTATAAATTGTTGTAATAAGACATAAATTCAGTATCTCTGTACAGTCCATGAATTTTAGCTTCTAGCAAAGTTATGAATTTAAGCTCCCAGGCTTGTCATATGAAAGTGTTATGCAGGTTTCCCTTGAGGATGAGGACTGATAGATCAGATAGGAAGTGATAGCTTTGTGAAAAGTGTTCACCCACAGGTGATGTGCTGTTTTTTCTCTTTATCGTTTCCTTGTGTGAATTCATTTGAGAAATAGTGGCTGTCTGATTTTCACATAGTAGCTATTGAGGCATTTAATGCATGTGTAGGACCGCCGGATCTTGAAAGTTGTGTTATGGGGGGTGTTGATTCTTGTAGTAGTGGAGATATGTCTGCAGATTTTGCACCTGTTCTGGCAGGGTTTGGTTCTGCTTTGAGTTGGCATGTCCTTGTCTGTGGGGAGCTTGCTTCTGATGATGGTGAGCTTGGGGAGGTGGGGCTGTTTGAAGGGCAGAAAATGGGATTCAAGAAAGATTTATTTCACGATGGGGTTCCCTTTGAATATGTGTTGTAGGTGTTCCAGCATGGGGTGGCGAGAGGCAATTACAGATGTGGATCACAGAGGATTTTATTTCTGTATTGAAGCAGGTTCTCTCAGGATATTTGGATGGTATTTGTTTGATGAGGCATGTTTGAGCATGTTAAGATGTATTCCCTGGATTTTCTCCTCTGAGCATATTCTGAGTACTTGGCTGTAGATTTGGTGATGTGTTTGAAGTGGTTACTTGATCTATGAAGATAGGTGTGGTGATCCATGGTATTTTTGGTATATGGTTATCTGTAGAGTTCAACTGTTGAATCTAATTGCATTGTGCAGGAAGTTGATGTTGATAAAGGAGTGTTCCAGAGAGAGTTTAATGGATGGGTAGTGGGTGTAGAAATTGTTGTCATGGAAATCTATGAGGGAATTTAAGTCATCAGGCCCGAGGATGAAAATATCATCAATATATCTCAGGTATATCATTGGTTTTATAATGTGTTTGTCCAGAATTTTTTTTTCAAATTGGCCTGATAAGAGTTTGGCATATTGTGGAGCCATTCTATATGCATGTCTGTTCCCATGGGTTGGGTAAAGTGTTCGTTGATGAGAATGAAATGGATGAGTTTGATGTGTTTGTGGTCAATATTTGAGAGTTACTCATTCTCTTGTAAATATTTTAGGTTCACAGTTATGCCATCACTGTGAGGGATGTCTGATGTATAGGAAAGTAACATCCATAGTGGAAAGGATGGTGTTCTGAGGCAGATTGTTAAAGTTGCAGAATTTGTGGAGGAAGTCAGTTGTGTCCTGCATGAAGCTGGCTCTTTGTGTGGTGAGTGCTCTGAAGATGATTTCTATGAGTTCTGATATTCATTCAGTAACAGTGCTGTGTCAAATGCTTCTTGGGTTCCCTTGTTTGTTTACTTAGGGAGCGAGAGGAATTATTCAGGGAGAGAGAAGAATTATTTGAGTAGAGCACCAATGTGGCCACAAGAACAAATGGTTACAAATTGTCCATCAGGAAATTTAGGCTTGAAATTAGACACAGGTTTCTAACCATCAGAGGAGTAAAGTTCTGGAATAGCCTTCCAAGGGGAGCTGTGGGGGCAAAAAATATAACAGCCTTCAAAACTGAGCTTAATAAATGTATGGAGGAGATGGTATGATGGGACGGCTTAGTCTGGTAATTAACTGATCTTTGGCTACTGGTGGTGAATATGCCAGTGGCCTAAGAAGGGAGGGTAGATGGGGTGGGTTCTGAGTTATTACAGAGAATTCTTTCTTGGATTACTGGCTGGTGAGACTTGCCCACATGCTCGGGGTTTAACTGATTGCCATATTTGAGGTCAGGAATGAATTTCCCCCCAGGGCAGATTGGCTAGGGCTCTGGGGGGTTTTCGCCTTCCTCTGTAGCATTGGGACTGGCTCACTTGCTGGTGGATTCTCTGTATCTTAAGTCTTTAAATCACAATTTGAGGACTTTAATAACTCAGTCATTGGTTAGAGGCTTATTGTAGGAGTGGGTGGGTGAGGTTTTGGGGCCTGCATTGTGCAGGAGGTCAGACTAGATGATCACACTTGTCCTTCTGACCTTAGAGTCTGTGAGTCTATGTAGAAGGCTCCTGAGGTGTATTTGTGAGGGATGACTTGTAGTTTTTCTCTTTGAGCCACTAACCACGTCCCTGCCGACAATCATAAGAAAAAAGAATCATCTGACTAAACACCACAGAGCAGACGAAACCACACTCTTGATCATTACATTGATTGCTTTAGGAAAAAAATTAACTGTGAAATCCTTAATAAATATCAAATCCACTATATTTCTCCCCCGCCAAGAGGACAGCTAGACAGTCCTGAAATCTAACCACCAGATAATGATCAAAACAGCAGACAAGGGCATCAGGCATGATTACATCAATGAGGCCAACCAACAATTCTCTGATACCATCTATTATAAAGAATTCAAAGAAGACCCCACACCATAATTTATTCAGGAATTTTAGGGATATCATCAAATCCTTATACAAACAGCTCCAAGAGAAACTGTACAACTATGTACAAGAAACCAGTGCTTTTAATGTGATGGTACACTGGGGTATGGAGTACTGGCATCTTTTTTACCAGCCCTGCTGCCCAGCTGTGGGAGCGAGGTCAGCAGGGAAAAGGAGCACACTGCTGGAAGAAGAAGGATGGCGCAGGAAGAAGAGAGGTGGGAGAGGCGTTTTTCAAATTTACTATCAAGATTTGAATACTGGCATTTTTTTTAAAACAAAAGAAGCACTGAAAGAAACCCAGGGATCACCATAAATACCTGCATAGATCCAGTAACCACCTCAAACACACCAAGAAATCTGTTTTCTACAGTCAGGGATACAATATACTCTGAGGAGAAAGTTCGGGATATACACCTTAATATACTGAAATCTGCCTTCATCAGACTAGGGCATCCACCAGAGAAGTTGCACCATGGAACAGGATATCCCAAGAGAACCTGCTTCAATACAGAAATAGAACCTCCTCTGACCACAAACCCCTACTTGTCATCTGCCCCACCACAGTGGAAAATCACCAAACAATTACAACTTATACTTAGTGGAGACCCCATTCTGAAATAAATCTTTCCTTAACTCTCTCTTCTACCTTTCAAACAACGCTTCTACCTCTCCAAGCTTATTATCAGAAACAAGCTCCCCACAGACCAGGATTCACCAACTCAAAGCAGGACCAGACACTGTCAGAACAACAGGAGCAAAACCTGCAGACATATGCCACTGCTACCATGATCAACACCGCTCACAGCACACCTTCCAAGATCCATTGGGCCTACACATGCCTATCACGGTGTACCTCATCCACTGCATTAAATGCCTCAATAGCAACTGGTGAAACCAGACAATCATCACTACTCTCTCAAATGAATTAACACAAGGAAATGATAAAAGACAAAAATGCCACATCTTCTGTGTGTGAACACTTTTTATAAAGTTCCAGAGGGGTAGCCGTGTTAGTCTGTTGTACAGCAAAAAACAACGAGAGTCCTGTGGCACCTTATAGACTAACAGATTTTCTTCGGCATAAGCGTTCGTGGACTATAACCCACTGCATCTGACGAAGTGGGCTATAGCCCATGAAAGCTTATGCTAAAGAAAATCTGTTTGTTTTTAAAGGGCCCCAGGGCACTCTCTTTTTTTTTTTTTTTATAAAGTGATTGCTATATATCTGACCTATCAGTCTTCATCCTCAAAGGAAACCTGCTGCACAATACTTTCAAGAGACGAGCCTGGGAGCTGAAATTCATAACTCTACAAAACACTAAAAATCATGGACTGAATAGGGACACTGGTTTTATGTCTTATTACAACAATCTATAGCCAGAAACACTGTCCCACCATCATCCCCCATTTGTCCCTCCTCCTCTTTTCTTTCCTACTTATGATTGGAGGGATATTAAAGCTCAAAAGTTTCTCTCTCTCTCTCTCTCTCTCTCACACACACACACACTCCGTCCCCCAACAGAAGTTGGTCGAATAAAATATAGTACTTCACCCACCTTATGTCTCTAACATCCTGGGGTTGAAATGGCTACAATAACACTTTCTCAGTACCAGCAATTGTAAGCATTCAAAAGTCCTTAACCAGGCTTTAAAAAACAATACTGGCCTTTAAATAATAAGATTTTGAATAACAAATTTTAGGTTCTTTCTTTGCCTTCTGGTTTTTAAAGCCTTGAGGGTTCATTCAAGTCACATTTCAAGATTTTCTCTGCAATCATGAGGGCTAGACATGTGTGGTTTGTTTATAAACGAAAGCTGAGATTCATATGTTATCACTTGTATCCATGAGATGCAAAATAAACTTGTGAGAGCTGCCTATTTTCTAAGCTCTTGCTTGATCTTATTACCATATCTTATTCCATGCTCCAAAGTAAAAGCTGCTTTCAACCAGCCCACTTCAACAGACAGGGTTCAGAGTCAGGATTTTATTAGTGGAGGCCACGATGAAATAAGCTTCCACTGGAGATTAAATTAAGTTCATATTATACTTCTTTCAGGGCACATTGCAAGAACCACTTTGTCTCAAGGGAAGGGAAAGGTCTCCTAACTCCACATGATGTGTGACCTCTCTGATAAGAAGCTGTGTCAAAGAACAGACCAGAAAGCCATGCTATGTATGTATTAGACAACTGTACATAAGAACATTTTGATACTTTAGAAATGAGTGTAATAATAAACATCTGCAGTAGTTACAAGCAATGGCTACATAAACCAGTGACCTATGGTCTATTAAGAGACCTTTTAGTTCCTAAGTATCAAGAAATTGGTGGATATATATATAGGGAAAAGAGAGTATCTTGTCTGTGGGAAAGAAAATAAAAGTTACTGCACTAGGAATCAGAATATTTTATTTGATTTCAGTAAACTATGTCAAACCACTGTATTATGATATTGACCTGATGCAGCATAATGTAACCCCAACCATATTCTGGGCATGAATAGGAGATCTGATCTGGCCACATTAGGAAGATGACAAAGACAAAATTAAAGGGAGCAATTTAGCACTCAATGTAGTGATAAGTTGGCATTCCTCTCTGCTTTAAGGGAGAAATGGGCAAGAAGTATCAGGAGAAAGAGAAGTTTGTAGACTGAGCTTGCTATTCATAAGAAATACCACAAGTGCAGAGATTCTTAAGCTGTGATCATTGGAGAGCTGGCTGTTCAGATGATGCTCAGTCCTTCAGATAGATCACATTAAAAGAAGGTAAAAGTACAATAAACACTTTTCCAATGTTACTCTTCCATGTAAGCAGTTGTTGTTGCTACAGAGAAGCTAAACAGTTGTGAATGGAAGAAGGTAGTCTGTGCAATCACAAATGGGAGAGAAAATGTCTAGAAGATGCTCTCTCTACTAAAATGTGCCCCATGCTTTGAAAAAGTCTAAGGCTATGTCTACACTTGGCCAAATAAGTTGACTTTGCTAAGTCAACTTAACAAAGTCGACTTTAAGTTAAGTTTGTTAAGTTGACTTAGCATGTCTACACGATAAAATTAGGTCAACTTAAAGTGGACCTTGCCAAATCAACTTAGAGCATCCACACTGGACGCTTAAGTTGACTTGTAGGGGCTAGGTGGACCTGGGACTGGTCCATGGTGGCAGGGGGGGCACCCCTTTCAAAGTGCCAGGGGGCTCAGCATTTGCCCCATTGTACCAGGTACAATGGGGGCTGAGCAGGACGGGGACAGTGGCAGGGCATAGGAGCAGGGTGGGCAGGGCTGTGTCCTGCCCTGGGGGTGGGCACGCCAGGCTCTGACTGTGCCAGCCACGCTGGCAGGGAGGTCAGTGCAGGAGCCCTGGGGGCAATTAAGTCGACTTAGGGCTAATCCGCGTCTACACTGGCTAAGTCGACTTAATAAAGTTGACTTAGCCAGTAAAGTCGACTTTAAACTAGGTTTTATAAAGTCGACTTAAAATTTCCTTAAGTCGACTTAAGCAGCAGCTTAAATCAATTTAAGGAAATTGTAGTGTAGATGCAGAGTAAATTAAGTCGACTTAAGCAGGCTTAAATCGACTTAATTTACAAGTGTAAACGCACCCTAAGAGCCTTGCTGTAATGTATACTTCAGTCATCTTTTAATTGACTTGCATTTCCAGATCTTTGTCAATGTAGTAACTCATTTAAAATGTATTTTGTATTGATTTTACAACAGTTCTGTTTTAACATTTTTGTTCAATAAAAAGAGATTAACACAAATGGTTTTAGCTACTAAAACATTCAGATGAGAGATCACCATTCATTCCTCTGTAACAAAATATGGAATGCAGTATCTATTACTTTTTTCCCCTCAAAATAGAAACCTGAGGTGCTTATTACTTGAGGGGGCTAGGAGGAGCAAAGATCTATGCAGGGAACAGCAAAATTATTATGTAAACCAAAGCCATAAAATACATCATAACATAACATACATCAGTGAATGTTTTTTTCCGGGTCAAAAGAGACCAATAAGTCCTTCATCTGCAGCAGAAAAATGACAAATCCACTGATTAACTTGAATAGTGCATCTATAGTACTAGCCATTTAATGAATTTCTCGGAAGCTAAGAATTTCAGCTCTCCGGGCCAGGGGTGTTGCCAGAAGTGGTTTTCTGGCTGGACCTGTGATTGATTCAGGTGGGCCTTGCCAATGTTCAGGAAGCTGCAGATGCTCCAGTTACCTTGGCAACTGGATTGCATCGGGCAGCTTAGTGATTCTCAGCTGGTCATTTCCCAAACTTCCTGCTTCCAGTTATGTGGCCAGAAACAGTAAGTTTGGGTAGCAATCTACTGAAAGCTGCCTGATGCTCCAAGCCGGTGCAGAGCATTGGCAACAGAAGGGTGGGTTGGCTTTTAAAGTGAACGAGTTGTGGCCCACCCAGGCCTACCTGTAGCTTCCACCCAGCTTTGAGCATACATTCAATCCCAGGAGGCCCAGAGTGTAGCAGTCTAATTCCATTTCCACAGCTGCTGCTTTCAGCTGGCAGTCTGAACTGCAGCACCAGGACAATTTAAAGAACATGTTATACTCTTAAACATAATGTCACTTTTTTCCTGTGTCCCTTAAAGTGACATTTCACTTGAGCAAGAATGGTGCATAAATACTAAATACAAACTAAAATGTGATAATATGTATTTTATGTGGATAATCCAAGGTCAGAAAAAGAAGTAGTGATCTGATAACTGATTAGAGCACTAGTAGATGAGAAAAGAAGAAGAGTTAGAGACTCCACTAAGAATTTAACTATGCTAATCTGTGTTACGATAGACAAATATACTCATTTATGCAAGATAATCATAGTTCATTATTGTTTGCAGAATAGTCAATTATTTTTATAAAAAGATTGACAGTGATGAATCTCAGTGTAAAGGGTCTAAAATGCTTATTTGTACATGTAGCGTGTAATACTAAAATTCAATTTTTTAAAGCATCATAAACAGCATGACAAACAAGGATTCCTGTGGCACTTTTAAAGACCAACAAATTTATTTATCTCATGAGCTTTCGTGGGTGAAATCCCACTTTGTCAGATGCTTGAAAATGGAAAACTTACAGTATGGGAGAGAAAAATAAACGCAATGAAATGTAAGTCACAAGATCAGGTCATACTATTTCAGCAGATCAAACAAGTTGTTTTGATTCAAACAGTGTGGAACAACAGATAAGGGGTTGAGAGAGGTGAAAATCACTTTTTGTAATGAGAAAGCCAGCCCATATCTCTGTTCAAACCCAAGTTAATGGTGTCAGATTTGCATATGAATTCTAACTCTGCAGTTTCTCTTTGAGGCTTTGATTTGAAGTTAACCTGTTTATGTATTGTAACAGACATGTCTTTCACAGAGTGAGCAAGGAGATTGAAGTGTTCCTCTATTGGTTTTTTAATGTCACCATTTCTGATATCAGATTTGTGTCAATTTATTCTTTTGTGCAGAGACAGTCCAGTTTGTCCGATGTATAAAACAGAGGGGCATTTTTGGCACATGATGGCATATATCACATTGGTGGATAAGCAAGTGAATGAGCCCTTGATGGAGTAGCTGACTTTATTGTGTCCTGTGATGGTGTCATTAGTGCATATATGTGGGCAGAGTTGGTAATGGGATTTGTTGCAGGGATATGTGCCTGCTTTAATGTTTCTGTTGTATGGTCTGTAGTTACTGGTGAGTATTTGCTTAAGGTTGGGGGGCTGTCTGCACGCGAGAGAGTGAGGGATCGTCTTATACAATAGGCTGTAGATCCTTGGTGATGCGCTGCAGAGATTTGACTTGGGGGGTTATAGGTGGTGACCAGTGGCGTTCTGTTGTTTTTCTTCTTGGGCTTCTCCTGTAGTAGTTGACTTTTGGGTACCCATCTGGCTCTGTCAATCTGTTTCCTCATTTCCCCAGGTGGGTACTGTAGTTTTAAGAATGCTTGATAGAGATCCTGAAGGTGTCTGTCTCTGTCTGAGGGATCAGAGCAAATGCGGTTATATGTTAATGCTTGGCTGTAGACAATGGATTGTGTAACATGTAAAGTAACAAAGTAATTGTAAACACTGACCAAAACGTGGAAACTCAAAGATGTTGCTAGCTCATTAATATTCTTAAGAGAAATTAATGGCAAATGGGAATATAATTCACCATTGCCTTGATACACAACTTCAAATACCACATAAAATACCAACAAAGTAAAAGTAGTGTGCATGTATTCCCACAGATATTCTTCATTGGAGGAGCTGTAGATCAAAACCTTATTTCCTGGTAATGAATTTTAAATAAGTGCCCAGGGGCATCAGGTCACTGATGTTTCTACTTTGCAAACTGGGTGGGCTATCAAAGCTCTTAAAACCCTTCAAAGCCATTTTTTAAAACTCGATTAAACTGACCAAAACTTTTCAAGAAAAATACCTGAAACAATTAGGAGAATGAAAACCAGGAGGTCAGAAAACTTGGCCTGTGGCTGAGGATTTACATAAATAGGCCTAACCTTTGACTTGAAAATAAAAGGTAAGTACAGAGCTCTGACAGAACAGCAGGTCATTGGCATTTGCTCTGTAAAGTATTGCCTCTGATGCTATGACAAAAATGCCAAGAATTCCACTGATCATTGTATGCTGATAGGGCTCAAAGGTATGCAGTCAGGCTAGAAGAAACCCAGCCGACCTAACCGATCGAAACTGAGGTACTCCCACGCATTTTATAACCTGCAAGCTTTGAGCGTGGGAAAGCGTGCGAGGCCTTTGGAGACTAATTCCTTCTAAAAAGGAGAAAGATGCCTTCCCAGAAGGGTGATTTTGAATTCTTGTGGTTTGGGCAGCATATAAAATAGTTACTACAAAGTCCTCAAGTGAGCAACACAGTAGTTGCCTCCAAAGCATGTATTGTTGTTCAAAGGCTTTATAATCGATATTGAATTTACTAGTCAAGATCAATCCAAAATTTAGCACTCTTCAGGTCTGGGGTTTTGTTATTTCATAGTAATACACAGCTGTGGAAAATGGCAATAGACGGTGGTGGGTTAGCTGCCTGAAATATGATTTCGATTCATTCAATCCTAGGCAGTGATCCTAAAGAATAAGCACAGCTTCTCATTACAGCATACATCTGTGCTACTTCCTTTTTGTCTGGTGATGGCTCCATATTTAGGAATCTGAAAGTAAAAGATGAACCAAACAAAACCACACTTTGCATTTTTGTGTCTACTTCTATCACAGAAACACAGAAAGCCATGAAATAAATCTTAACATTTCTACAGTGAGCAGAGAAAAAAACCATGAAAGCCAAAACAATAAATGAAAAATGTTTTATGTTCATCTGTTACCCAGAGACAGATTCAGTTTCCTATTACACTTCTAGGCACAAATGTACATAAAATATCCTACAGACTGTCTCAAACTTGTTTTTCTAATTAATTAAAAGTGATCCATTACAGAAAATCTGCAGGAATGTCAAAGACGCTTCTGTCTGTACTGTTTTTGTTTCACTTGCTCTAACAGAGAGGGAAGCTGTTGATGCTTGTCTAGTAAATTATTGAAGGGTGGCTGTACCTTTGATATTAACTCAGGAGAGATTGGAGATGTAGATTAATTGCCTTTCTTCCCCACTGTCAGACTGTTCCTGCAGTTCTCAGTTAGGTAAAGCTTCCATTTAAGTTCATGGAATTTTGACTGCAGGACAAGCCCTATGTCTGGCTGGTATAAACAAGGCATTAACTAAGAAACAAATAGATTTTTTTTTAATGCCAGAAGGGGCCATTGTGATCATGGGGTGCGTCTACACTTGTAAATTAAATCGACTTAAGCTTGCTTAAATCAACTTAATTTACCCTGCGTCTACACTATAGTTTCCTTAAGTTGACTTAAGCAAGTTGCTTAAGTCGACTTAAGGAAAATAAAGTCAAGTCCATGAGAATTAAGTTGACTTTATTAAACCTACTTTGACTTTGACTTAAGCCTAAAGTCGACTTTTTAAAATTGACTTAGGCCACTTAGACTTTAGTGGGTCCAAGTCGACTTAGGGCTACTCCAGGACTCCACCACTGCCCTCCCTGCCACGGGGGGGGACGACGACACAGGGGGATCCTGGGATGCCCCCCAATGGGGCAGGGCAAAGGCCTGCCCACCCTGCCCCTATGCCCTGCCAGGGTCCTTGTCCCCCTTTGCCCCATTGTACCATGTACAATGGGGCAAAGGCTGAGCCCTCTGGCACTGGGCAAAGGGTGCCCCCCCACCCCCATGGACCTGCCCTAGGTCCCCCTAGTCCCTAGAAGTCGACCTAGGCATCCATTGTGGACGCTGTAGGTCGACTTTGTAAGTTCCCCCCAAAGTCGACTTTAAATTTAGGTGTAGACATGCTAAGTCGACTTAACTAAGTCAACTTAGCTAAAGTCGACCTAAATTTACAAGTGTAGACATAGCCATGTAGACCAATTTCCAATATAACACAAAGCCAAGACCCCTAACTTCTGGATGAGCTAGAGCATGTCTTTAAGAACATCCAAGCTTGTGGATTAAGCTCCCAATCATTTCTCTTCCCTGTAGCATTCTTTACACTCGTAAACCTCTATGGCTGCTCGCAGATGGGTTTGATCCAAAGCCTATGGAAATTAGTGGAAACACTTCCAGTGCTTTCAGTGGGCTTTGGATCTGACCCAGTTCGTGCACCATAGCTTAGAATCTTCTAAGAGTGTGATGTGGGATAATACATAAGGGTCAGCAGATACTTCTTTATACCAAAAGGATTTTTTGGGGGTGAGGGCATTGGTTGACCTTTTAATGTTCACCACATTTTCTTGGGGTAGAGGATATAGTCCCAACCAGTTTTCCCCCATCCAGTTCTCACTATCCTTTAGCTAAGGAGATCTGCACAGAACTCTGGTACCTAGTTATCAGTGTTGCTTGCATGTCCCAAAAGGCCCCGTCTCTAGATGATGCCTGTCTCGCTGTTACGGAAAGGACAACACAAACTGAGATGTCTCACATATAATGAGCCCCTCACTTACACTTTCTGAATGATTATTAGGCTAGAATGCATGAAACTGTTGGGATTAAGCAAAATGATTTACTGCTAGACTCTTGATATGTCCTGTATATATGGAACAATACAGATACTCTACCACGCCGTAGTCCGTCCTCAGCTCAGTGCCTCAGCCGGGCTCTACTCTTATGTAGTATTACTCCCATTTTGAGTTGACAGGATCCTTTGGGCAGGAGCTGCAGAGGAGCTGTATGGCAGCTGCTGGTCCTCACCCTTCTTCCCAAAGGTTAAATGCACCCTTGGTTCCAATTCTACTCCACATACTAGGGAGAAACAATAGGGAGAGGGAGTGCTTCAGTCAGTGTCCCTTCATAGCAAGGGATTTTCCATAACTGAGTGACAGGCAAAGTGAAAATGAGGTCAAGAGGTGCCTCTCCTTCTCCCTGCCCCCCAAGCACTGGAGCTGGGTGACAACTCTAAAATGGCAATAGGTACCCATTGCTAACAGACCACTGGTTATAGGGGAGCTCAGCTCAGGTCCCCTATAATTCTAACAAAAATTTTTGGGTTAGTTTGGCTAGGTGTCCCTGTCTTTGGGCCTCCATATTTTACCTACAAAAGTCTTCCTCTGTAGAGGGCCACTGCTGCCCCTGTCCAGCAGTAGCTTTTGTGTCTCCTGTGCTCTGGAGCGAATGGGACCAGAAGCAAGGAGACAGAGGGGAGGGTCCAAGTTCATTCTGAGACCCCTTGGGACCTGACTATCATGATGACTCCTCCTGCAGTGACTGCTGTTCTCAAGAGCGATCAAACAGGTTTATGTTATGAGTATGGAGACATTGGCAGAAGTCTATAGTGATCTTGGGAACAGGCCGCTCGTACTTTTTCCAATGTAGTCTGTTTCTACATATATACTGGGTGAATGGGTGAACCCAGTGGACTTGGGGTGGAGGTGTTATAAAGTCCTCACACTTTTTCAGACATTTAGCGTTTTATATTGATGACTTTAGTGGGTCCAAGATCTAATCCCAAGTGCCTTAGATGGGGGTACAAAATGTCATCTTAAGGTAGTGCACTTTTCTGCATGAACATGGAAGGGGCCCATATTATTTTCTATAGAAAGACTTCATGGATTCATTTGTACTTAAGATGTTTATAGTGAATATCTTGTTTAAAAATGCACTCTAATGTACTCATTTCATTCAATAAGTAACCATGACTCCCCCCAAAATGTGAGATGCACTGATCTGTTAGAATCCTAATTAATTATAATTCTACTTTGCCTATAACCAGCATAAAATGAACCACAAGGGAGATGTGAGAATCATTTACTCTCAGGGAAACCATGGCATAGAAATCAGGACATTTGTAACTTTGATTTTCAGTATGGAGGTTCTTTGCTTCTGTATTGAAGGAGGAAAGGATGAGGGCTCATTAGAGAAATGCAATGAGATTCTGATATAGAGGAAAAGCCATTTTGCTGTCACTAAATTTAATTTGTTAGGAAATACACACTGGATGGGGGAGAAAGAAAGTTTAGGTTGATGACTGCATAGGGCTAAAACTGAGAGGGCAGAAGATAAACAGAACAGCATAACGGCTGGCAGACAGTATAACACATTTTACTCATCATGCTTTTCCTTGCCACTAAGGCAAATCTGGAGTGATTTCAATGGAGTTACTTCTAATATGCATTGGGGTAATTGAGATCAGAATCTGGCTCAAGGGTTACACACATACATGTATGAAAATCTAGTGAGTGTCACTTTCAAATATGCCAGATACTGTGCATTTTCTAATACCCTCTGGATTTTAAGTGTTTTTTAGATTATCTTCTGCTATGCTAAAGAGCTGTGCATGACATTCAGACCTAGGTTGTAAACAGGCATTTAAAAACAAAATGTGCAATATTGAACCAACATTGCTTTATTGTTTTCCAGCAAAATAATAAATATAAACCAAAAGGGGCCAAATTCATTAGGACATTTGTTAGTGATGCAAGATACATTGAAGCACAAATATGTTGGAAAGAATCTTTCAGAATAGTTTCCAGGATTTATTTGTCTTCTACTGCAAGATGCAAGGAAGAAGGAGGGTTGTCATAAACTAACAGATCTTGTGGATGGTGAGCTTTTCCTAGTGGAGCATTTTCAGACATCTCATCAATTCTTCTGCTTAGAAGATGCATCAGTTGAAACAGCAGCAGTGGAAGATGAGGGGTTTGGTTTTTTGATATTTCCCACTGTAACTTTTGGAAAAAAGGCTGCTTCCTTTCAGATCACTGAACCTGTTTTGAATGCTGTTAAGAAGAGTCTGAAAGTAAATTCTGTGGAATCTGAAAGTAAATTTCTTCTTTGAGTAGTCTGGGGAAAGCTCAAGCACTGCATGATGGATCCATGTGTCCATCTTTTTCTCCCTAAGGCGTCATTCGTTTTGCCACTGAACTATTCTAGGCCTTTTAAAGGTTGGTTCTAAGGTTAGTGTGGACTTCAGAAAATAGGCTGGAATTCTTCAGATAAAAGGAATGGTGCATAGTAATAGCTATCTCAACCAAGTAGGCTGTAATGGAAAACATATAATACACCACTCAGAAGACATGTTTGTCATATGTTGATTTTCTGACACCAAAGATTTAACCTCCTTCCTTTCTGTGTATTGAGAGTTCTCCAGCAGTGGAAGAAGATTTCATTGTAAAAAGGAGTCAGATCTCATCAGTAATGCTCGAATATTTGAAATCTGTAATAGCAATTTCATTGATTAATGTGATTTTGCCCTAATTTTATACCAGAACTTTGACTTTTTGTCTTGGTACACAAACTTTGAAGATCTTTCATGGCTACCTTTCTTCTTTGTTTTGGCCTGGCTTGAAAGTGGAGGGACAGAAACATTAGAAGAACCCCTTATTCTTGGGTTACTTGTGATCTGGCTCAAACCCTGAGGAAATGCTGGGCAGCTCATAAGAAAGACAGGTGTAAAACGTCCTGCATGATTGGGAGACCAAAACCAAGATGATTTGGGATCAGCGCTGTCCCGTGTGGGGAGTGGGGCCCAGGGCTAACTGGCCTAGGTGGGTCCCCGACCCCCCATGCTGGAGGGGAGTCGGGCCGCTCCACGCCCCCAGGGAGCCAGCTCGGGTGGGGAGGCTGTGGCTGCCGGCTCTGGCCCTGGCCCTGGAAACAGGGGCCGCCGGTGGGGCAAGCTGGCCGCAGCCAGGACCCCAGGCTGCTGTGGCTGGTGCCCCAGCCGGGGACCCGAGGCCGCCGCCAGGAGCCGGTTCCGGCCAAGGGCACCCCGCTGGCGAGGGCTGGCCCTGGCCTCATGGGGCAGGCTGGCCCAGAGACGGGTCCCAGCCACCTGCCCTGCCCCTGGGCCTGCCTGCTCCACCCTGGGGGTGGGAAGGGCTAGCCCAGGGGCCGGGCTTAGTGCTCCCTGCCCGCCCCGTTGCCTTCGGCTCCCTGCCGAAGGCAGTGGGGAGCAGGGAACAGTGTGGCCGTGAGTGGGGCCGCGGTGCAGGGAAGGCCCTGTTTGGGATTAGCACCAGAAATGAACCTGTAAATCTCCTGGAGTTCACCAATGATTAAAATATGATCTATTATTATTTAGTCATTATAAGACATCAAATATGTGCCAGGTGCTTTAGAGACAGAGATGTGGACAGGGTACCTTCCCTGAACAGCTAACAGTCTTAATGAACAACATAAAGATAAGGAATGGGAAATAACAAAAATCAAGTAAGAGAGAGCAATGTTGATTAGAGTGTCTTGTTGGTTCTTTGATTTTTGATTGAATTGTTACTATTAATTATTTCAAGTTAATACTCCCATGGAGGGAAGAATAGCACTTGTAGACTCAGTGTCCTTTAAGGAGAAATGGGTGGAAACATGGTGGAAGGGGTCAAGAAGATGATCCAGGTGTTGCATAGAAGATGGTGCAGAAGCGAGAACAAGAAGGCATATAGTGATGCACAGAAAAAATATGTTGAAGCCATCTGAATTCAATCTAACTATTTAATAACTAAAACTCACAGAATCAGCCACATGCCAGCACTTATCAAATCATTTATCATTATCATTGTCTCTTTCATGGTTTACAGGTAGAGCGAGTATTTTGTCATGGGGATGGTCTTTTTGAAATATATTTTGTCCTGCCACGTGAAAAGTTTTAAAGATAGTGAGATGTGTGAAGAGGTGAAGTGTGGCAGAGTTTCCAAAAAACATATTTTGAAATATTCATTAGTGACCCAGAGACCCAGATAATTGTGCTTTAGGTTTGTACCCGTTAGATAGTATAAGAAGAGTTTGATTACTCTGAAATGACAAAATTGTGCTTTCTTAGAAAAAAGTGAAGTACATCAATTGCCTAATCATTTTGGCTGTTGCTCTTCACAGTTCATAGGTCACGTCACTGGATTACAAGCAATACTAGAGCAAATACTAAAGCACACTAATTGGCATTAGTGAAGGAAGACCCTATTTCCACGGTAGTGCAGTATTCAGTAAAACAAGAAACTATTATATTGTCCATTATTGGCAGATTGCCTTATCACCTACCGTTTTTAGATTTTTGGAAATAAAGCATATGGGAAAGATTTTCATGATTGAGGTATGCTTAAATAAATACATATATGCTTTTACAAGAAGCTTGGTTTTAAGTTAGCTTCTGATTTACATAACGGGAGCTTTGTGCTATGTTAACTAGTTGTTTATCTTCATGATTTCAACACAATTAGCTTCATTCAGAGCCAATCTGAGAGAGCCTGGAGTATTATGGCCTCAAAGATTTAGCGGCATTGGGTATTTTATTACATAAGGACAGAGATCTCGCTGGCCTAAGCTGCTGTATTTCTGGTGAAGTCCGTTCCACTGCAATCAGTTGAAGTGGTTTCAAGCATTATACATTTTGGTCTAAATTCAATACTAATACAATTCAATACAATACTAATTGAAATCAATGGATTTCCCATAGCCTCTAGTGTTTGATAAGTAAATCTGGATTATTTTCAGGGATTAAATCATATGTTTGAAATGGAAAAAAAACCCCTCTCAAGTGTTTTCTTTTTTATTTATGAAAGTCTGTGAGTGCCTTGCTTGAGCTGAAACAAGAGAATTTGCACGTATATAGCATGATGCAGACTGTTTACATTGATTTTTTTACTGAAATTTGTTGTGTTTATGGAGAAGTTGTAAGTCAAAGTTAAAGTTATAAAGTCAAAAAAGGGATTGGACATCTATATGGAGAACAAGAATATGCCAGAGTTCTCATAATTAATTATCACAATTTTTGGAAAGGATATTATTATGCTTCAAGGCTTAAACCAATCTCTGCTAATAAAACCAAACATGAGCCAGAAATTTACCAGGCTCTGGGTCCGGGGTGATTTTTGCCTCTTCTGTTTCTGCTGCCGGTTCTGCAGTGGGCTACTCCTCTGAGGGGGCATAAAAAAGTTCCTCTGAGTAGGGACCCAGGTTGTGCTACAATGGCTCTGGCAGCAAGGCCTTCTCAAGGATCAGTTTCAGCACCAGAGTCACTTGGTGGCCTCATCTGACACCTGCTGGCTCCCCTCTGGTCCTGTCCTGGATTTGGGGATGAGAAGG
>ML685798.1:19665845-19676311 GCA_007922175.1 Pelusios castaneus | reverse complement strand
TCTGGTCCTGTCCTGGATTTGGGGATGAGAAGGTTATCCTGCTGGCTGACCAGGCTGTCATGAAGTGCTGGTTCAGTAGTGCAGTACCCAGCACACAGTGAACACTCTCAGAAAAAGGACAGGATGAGGTGAGTTCATAGAGATGCAGTTCTTTTTCCTGGTCTTCTGGTAGTTGGTCTTCAACCATTAATCTGCACCTTGCGAAGGGTCTGGTGAATCCACAGGGCTGCCAACTTATTTGTTATTATCTAGTATGTGTGGTCATTCTTAGAACCCGTACTGAAGTCAAACTTTTGGTTGTCTTGCACTGGGAATTGACCCAAATATGCTGTGCTCTCAAGACCAGCTAGCAGCATGCTTGGCAAAGGATGACCTTTGTCAGTGGCCCATCGTAAATGCAGGGGGAAGGTTTACTTTGCAATCAGGTCACTTGTCAGAACAAAATGGAAGGGTTAAAAGCCACGCCATTGTATTCTGAATAAGAGACATTGCCTCTATTTCCTTGAAGTTGATTGGCCACTCTTGGGATAGAAAGATCAAAGGATGCTGTGGGATAGCATTGGAAGACTTTCAAAACAAAGTCTGGGGTCCCCAGGCCTGAGCTGCATCCAAACTGGAAAATGATGGAGGTTGGGCCAAGCCACCACAGGACCTGGGCTCAAACCTTCTGAGCCTGAGTCAGACAGAATTGTGTGTAGATGAAAGGATGTTTGGGCTTGAGCCTGGTCTTACACTGCATTGTAGATATACCCTCAGTAATCAAGATGAGTTCAAATGTTGGAGGTGGGTTATCCCATATCTGCCTACTGCAGGGTTCCTATACCTTCCTCTGAAGTCTCTTGTAATGACTGAGACTGGATACAGGACTAGATGGACAATGGATCTGATCAAGGATGGCTGTTGCTCTGTTCCCAAGTTATCCTTTGAGTCTTTGCATTTTTCAGATAATAATAATAAACTAAACAATGATCAGAGACTCTTTGTTTCTTTGGGCATGTACTGAAATATTTTTAAACACAATATAAATTGTTGGTTGGTTGATACTGGGTATTAAAGTATGCATTTATTAAATGTAATGTTTCTCTCTGAAATTTGACATTTTGCTGTATTAAAAATGGCATTTTCTCCATGAAAAAATACAGCCTTCTTAATAGGATATTAGTATGCTAGATAATATTGAGTAGATGGGACAAATGAAAAACTAGATGGCTTGCCCATGTCCCCCATCAGCACTTTTATTAATACAGCACTAATTTGACTTCCACTGTAAAATTAAACAGGATTATTTGTGTAGGTAGAGATCAAGGTCTTTTCTTGGATTTTGAATATGTCAATCTGCAGTTATTCAAAAGCCTTTTCTGTGCACCCGTAAAAGTAATCACATGTGTACAATCAAAAGATAGATGTTTAAGACAATAGTTGATAGTAACTTAAAAGTTGTTTTTTTTTTTCAGTTTAGTTTCTCAATAAAAAGTCTGGTGACAAGTTTTGCAGACTTGTGGAGGAGGACAGGAGAATGGGTTACTTTGTATATTTTCTCACTTTTCATATGGCAGGTATAAAGAGCATGGACTAAAATGTCTAAAATCTGGCCAGCATACCACATTTCCCCTCTCCTCAACAACAACAAAAAATAATTTGAATGGCTAACGTGTTGAATTTTTTGGCAAGAATGAAAACGATCATTTTAAGATTTGTATCAGTGAAGTCTTTTGAGTAATAAGTTATCTCAGCTTTGCCATCAATTAATTCTTTACAAGCCAAATATTTTTGATATGATGCTTAAACCATCAGACCCCAAACTCACTCTTCCATTTTACAATTAACAATTGTACCCGACAGTCTTTCCATTAAGGCACAGATATTCGTTTATCTACCACTGTAGTAGTCAGTTCTTGACTTTATAACAGTCACTTTTATTCATGGATTCTGTGAGGTTGGAATTATAGATTGTCTGATCAGATAAACAAGTGCAGAAGGCTGAAAAGTGACTGGGATGAACCTTGGGGAACAAAGTTTATCTGCTGAAGCATTTCCTGTGTGCACTTTGAAATCTTTCAATTCGGCTTCATCAAAGCACAAGCAGACACATTTCAACCCCCGACTGAACAAACAAATTTACTGCTTATCATTATTGCCACCTCATTGTTTAATTTACTTTTCCTTAGTAATTGAATACATGTTAAATGAACAACCTGGTTCTACAATTAGTAACTAACTGATTTTAAAAATAGGGAATAGTTCATCTGTCATTACCTTTTTGTATAGCATATCCCTGGACTCTCTTCCTCCTCAAAAATGCCTATGTAAACTAGAGGTTAAGTTGCACACAGTGTGGTAAATAATGCTCTTCAAATTAGGACCTCTAAATCTCTATTAACATCAAACATCAAAATAACAATATAGGCTTTTCAATATTTTGGGCCTGCTCCTTTTCAGTAAGTATTCTTACACTGGGGCTTACCAACCCAATACTTACACATTAGGAGTTGGATAGACTGGAAAAACAAATGGTGTTTTAAAAAATATTGACTAATTTATTTCAACAAATGTATTTTTAAACATTTCACACCTAGGATTAGCTAAAACAAACTAACATTTTTAAAATCATTATTTTTGTCAACTCCCCTGAGGTACTGTGGTGGCTTAGCAAGGAGAGAGACTGTGATAATTCATGAGAAATGTAATCCAGCCAGGGAACACAGACCATTGAGGCAGATGTGGGCACAAGGCACCCTGGTTACATTTCCAAAATTAAACTTTTCTCTTTGGTCAAAAATTATTTTGTTTTTTGTTGAAATTTCTTAGGTTATATCTGCAAATTTTAGGCATTTGATTTTTCACCATGAAGTTGAAAATTTCTTTCCAAAACCTATTTTCCAACAGCCTCTTGTGTGAGACACTATTTTAACATGTTTCCAAACATTACTGATTTTTCCAGTCCCAAGCTCTGATTCATAAGAAAATTCCATTCTTAAGATTTCACTGGTAGCAAAGTCTGACACAACAACAGTGGAAATCACCGGTTTCTCCCAGAAATCATAGTTAGCTTGGTGCATTAAATGGCATTGCTTCTCTTTTAAGACTCACCTATACAAGAAGGGAAGAATGCTATGTGTTTGAAATTTGGTCTTTATTTTCAGAGTTGTTTGAATATAATTATGGGCTAGCCATGTGTTTGGATGTTTTATGGTTCATATAGTGTCGGTACTGTAGAGAGCTATTGGTTTATGTCATTATTTAATGGTCATGATTTCCTAAACGTGCATGGAGTTCCTTCTTTCTAGCATGCTATGTTCCATGTGCCATCTTTCTCTCATTTCTTATGGCTTGTTTCTCTCTCACGCTTCTTTGGTTCTTTTTCTGAGTTTTCTTATAATATAAAGTGGTGAATGAAAGTAAAATACAACCCTCTGACTTGATTAATATTTCTTCTCTTACAACCTTGATGAGTTCTCACTGCTGAACTGAACCCAAGTCAGGGCTGGCCCAAGGGATTTTGATGCCCTAGGCGAACTATGACTTTGGCACTCCCCCCCCCCCCATGTTATAAGAGATAACATTAATATATTTTTTTAAATAGAGAAAAAAACTCACTTCCATTTAATTTGGTGCCCCTTAAAGCCTGGCGCCCTAGCGACTGCCTAGTTCATCTATATGGTTGAGCCAGCCCTGACCCAAGTCTTTAGTCCCACTTGTTCTTGGATTGCTGGGGCTGGGTTTAGAATTTAGGCATAATCTCTCTGGGTCTCTAGGAACACACTCCAGGCACAGGCAACGAGTTCCATGGGTTAATCGTGCATTGTGTGAAAACATACTTCCTCAGGTTTGTATTAATCAATTGATCAACCAATGGTAACAAATCTGAATTCTAGCTCTTTGGTTTGCATAATGCAATTTAACTACCGAAAACATCGACCGAGATTTTAAAAGCAGTGAAATGGTTTTGGTCTCATATTTTCTATTGCAATTCATGGAAAACGTTTGACTCTATCTCCTGCACTGCTTTGAAAATTTGAGCCAAAGATGTAAAAAATGACCCAACAATCAAATGTATGCCCTCTTACTTTCCCCCATGAAAACCACAGATTATGAACAGTAGAGATTGAGGTTTTGTGAATTTTGCCTTTGCAGGGTATACAAAACTACTTCAAGTACAACAGCAGCCGGGGGCGGGGCACTCCTGCTCTCACCTCTCCTTGAACTCTCCCCCTGCTGCCAATTGGAGTGATATCCTCAATCCACAGTCCTATCTCCGGCTCTCAGCCTGATGGGTCACCTTGGGATTGATGCTAGCAGCAGCAAAGGTGGAATCTGAGCCCAAATGGAGGTAGCAAAGCCCCCTCCCCCCCCACACATTTTTGAAGATGGGTGTTAACCCTGAAAAGTGCTGTGACCCTGTGCACCAGGTTGCAATGCTTGTTATTCAAATTTGTCCCAGTTGCCCCTCATCGTATTGGGGGCCCTCTAAAACTGGGAGTCTGAGGGAAACTCTGCCTCTCCCTGCCATCCCTTGCCCCGTCCAAGCAGTCCTGTTGGAACAAAACCCCAACATTTTTAAATTCTCCATGAAATAGATTTGCTGTTCACACAGCTATACTGGGAGTCCCATGTCTGAGGCAGTCAGGGCAATCCACCTTCGATGTCCTAGGAGCCCAACCTGCTGAGAAACTGGGAGCATGGGAGCTGGAACACCCAGGGCTTCCAGGATCCCAGCTCTTTGTCAGCCTACTGAAATGTTTCTTAGAAATTTTTCTGATCAGCTCTATGTCTGAGGTACAGATAAATGGATCCTCCTCTACTCTTCCAGTGACATGATCACATATTATTTTTTCCACAAGACCTCTGCTTTGTATGTACTTTTTCTTTTTTTACTTTATAATGAATCAATATGTTACATATTTGCAATTTTCTAGAATACATTATATTAAATACCACATTTGTTTTGCAGAGGTTTCTCTCTCCAGAGCATCTATGGTAAGAAAACAGTTCTCCATACACAGGAATTTATTCAGAAGGAAGGAGATGATTTGCTTATGTTAGAAATTGCTGTACAATTAAGTACAGATATAGGTCAGCAGAATAAGTTCTTTGATCTATTGCTATAAGGAGTTCAGTGTAAATACATTTCTTGATAAGAGTTGCTACTGCGTAATTGCATTTTACAGACTGTGTAGTATGCTATTACTCAGGAAATGTATTCACTGATATGCGTGTCTCCAGTCTGCCTCGTGCTGAAAGGTTTGCTTTTTTTCTGGTATTTAAAGTTCTTAAATATTTTTAAATAAGGCGATTAAACTTGTGATGGGATGGAACAGTGTACAAATAGAAAAAGAAATTCCGGAGTATACAGAACCACTATTGAAACAGAGACAAATTGATTGTTTTGAAACAAATGCATTTGAGATTAAATCACAAGACAAATATTAAAAAGGATTAAATTATACTCTGACTGCAGCTGAATCTGATCCTTTTACCATGGCAAACCAAAGCATTAGTCTCTACACCACAATTATAAAAAAGTTTTGTTCCTTGGATTCTTATGGAATTTTATTTTATTTTAGGGGGAATTTAGCATTCTCTGTATTTACAGGAAAATCCTTCAAAGTATGTACAATTGCTGCTGTCTGAATATCAATTCCTGCACACTTAACAGCAAAATAATACCATTGATTTCAGCGGGATTCCTAAAATAAAGGGATCAGGATTTGGACCCATGTTTGTGTCACTATATTGCATCATTACCCTAACTGTTATGATGATTGCAGAAGCTTCCACTGTCTATTGTTAAGGTTACATGAGTATTGCTATTCTAGCACATGATTTCAGTCACTTAGAAGTTTCCCCAACATTGCTCTACTAGGCTCAATTTATATGGGCATGTTTTTGCCTAAAAATAGTTTTCTCTGCATGTGTAAATTTGAGGTACAACTATTTAGTAATTTTAAAAAAAAGAAAAAAAAAGAAGGAAAGTGGAAAAGAAAATAAATGCTGACCTTTTCCCAAAAGCTCTCACACAGAAGCAGCTGGAGGTAAAAATTGTTAGTAGCATGTGAAATAATTCTCATGGAATAGACATGCTTTTCAGTGCACTGGTGATTTTTTTTTTATTTGACTGAATTGTGAGTTATTGAAAATCCACTTTGCCAAGGCATGGCACCTGTAACAAGGTATAACTTTTAAGGCACAAGGGGGAAATCTCAGTGCCCAGGCTATCACATTTCAGGAGTCTTGCAGCAGACAGAGACCTAGGGAACAAAAAACCGCAGCTACTGTGGGAGAGGAAGTGGTCCTGGGGTAACAATTGGTTTCTTTTTAGTGCCTAGGACTAGGAATCTATTGGCGTAAGGTGGGGGCAGGCCTCTCTTCTCTCAGCCATCCAGGACAAGTTTTGGCAGCATATATCCTGCCTCTTTCCACATCAGAAAGGGGAGGTATAGGTAAGAAAAAGAGCACCTTCTTAGTAGCGGAGAATCAGAGGTGGCTTTTGGAGTAGGCGAAGCAGACACATGCCTAGGGCCTCAAGCTGTGAGGGGCCCCATCTCCTGCTTCACTTATCCCAAAAGCAGTGTCTGTCTCCGTCAGCAGCAGGTGGAGGAGCTGGACCCTGGGGCTGGAGCCAGAGGCAGGGGGGCCCCTGCAGGCCTATAGGGGGCCCCACAATGGGCCTTCACCTAGGGCCCCCAATAGCCAAAGGCCGCCTCTGTGGAGAATGAACTGTTTGACTCTGATTCCAAACTGTGGAGAAGCATTGGGAAAACCCCAGCCCTGAAGGAGTGTCTGGCAAGAAAGGGATGTTTTGGCTAAAAGTCAAGTTATGTGTTTATTACAGCACCATTGGCATGACTTCTTTTTCCAGGGACATTTGGAGCAAAGGTAGACTGTGATGGAGATGTGTTTGTGACGAACTAAGTGACACAAAGAAACACTTGATTAAGAAGGAAAAGGCACTGCAGCTAGTTTCTTTGTTCAGTCACAAACATCTTGTAAAATGCTCTCGAAATGAGGGAGAGCTCCAGAGAAGGCAGCACAATCCAGATGATAGGGTTCTGAAGTAGGAAACCAAACTCTATTCCTGGCTCTGCTACTTTTGACCTGGGACATGTGTCTCTTCAGATCTCTGTACCTCAGTTTATCTGTAACAAGTCAGAAAATGACACCCTTCTTTGAAGTCACTTTGAGATCTCTGGGTGAAAAGCATTTTAATTTATACTTTTAAGTGAAAAGCATTTTTTTTTAACAAAAGTAAAGGGAGAACAGAAAAGCTGACCAAGGAACAAAAAAGTAAAGGAATGGGAAGGTAGGAAAAGGAAAAGGAAAGAAAGGAAGGGGAATAAGCAGGGGAAAAAAGAGTAACATCTCAGATTTCATTCACCAGGGATTAATCAAAAGTGTCTAAAATGATAGATCAAATCTTTCACATATGTCTGAAGTCTCTGCTCTTCGAAATGTCACCTGTTGTTTAATTGCCAGGTCAGCCAAACGACTGAGACAAGATTCTATCTCTGAAGGCCATCTGATCTTCCATTTCAGTCTTTGGGTTGCAAATGCTGCAGCAGAGAACCAAGCTTGCCATGAGTGGGAGCATGTCCAAGTTGATGGGATATATCCCAATCCACAATTCTGGAAAGTAATTTTTAAGGCAGAATCCACGATCATATTAATTCTCATTCTTCTTCTATCCATCTGGATTGCATCCTGGAACAGTCCCTAAATTTATGAGCCAGGGTGACTCTGGGAGAACAAACATTTCCAGCAGCCCTCTATTTTGGCAAGGCCCATGCACTGTAACCTGTGTTGGGACAATTGCGTATGAAATATAATTTTTTTTGTTGGGTCAGCCTTAATCATAGACAAATAGTAGAGTTTTTAATGTTCTGCAGGGCACTTCCTATTGGCTAGAGATCAAAGATATACACATGTCTTTGTTTCATGCTTGGGACAGGCAGTTTCAATTAGTGTATGTTTGTTGGGGCCAAGAAGTCATAACAAGCATTGTATAAGCCACTCCAATCTTCTGAAGTCAGTGAAAAGGGTCCCATTAACTTCTATTGGCGTAGGAATAGTCCCTATAAGAACAAAATATTATTACTGGTATTCATTGTCTTGTGTGTAGTGACAGATCCTGCAGACTGCCAGAAAGACTTCCTCTTCTGCAGATGTTATAAGTAATATGGGATACGACAGTCCAGTATAGACAAATAGTTCTGTTACTTTTCTGTGGGTTTTTTCTTTCAAAATACCTTAGGAAATTATGTTTTTTTTTTAAAAAAAAACTGTGAAAGAAAACATTATGGTTGTGTTCTTATGCAAATGTTGTGAAATGACAATTTTCAGGTTACATGCAGACTCCTGACTTCAGCCTGCTTGAGCCTGATAGTATAAACTCTGTTAACCTTGGGTCAACTTGAATCCCCATTCATTATTTTACCCTTATGCACTCTTTATTGCATAGTGGCCCACTTTATTTGTATTGTCCTGAGGTCTGATTCTCACTTCCCTGGTAGCCCCTTTAACAGTGTGAATGGAGTCTTCAAGTGAATGTGAATGTAAATATAATTGGCTAAAGTGCTTTCCTGAATAAGGAAAGACTTCAACACATGCTTCAGTGCCTTCCTGAATCAGGGCTATTGCACTTGCATCCGCATATTGCAGGTTCATATATATTTAGGCCTATTTTGATTGAGGTGCTATGACTGAATGCATAGAATTTACCCTTGTGGCTTAGGCCATGTACACATTACAGACTTGTCCTGCAATAAATTGTTGTGGGACAAGCAAAGCGTTATAACGATAACGCTTTCCCCCGTCCACACAGCACTTCTTGTAACGAAAAGGAGCGTTCACACTCTTACTCTATGTAAGAGATCTGTTGCTGGAAGACAGAAACAAGAAGGATGTGTGAGTAGGGGGAAAACCCCTCCTATAAGACTGCAGAGGGCAAATGCCTGAGACAGTTGCTGAGCAAGGGAAAGGAGTGAAAGACAGTGTGTTTGGAATTTTCATTCTGATGTTTGTTTGCCCTGGAAGAGGAAGGCTTTTGTTCTTTTAGCTGAAGTGTCTAATCCAAGCTACACTATTGACAGGGTGACTGTGACAGCTGCTGGGACAAATTGAGATGACCATCATATAGTTGCTAACAAAGTATTGGAAAGAAGAAAAACAAAATACATAGCTGTGTAGAGTAGGAGGCAACATGAAATTACATCAAGCAACACTTCTCTCACTGCCACCACAGTCAGAATGCTTGATTCTGCTATAAGTGCAGGGGACTGACCTACAGGACCTCGCAAGGTCCCTTCCAGTCCTACAATTCTAAGATTCTATGATAATAATATAACATATGCCTATGCTATAATCTAAACTGTGTGGTCTGGTGATTAGAGAAGAACTGGGAATCAGGACTCTTAAATTCTGTTCTCAGTCTGCTTCTAACTTGCCATGTGACTTGGATTGCATAACTTAAACTCTATGGCTATGTCTACACTAGAAAAGTTAAGCTGACTTTTGTTAAGTCGACTTAAAATTGACCTAATTGAAGTCAACTTAACAAGTGGCAACACTTTAAGTCAACTGAGTCCACTTTGTTAAGTTGACCTAACTGCCCTTAGGTCAACTTAACAAAGTGGACTTATGCGTCCACACTGGGCTTAGGTCGACCTAAGGAAGGGTTAGGTCGACCTAAGGAGGCTTAAGTCGACCTAATGAGTGGTAGTTATAAAGTCGACTTAAGCTTTCATTAAGTCGACTTAAGGAATTTCTTTAGTCAACTTAATGAAAGCCTAGTGTGGATGTGGCTTAATTTAAGTCGACTTAAGCCTCCTTAAGTTGACTTAAATTGCCAGTGTAGACATAGCCTATATATCTCCTCAATTCACTTATCTGAACAATAGGTTTTAATCTTACATAGACAGTACTTCAGCAGTGTTGTAAGGATTGTGTCTAAAGCACTGAGGAATCTTTGGACAACAGGAGTTACATAACTACAAGGTATTAAGGTTATCGTACTTACAAAGGTTCCACTGGTGTATGCAATTGTGTTTGAGGTGTGTGAGGTGATGGACATTAACTGTGCTTTTCCTAGGACTCTGAAATCTCTTAGGCTTCTCTTTGACGTCTCTCTTCACCCTAAAGCTAGTAAAAGCTTCTGGAGGCAAAGATACTTGCTGATGAAATAACATCTCCTAGAACCTCTAAGTGGGAGAGCAATCACGTTAACGGGTCTATTGAACTTCTGATATGCTTGATACTGATGTGTGAATCAAAACAAATTTGTGTAACCCACAAATTATATTTACATAGGATATTACATGGCTTTTTGAGCTAACCCAGCAGGGCAAAATTTAGGCAATCCAGGATCCTATATACAACACGATAAGAAACCCTCTGTGCTTCCCATCCCAATTCCCCACATCTCAGAGGCTATGTCTACACTTGTAATTTTAAGTCGACTTAGTGTGTCTACA
>ML685798.1:19651498-19665445 GCA_007922175.1 Pelusios castaneus | reverse complement strand
AGTCGACTTAGGGCTACCCCACGTCTACACTGGCTTAAGTCGACTCTAAGGAGTCGACTTAAGCCTTAGGTCGAATTGAAAGGTGGTGTTATAAAGTCAACTTAATTTTAATTAAGTTGACTTTATTTTCCTTAAGCCGACTTAAGCAAGCTGCTTAAGTCGACTTAAGAAAACTGTAGTGTAGACGCAGGGTAAATTAAGTCGACTTAAGCAAGCTTAAGTCGACTTAATTTACCAGTGTAGATGCAGCCAGAGAGATGGGCAATCACATGGGAAACAATTCTTATCACTAGGAGGAGCAGCAGGAGCCCTACTCCCTCTCAGAGAGATGGGGTAGCAAGAGCAGGGTCCTTCATTATTGTAGCCCAGTAGCGAGGGTGTATACAAACATAAGAAAGGCCATACTGAGTCAGACCAATAGTCCATTTAGCCCTATATCCTATCTTCCAGTAGTGACCAATATCACGTTTCCAAAGCTATGAACAGAACTGCGCAATTATTGAATGATCCATCCACTGTAGCCCAATCCCAACATCTGGGAGTCAGAGGCTTTGTGACACCCAGACCATGGAATTGTGGTCCCTGACCACCTTGACCAATAGTCATTGATGGACTTATCCCCTATAAATTTACCTACTTCTTTTTTTAATTCAGTCAAACTTTGCCTTCACAACATCCCCTAGCAACAAGTTGATTGTGCATGGTGTGAAGAAGTACTTCCTTATGTTTGTTTTAAACCTGCTGCTTATTAATTTCATTAGATGATCTCTGATTCTTATGTTACATGAAGGGGTAAATAATACATCCTTATTCACTTTTTCAGTACCATTCTGATTTTATAGACCTCTATCAAATCCAACTTTGGTCATCTCTCTCTTTTTTTTTTATCCTGAATGGTCTGAGATTTTTTAATCTTTCATCAAATGGAAGCTGTTCAATATGCTTAATAATTTTTGTTGCCCTTCTTAGTTCTGTGAAAACTGACCATTTATCCCTGCCCTTTGTTTGCTATCTTTTAACTGGTTATTGATCTATGATAGGACCTTCCCTCTTATCCCATGACTGCTTATTTTGCTTAAGAACCTTTTCAAAGACTTTCTGAAAGTGCAGGTATGCTATATCAGTTGGATGAACCTTGTCCACATGCTTGTTGATATCGTCAAAGAATTTAGTAGATTGGTGAGGCATGATTTTCCTTTAGAAGAGCTACATTGGTTCTTCCCCAACATACCACGCGTATATGCCTGATAATTCTGCTCTTTACAATAGTTTCAACCATTTTGCCTGGTAGTGAAGATAGACTTACTGGTCTGTAACTGTCAGGATTGCCTCTGAAGTCTTTCTAAAAAATCAGCATTACATTAGCTATCCTCCAGTCATCGGATACAAAGCTGATTTAAGCAATAGGTTATATATCACGGTATGTCTGCTAGGTGGGTAGCGAAAGAGGGTGTGAGCCCTTCTTCTGGAAAAGCTTTTACTTTGTAACTGGTGCTTGGGGGGGGGAGGGGAGATTCAGGGTTTGTGTGTCTTCATTCCTCTTCCCAGTGAATAGAGTTGGTTAGGTGTGAGCATTTCATTTTCCTGTGAGCAGAGCTACTTTGTAGGGAGCAGCTGTCCCATGCCCTCTACTTCAGAGCAAGCCTGGTGTCAGCAAAAGCATTCTGCACTCCTGCCCCGGAGTGCAGAGCTGGACTGGGAGATTACAGTGGCTTGAAGGTGTCAGAATCCTCCCATCCCCACCTTGTGGGCAACTATTTCTGGTGCCAGAAATCCCTTGCCAACACTGCCCCTCCACTGACACTAATACTACTACTTGTAACATAGTAGTGCATGCATTTGACGGTCTGGCACGCTGCCTGACCTCTGTGGTGTTAGCACTTGGGACAGGTGCAGGGATGCACTGCAGCATCATGATCTTAGTGCTATGGTTAAATTTACAGCCTTAAATTTAATAACACAGCTGTTTTGGCAGGTTGGGACCCATTGCTCCATATTTTAAAAGACAGTTTTATAATGAATATTTTTCTGTCAAAGTATGTGAATAAAACAGTGCAGGAAGATGTCGTGACTAACATGAAGCATTTATTCAGGCAGCAGATGAAGCTGGTTAGTTTTAGAAAAGAGTAGGAGTCAGAACATTCAGCATGAGCTGACAAGCCAATCCTAGCTAGAATCAAGGGAAATGCAGAGACATTGGGGTCTAATTTCTTGCATAACTGATCTCAAAGGCTTGGAATACAATGCTGGATTTACTATTGAAGTTACACATTATACCAGACCATTATTGTTTTATAGCGGTGACAAATGACCACTTGGTATCAAGAGATCACTTGAGAATGCCGCTCTGTAAAATAATTCTTCCTTCTAGCTGCAGTTATTTTTATTGACTAGCTTTCAGATACTGTGAATTAGCCCAACACGTCTCCTGGTGGCAGGTACCATACTGAGTCAGTATGGGAACAAAATCCAAAGAGTAAGCAATAAGGCAGCTGAAGAGCTGGTTGTTTCTGTATTTATTTCCTCTTATTCAGCCTCCCAAAAACAAGTAAATAAAATTCTCTAGACCACTAAATATAGAGAGCAGAAAAACCACATAATCCAGGGGTTGCTAATCCTTTTTATAAGGTACGGCACATGGTAGAAGAGAGGAGCTAGAGGACACGGTCCTTTGCGTGTGTGTTCATGTGCAACGTGTCCTTCTTGCATTCAGAATCCTGCAGGCTGGTCTTCCCTTGCCACTTGTGATTAGACAGCAGCCCTGTGGCAGCAACATTAATTGCTTACTTGGAGAATGTAAGAGTAGGAAAGTATTTAGTGCCTTGTTATGTAGCAGCTTGAAACCAGGAGGAGAACCAGCCCCAAGTGAGGACGCAGCTCTGTGAGGACTATCACCTAATGTCTGGGAGCTAGCAGTGCTCATAAGACACCATTTGCCAGTGCAGGATATTTCTCTATCATATCTTACTGAGTGCTTTGTTTAGTCTGGTTTTGTGTTTGTAATGTGAGAAGGCTTCAGCTACATTTGTAATTCTTGTATAATTTTAGTATCCTGGGAGGAGCTATGTAACAGGATGGCTTGCCCCTCAGGGTATGTCTAAACAGCACAGTAAGCCCAGGCTCCATCTCAGGTTTAAGCCCAAGCCCCACTTCCATTCACACACAAATCTGGCTGACTTGAGCCATAGCCCTCTCTGAACTTGAGCTCACGGACCTTTCTGGGGCGTGGGTCAGAACCTAAGTCCCACTGCGACTCAGGCATTTTGCAGTATGGAGGCAAATTGGCAGATTTGGGTTGGGATCCATGTGATGGCTTCAGCTGCTTGGAGCTTGCAGATGCAAAATGGCCTTTGCAGGCTATAACCAACCAAAAGACTTCTCAATTGTTGTGGGTTGGACAGACGAATTTTCACAACACATAGTGACCCAAGACCTATAGGCTGCATCTACACTTGTAAATTAAGTTGACTTAAGCTTGCTTAAGTCGACTTAATTTACCCTGCATCTACACTATAGTTTCCTTAAGTCGACTTAAGCAGCTTGCTTAAGTCGACTTAAGGAAAATAAAGTCGACTTAATGAAAATTAAGTCGACTTTATTAAACCTAGATTTAATTAGACTTAAGGCTTAATTCGACTTTTTAAAGTTTAATTAAGCCAGTGTAGCTGTGGGGTAGCCCTAAGTCGACTAAGGGCTACCCCAGGACTACACCAATGCCCTCCCTGCAGGGAGGGGCACAGGGGGAGCCTGGCATGCCCCCCCAAAGGGCAGGGCAAAGCCCTGTGTGATGCTATCCGGATTTAGGGAACCATTTATGATATTATTTTCTATTAACATCTCATATATGCTATAATCCATAGGAACTATGTCATGTTTGGTATCAATAGAAAGGTAGTAATTTGCTGGGAATGATTATATAGTTCATGTATAGGAATTGTATTTGTATTAGAAGTTAGGAATATGGATGTTATATCTATACTTTAACTTGTATGATTCTGGGGAAACACCCGGGACAGGCTGTCTACAACCATTGTCTCCTTAATGTTAAGGAAGCTCCCAGGTACAATGGGCCCAGGGAGAAACCTGATGCACCATTAAGGACATAAGGAATACAACCATTGTGTCCTTAATGGCTCATCAGTTGTTGTGCAGTGTAGATACACCAGCTGCCCAGGCGGGAAGGCCTGGGAAAGACCCTAACCAAGCAGGGAAGGGACTGCACAGTCTCCAGGCAGAAAGACCTGAGTGAGGGAGAGATACCTTGTGCTGTGTAGACTTATGAGTGACTTTGTTTGGGATTTTGAGTTTTAATTGAAGTTTATTTTATATTAATAACCACCGTTCTCAAGAGGGTTGTTTTTGACCAAGACAGAATTTTTATTTGAGCAGTCCAAGACGGAAAAATGAGGCAGGCTGACTATAGAATGACCTTAGGGCACAAGGGGCGCATCTACACTTACAAGTTAAGTTGACTTAAGGAGGCTTAAGTAGACTTAAACTTCTCCATGTCCACACTGGGCTTTCCTTAAGTCAACTTAAGCATTTCCTTAAGTTGACTTAAGGAAAAGTTAAGTGGACCTAATAACACCTTGATTTAGGTTGACTTAACGCTTAAATCCACCTTATTAAGTCGACTTAAAGTGTTAAGTCGACTTAATAAGTTCAGAAAGGGGCTATGTCTACTCTTGAAAAGTTAAGTCAACTTTTGTTAAGTCGACTTAATAAGGTCAACTTTAAGTAGATTTAAAGTCAACCTTATTAGGTTGACTTAGTAAAGTTGACTTAACTTTTCAAGTGTAGAGATAGCCAAGGGGAGCACTGGAGGAAGCCAACCTCTGTTATAGGGAAAACTGTCCAAATATCTCTTCTGTGTACTTTTTTGGGAAAAAAAACATATCATACTTGCATACTCTGGGGGTCTGTTTTAGCAGCCTGGTCTCAGAGAGAAGTCTAGAACAGTAGCAAAAAGAAAAGAACAACACAATAACTAAACTAGAATCTAGAGCTGGTTGGAAATTTGTTTCCAACACCTTTCCATCCAAAAATGCTATTTTGACGAAACCTTTTTTTCCTGTGAAATTCTATCAATTATGGTGAAATTTCATTTAGAAAATGTTGAAAAAAACTTTGTTTGGAAAATATTGTAATTTCCCATTACCATTTTCGGAATGAAAAATTCTGTTTCTTCATTCTGAAATGCCTTTTTGTTTCAAAATTTTCCTTATTCTACATATTTTTAAAAGGGAGGAAATCAAAACAAAATATTTAGACTGACCTGAAATCAGCAAAATATAAAGGGAATTTTGTTTCCCGAAAAAGTCTGTATCATCCTGATATAAATTTTTTTTTAAATCTCAGTTTTTCACAATATAGAAAATTCATTTTCTGACCAGCATTATTAGATTTCAATATTAGCACATAAATGTAATATAAACACCCTGCTCAGTGTACAGACATGCTTTATTGTTTCAAAGCCGATATTGTATTTAGCCTCTTTAGTGATCTAAATTAAAATAAGAAAAATGGCAAGGCTGTTCGGTAAAATAAGTTTCTCCAATTACTTACCACACATTGCAAAGTCAAAACAGGTTGCTGGTATTTGAAAGATATAACCATGTTCTCTCACAGTCACTGTACAAATGCATATATGAACACAAGGGAACAGTTTAAAGCTAATATACTTCTCTTATTGATGGAGATTCCTTTCTCCTAGTTTTTATTTTCATTGCTAACCTTGAATCAAAAGTTACTGCTTTAATGATCTGAACCAATTTTGTAGAATCATAAAAGATTAGGGTTGAAAGGACCTCAAGAGGTCATTTAATCCGACCCCCTAATCAAAGCAGGACCAACCCTAACTAAATCATCCCAGCCAGGGCTTTGTTAAAGACCTTAAAAACCTCTAAGAATGAAGGTTCCATTGCCTCCCTTCTTAACCCATTCCTGTGCTACACCACCGTCCTGGTAAAAATGTTTTTCCTAATATCTAACCTAGACCTTCCTCTTTGCAACTTGAGACCGTTTCTCCTTGTTCTGTCATCTGCCACCACTGAGAACAGCCTAGTTCCAACCTCTTTGGAACCCCCATTCAGGTAGTTGAAGGCTGCTATCAAATCCCCTCTCACTCTTCTCTTCTGCAGATTAAACAAATCCAGATTCTGCAGCCTCTCCTCATATGTCATGTGCTCCACCCCCTACTCATTATTGTTGCTCTCTGTTGGATTCTTTCTTCCAGTTTGTCCACAGCCTTTCTGTAGTGGGGGGCCCAAAACTGGACACAATACTCCAAATGTGGCCTCACCAGTGCTCAAGAGAAGGAAATAATAATTTCCTTCTACCTGCTGGCAATGCTCCTGCTAATGCATCCTAGTATGCTGTTAACCTTCTTGGCAATCAGGGCACAATGTTGACTAATATCCAGTTTCTTGTCCACTGTAACCGGCCCCAAGTCCTTTCTGCCAAACTGCTGCCTAGCCAGTCAGTCCCCAGTCTGGAGCAGTACATGGGATTCTTTCATCTTAAGTGCAGGACTCTGCACTTGTCCTTGTTAAACCTCGTTAGATTTCTTTTTACCCAATCCTCCAATTTGTCTAGATCTCTCTGTATTCTATCCCTACTCTCCAGTATGTCTACCACTCCTCTCACAGCTCCCACCATTTCCTCACAACACCTTCTCAGTCAGAATGCCATTATTTTATTACCTCAAAGTAATAGATGAATGAGATCTAGATATCCAGCAGCCCAATTCTCAATACCATTGAGAAACTCCGTTGTGGAGTTTTCTTTCTTTCTTTCTTTCTTTCTTTCTTTCTTTCTTTCTTTCTTTCTTTCAGAACATCCACTTATTCCTTTTAAAAAATGGTTTCTAACAACAATAAAGACACCTTTCATTTTCCTATCGCCTTTCATCCCAAAAGAAATTTTCCCAGCATGAAATTTCTTGCAAAAGTGACTTTTTGTATTTATATGGGATTTGATGTGGAAAAAATATCCCTTGCCTTGAAATCTGATAGAAAAGTGAAATTTTAGGGCTATAGAATTGTCTATAAATGAAGAGTAGAGAATTTCCTATAAAATACAAGTACTCTAATTTTTTGCATAAGGAAATAAAAGATACATCCCTGCATCTCCAAGTTATCCCCACAGAATCTCTCCCCACCTTTCCAAGAGAACAAGGAACATACAGATGACTCCAGGCCCTTATAGGATATCAAAGATTACAATAATATAGTATATATTACTTTCCTGAATTGAGAATATCCCCATACTGACTGAACTCCTTTCTTTAAGGTTGCATGTTAGTTGAAATGGATTCTAAAGGAAAGATATAATATGACAGGAAAGCTTAAAATACATAATACCTCATTCTGGCAATTGCATAGGTCTAGGTCATGGATTTACCATTAGTTCTGAGCTAAGAAGAGTGATTTTGCTTAGATGGTCATAATTTGGTCTCTGTTCCTCTTGTGCTCTAGATAGGCAAATCATCTGTGCCAGCCTATTACATAATGCAGATTACTTCCCCCATCACACTGGGTCAGCTGTGATGACTAATGCTTTGGGTAGGGATAGAATCAGGGCTCACCCATTCTCCACCACAGCCCAACCATTCCTTGTCCACCTGCAAGGGGTGGCCCAATATAGGCAGCTGTCTGCCCCATGCTGTGACCTCTAAGTGAGTACCTCACACCAGGGAGGAATGAGGTGCCTTACTGCTTCCCTGTGCAAGTTCATAACATGAGCCCAATTTTTGCCCATAATTTTTCTATTATGTTTCTCATATGAGCCTTCAGGCAAATGGAGGGGAAAGAGTTAAGCCTGAAGGCTTATGGGAGCATTTCACCCAGCCTGATGAAGGCATTTCCTGCCACACAGCTTTAACGTGATAATTTATAGCACAAGGATGTAAATTTCTCTCTTTTGCTGATTGAAAAGTCAGAAATTCTGGGCCGTGTTCTCCAGTGTGGTGCACTGCTTTGTCTCACACCGCCGGTCTCCTCTAGCCCTAGAGTCACTCGCACAAGCCTAGGCAGTGCATCAGTGCAGGTTAAGGATGATCCTCAAGTGACACAGATCTGAGATAGGGGCTCTTATGCCATTTCCCCCTGCTACCAGTGTAAAAGAGAAAAGAGGATGTGGCCAGGATGCCCTGATGCTGCCCCATCGGTGTTTTTGGTCCTGTGTGGTTCTTGTGGCCCAAAAGTAAAGCAATCCTCCAGTTAAAAAGCAGCGAGATTACTGCACAGGGTGACTGCAGATCAGGCCAGTGCAATGGGGAGCCTTAAACTCACATTTCCTCATCTGTACTCTGCAGTTTAGTGGCACTCCAAAGCTGATTCAATAACTGCTCTGGGCCCTTGCAAGCAGTGCTTGCTTGTCCACATCTGAGGGGGCAGGGTGATCTTACAGCTGTCCCACCTTTCTATGCTTTTTGAATTTGGGTTTCCCGGCAGTCAGACCTTTCTTAAGCTGCTTAGCATTTTTCCTAGTACACCTACATAATAACTCCAGCACAAAGAGTGGGCTTGTGAAGCAGCAGCATTTTTTTAAAAAAACCCACAAATTCTGATCTCAAGGCAATCTTTCCCTCCCACTTCCTCCCCCTTTCACCAGGGGTGTGAGCCATGCTGCTTCTAACTTTCTCTGAGTCATCTCATCAGGCAGCTTGTAAATACTTGAATGCACTCATCAATGTTAAGTCCAAGTAATTAAGTAGAGGCAATCACTGTGCAGCGGTGGTTCCCCCACCCCCGCCCTTCCTTTACTTGAGGTGCAGGGATCTTTTTGGTAACGGGGTAATTCTGTAACATACTTACTTACACGGGTGCCATCGAAGGAGCCTCTCGTTGAACAGTGGAGTAAGGTCTACTCTAACAGATCAGTCACGCTTCTTCCAGGCAAGATAACACACTAATACCCTTCTTGGAGCTTTTTAGAAATGCCTATTATTGTATAATCAGAAAGTGCTGTATTTTTGTACAACATCCTCTTCTATTTTTGTGATTGTTGCATTTTTGAAATTCAAAATTAAAATGCCAGTGTTATTAGGGAATGTCCCCCAAACTCCTGCCTGCCAGTCTTTGCTTGAGGAGACCAGACCTAGGTGCTAAGCTGGCTGATGAGTACATACTCTTAATAACCATTTCTGATGAACTGGTTGGATTGCATGAACTGTGGCTAGCGAAATATCGTCATCTTGTTTCTAAAAGCCTTCATTTGCTGTGTTTTAGTTACATGTCCACATTTTAAAAACATGACGCTTCAGTAATGCCAATGGTGTGTGGAATGCAAATGGCCACTTCTTAAAATACCTTGGAATTTGAAAACTTCTGAACCTAGAACACCAATAAAACCTCCGTGAGGCATGATAAGTAGATGGGCACGTTCTCTTGTTCAGAATGGTAAAACGTGAGGGGTGAAATCAAGCTTTGTAGTGTATTGGGGGAATTTCACCCCGAGGCTGATTCACTGTAAAGGTAGCATACCAGCTAGGAAGGGAGAGACAGGTCTACATGACAGACGTATACTGGTAAAACTACATCACTCAGGGGTGTGAAAAACCTGCACCCCGAGCGACATAGTTATATCAATCTAACCTCCTGCATAGACAGCACTATGTCAATGGGAGAGCTTCTCCCGTTGACATAGCTACCGCCTCTTGCAGAAGTGGATATACTATGCAGATGGAAGAAGCTCTCCTGTTGTGTAGGAGCTTCTTCGCTTAATTACAACAGCAGTACAGCAACATACCTGCAGCTGTGACAGTGCAGCATTTTACATGTAGGCCTGCCCTAATTCCTGAGCTACTCCCTTCAGACAACTCAGACAACAGATTCTTGCAGGGGCTAAGTCATGTTCTCCTTTGCGAGAAGGTCTGATCAGGAAGTAATGGGCAGGAAGGAGCAATTCCAAAAGACCTATCCGATTCCCACTCTCCAATCCAAATGTCTGTGCACACACACATAAAGCCCTGGTCTATAGTTTGGCGCAATTTCAGCGGCAGTTGAAGGGAGATACACAAAGTACTTAAAATACGTTGTGTATCTCCCTTCAGCTGCCTACTGCTTACTTACCATGGTGTCTTCAGTGCACTGAGTAGGAGGGAAATGCCCTCCCTCCAACTCAATGCTATGCCTTCTGCCGGGGTAGCCTTACTAGATTGGCTTCCTAATCAGCTGAGCGGGTCTTCTCAGACCCAATCAGTCAATTCAGGAGATCCATCTAAAGACAGTAAATTTGCCACCATCAGTGAAGAACTGCTTAAATTGGACAAATTGCTGTTTGCTGCAAGCATGAGACTAGGAACCAGGTACACCTGAGTTGTAATCTCAGTGCTATTCCAAGGCCATGTTTGAAATAAAAAAATGTTGTGGCTTTTGCCAAGTCACTAATAGCTTCTTTGGGCAAATCTGCCCTCCTGACTTGTTCCGAACAGTCCCATTTCACGGGCAATGTCAAAGAAAGTGCACTGAGCACCGAACCTGCAATTCTGCTTTGCCCTTATGTGGATCACACAAAATGAAAATTTAAACTCCTTGAACTTTCCCTCCTCTCCACTGCACCCCAACATTCGAGCCAGGCAAATTCTGGCCCTCAAGTCAGGTACTGTGGGAGTTAACTAGTTAATATTTCTTGTGCACTTCAGAAATATAAAGGTGCCTAGTAGTAAAGTGCTAAGTATACTTAAATCTTATCATTATTAATATGATTTTTGTAATTAAACCTTCCCTGTAACAGGACTAAAGGAGATTGTCTTTCCTCAGGTTTACTTAGGCTTGATCTTCATGAGAAAGGGGTTGGCAGGCTAGCTAGTGGAGACATAGCTTCTCCTTGCAAACGAACCCTTTTGTTTGATATAGCTTATACTTGCAAAAGGAATTTTTTGACAGTATCACTGCATCTACACTAGGGCTTTTGCTGGGACATTAGCTATGTCATTATGGGTGTCATTTTTCACCCACATCCTGACCAACTTAGCTATTGTTCCAAAACTCCTTAGTGTAGACCCAGCCTTACAGTGTACATAAGTCTGCAAGAAGCTAAAACAATGGCTGTCTCTCTGAATAAAGTTCTACCATTAGCTGGAGTCAGTGGGTGCGTCTACACTTGTAAATTAAGTCAACTTAAGCTTGCTTAAATCAACTTAATTTACTCTGCGTCTACACTACACTTTCCTTAAGTCGACTTCAGCAGCTGCTTAAGTCGACTTAAGGAAAAGTTAAGTCGACTTTATTAAACCCCATTTTAAGTCGACTTTCTGCTTAAGTCGACTTTCTAAAGTTGACTTAAGCCAGTGTAGACGTGGAGTACCCCTAAGTCGATTCTAAGTTGACTTAGGGGCCTCCAGGGCTTCCCCACTGCCCTCCCTGCCAGGGTGGCTGGCACAGGGAGAGCCTGGCATGCCCCCCCTCAGGGCAGGGCAGAGCCCTGCCCACCCTGCTCCTATGCCCTGCCAGGGTCCCTGTCCCCCTTTGCCCCATTGTACCCAGATACAATGGGGCAAAGGCTGGCACTTGGCAAGGGGTGCCCCCCCTGCCACTGTGGACCAGTCCCAGGTCCACTTAGCCCCTACAAGTCGACCTAGGCATCCAGTGTGGACACTTTAGGTCGACTTTGTAGGGTCCCCTCAAAGTCGACTTAAAATTTAAGTGTGGACATGCTAAGTAGACTTAACTAAGCTAAATCGACCTAAATTAACAAGTGTAGACATAGCCAGTGAGATTACTCGCAGAGTATAATGCTGTTCCAGGTGAGTTGAGGTGATAGAACAGGACCTTTAAGCAATAGCTTTCCAGGTTCCCTAATATGACTAAGGAAGGCTTGTGGCACTGGGTCTCCTGTCTCACTGCCCTGGGCATTCAAGTAAACAATGGGGATAATCATGCAACAAAAATGCTTTCCAACTCACTCCTTTATTTACTTTTTTTCATGATTTCCTTCCACTCCCAGGTAAAGGAATGTAGGTTGTTTGAAGGGTTGATCTGCTGGGGTGTGGCAATAAGTTAACTTGAAACATTGCTGAACGGTTAGTCACTTTTTAATGCATTCAGTGGAAGTTTGGGAATCATAAAACCCTTAGATTCTTAGTTTACTGTTCTTGTGTGTGAAAGGTACAGAAACAGCTGAACGGAGTCTCAAAACAAGCATGCCTCTATACATATTCTAAATAAGTCATTTAAATATTTGTTTCTGGTTAAAAACATTTACAATACTACAACACACTCCATTTAAAGTCAAATAACAACTATACTAGCATAGACCTGAAGCCACCTTCTGTAAAACAGTCATTGCAAATCTCATTTTTTAAAACAAAAATAGCACAGAGGGAAATATAAGTTCATTTTATTGGAAATGTCTCATTTATAAAGGAATGTCAACTGTCAGGGGCACAGTGGGATAACTAGCAATGGCCTAGCAAGATGATACTCTTTTTTGAGTCTGTCATCTTGTGCTGCAAAGTTTGATAACTCTTGTGGTTGAGAAGTGAAGTGAAATCCTATTCAATTATTCATGTCTGAATATTGGTGACATCATAGCAGAAGTTTCAGAAGCCTTCGTGAATCTAGTGCTAGCTTCAAACACAGAGCACCTGGTCTCCCAGTGATCGGCAGCAAACCATCTTACCTACTCCTTTCTGGTCATCCCCTGCTACAATGACCTGCTGCCATTCTTTCCAGGGTAACTTTCTCAAGGTTATTTCCATCTCTATGCCTGAAATGACCAAAATACATAAGTTTGCACCTTTGATTTCTGACAGCAGGATCTGCTTCTCTCCAATAATATTTCTAAAACAATTGGTTATCTTCTTTTTCATCCAAGAGATGTACAAGGGACTTTGCTGGCAGCATATCTCAAAATCTTCTGTTTTCTTCTTGTCAGCAGCATTAATATCGTATGATTCACATCTGTAAGTATTTATGGAAAAAATTTATCTTTCTATCAATCAAACCTTCACTGTTTTTCCCAACTTTTGTAAGGGAGGCCATGGTTGAGCAAGCCATTCTTACTGGTTGTCTTCTTTCTTTGGAACAATGTCCTTGTTTGGTTGGATATGTATGATCACAGATAATTGAATTCATCTACTGTCTGTACATCTTGATCTTTACTTAGTATGTCCACTTGCATCTTGCTTTTCTTAATCATATCAAAATGCATGCATTTCATTTTTGCCTCATTCCAGGGTACTCCACATCCCTCACTGTTTTTACAGACTCCAACATTTGTTACATTGCATGGGTGGTTGTAGCAAAGAGCATATCTGAGGTGGAGTGAACAGATGTCCCAATTTTATAGGAACAGTGCCAGTATTTGGGGCATTGTCTTACGTAGGCACCTATTACCCCCCACTTCCAATTTCCACACTTGCTATCTTGTCATCCAAACCTAAGGCTGGTTAAGAGGAGAACATCATTGGAAATCCCAACTTTTTTCACTTTGTTAAAAACTTCCAAGGCTTTTTCTTGTAATAAATTCTGTATACACGCTGAAAAGGATTGGGGAAAGAATCTGCCTTTTCTCCCACCCTGCCCAGTGGTAAACAACTCTCTGTTACCTACTGCTGTTTGTGCTGTGGTTGATTGCTGAGTGTAGAGACTTGTGATGAGTTCAGTGGGTTGCTTTGGAATCCCCACATCTGCCAGTAACTTCCACTAGGGTCGTGTTGGACAGTATTGAACACTTTTGAGTAGTCAATGAAACTCATGATTAGTGGGTGATTTTATTCTCTGCATTTTGTACACATGTAACAGGCGTTCACAGTTTGATCACGTATGTCTTCTCCCTCTCTGTAACCACCTTATTGTAGTGGTAGCTCTGTTTCTATCATTTATTACTTGCAATTCTAGGTTATTCAGAGCCAAACTTTTCTCACCTGAATATTCAAGAAACACTATAATTTGTTAGACAACAGAGTCTTGTGGCACTTTTAAAGACTAACAGATTTATTAA
>ML685798.1:19581675-19651098 GCA_007922175.1 Pelusios castaneus | reverse complement strand
TTAATAAATCTGTTAGTCTTTAAAAGTGCCACAAGACTCTGTTGTCTTTCTACAATAGACTAACACGGCTACCCCTTTGGAATATAATTTGTTACTACACTTTGTTTTGTCTTCTTTCTTTGCTAAGGGCAGAAAAATTCCCTTCATCCAGTCATCTAGCCAATTTCTAGTCAGCTGTATACTGTGCCAAATTTTCCACATAAGATCAATGCAACAGTCACCAGTTGCTTTTAACAGTTCTGATGGTACATTATCTACCCCTGATGCTTTCCCAGGCTTAGTTTTCATGACAGCATGTACTACTTCTTCTTGCAGGACGGACAGCTCCAGCTGTGTACTCTCTTTTCTGTAGTCCTGTATTGCAAGTTCTTCTGATGAGGGATACACATTGGTACAGTAATCACTCTCTCTGTGTTTCATATTAGCACTTTCAGCAAGGCCTCTGCCATTATGATCTTTATTATGTTGAACCAGGGGAAACATTTGTTAAGTTGAATATAGCTATTGTGGCAAATTACCCTCCTTGGGTCTTGCCAAATAGCAAATGACTCCCCTGGTGGTAAAGGCTTGACGCAAATCTGTCCCAGCTTGGACAAGGCTTCTGACTTTTCCTCTCAGTGCCTCTCTCTCGGAGCATCTGAGGCAGCCTTGGCTTAGGGCTTGTGGAGCACCCTTCAACCTTTAGAGAGGGTGGGGGGTTCCAGTCCACCTAGCTAACCCGAAGTCCAGGGAAGTACCTTCTTTTGGCTCCTTCACAGGGCCATAGAGGTGGTAGCAATGTCCTGGAGAATTGGAGTCACATCAGTCCTTCTTGCAGGCTGAGGCCTGCATTTTCCTTCTCTGCTCCCCTGCTGGGGAGAATCACTAACTCCTAATTCTGGGGAAGTCTCAAACCTACTGGCAGTTTCTTTCTCCCCCCTCCCTCTAGCAGAGGCAGGGTTTTTGTAGACCTGGAGTAGCCATTAATTGGATCCAAGTGCCCTTAATTGACCTGTAGTAACCTCCCCTCTGCCTGCAGAGAAAAGGGCCTTTAAAGAGGACTAGGGCTCACATTCCTGCCCTAGCATACCCTTCTGTAGCCATCTGTCCTGACTTTATCACACTATAAACATACCTTTTATATTATTACTGTCTTTGTGATTCTCAAGTTCTGTGCATTTTGCCCATGTATATTTGCTCTTGTCTTGCTAGTCAACCTTTGGATCTGTCTGCTTGCTTCTTTGTGCTCGCACATCCGTTCTTCAGTCTCCAAGCCATTCTCTTTCACTCTGCACCATTTTTTTGCCATTCAAAAACCTTCTCCATTAATCATACTGTAGTCCAATGCTGACTTTTCAGAATGTGTGCTTTAGCAGCTTTGAGCACAACAGTTTCATTTTATTCCAAAGTTCATTAGGGTTGTTCTCCTCTTTCACCTGTGACAATGCCTCAGCTCCATTCTTGGCAGAAGTCATATAGTTTTTGTTGATTTTGTTGATGTCTGGACAAGCCCAGACATAGTGGACTTACTGAATGTTTTATGTTTTTGAGTTTTAATTTTATGTTTGAGGCTAACTGTTTATGGTCTAACACACAGTCTGCACTCAGAAAAGTCTTTTTTCCATTGAATGCTCAATCTGCAGCACTGCTGTATCATTACATAGTCAGTTTAGTTCTTTATCATTCTATCAGGTGACTTCCATGTCTCTAAAGATCTAGGATGGTCAGTGAAAATGGTATTTGTAATGTCCAGATGATTCCAGCAGTAGAATTCCACTAATTGCCTTCCTCTCTCATTTTATAAATTCATACAATTGTTTCCCATTACTTCTTTATGAAGTTTACACTTCCAGCCTTCACATTCAGGTCCTCAATTCAAGGCTGATTGCTTTGTATTTTAATGAGTATCTTTTCGAACCATTCACAGAAGTCATCAAATGTGTAATTGTCAGCTGCTCTCATTGCAGCATAAACTTATGTGATCAATATAGTGAACAAGTTAAAAATTACTTAGAGAAGTTAGATGTCTTCAAGTCACCAGGGCCTGATGATATGCACCTTAGAATACTTAAAGAGCTGACTCAGGAGATATCTGAGCCATTGGCTATTATCTTTGAAAAATCATGGAAGACTGGAGAGGTCCCAGAGGACTGGAAAAGAGCAAATATAGTGCCCAACTATAAAAAGGGAAATAAGAACAACCCAGGGAATGACAGACGAGTCAGTTTAACCTTATTTTTAAGGAAAAATAATGGAGCAAATAATTAAGGAATCAATTAGCAAACATTTAGAAGAGAATAAAGTGTTAAGTGATAGTCAGCATGGATTTGTCAAGAACAAATTGTGTCAAACTAACCTGATAGCTGTCTATGATGGGGTAAAAAGTCTTGTGGATAGAGTGGAAGCGGTAGATGTGGTATATCTAAACTTTAGTAAGGCTTTTGTTACAGTCTTGCGTCAAACTTCTCATTAACAAACTAGGGATGTACAACCTGGATGGAGCTACTATAAGATGGGTGCAAAACTGGTTGGATAACTGCTCCCTGAGAGTAGTCATCAACAGTTAACAGTCATGCTGGAAGGGCATAATGAGTGGGGTACCACAGGGATTGGTTCTGGGTCTGGTTCTGTTCAACATTTTCATCAATAATTGGCATAAAGAGTACACTTATAAAGTTTGTCATTGATACCAAGCTGGGAGGGGTTGCAAGTGCTTTGGAGGATAGGATCACAAATCAAAATGATTTGGACAAACTGGTGAAATGGTCTGAGGTTAATAGGATGAAATTCAATAAAGACAAGTGCAAAGTATTCCATTTAGGAAAGAACAATCCATTGCACATGTACAAAATGAGAAACGACTGCCTAGGAAGGAGTACTGTGGAAAGGGATCTGGGTGTCATAGTGGACCACAAGCTAAATATGAGTTAACAGTGTAACACTGTTGCAAAAAAAGCAAACACCATTCTGGGATGTAGTAACAGGAGTATTGCAAGTAAGACGTGGTATACCTTGACTTTAGCAAGACTTTTGATACGGTTTCCCACAGCATTCTCGTTGACAAGTTAAGGAAGTATGGGTTGGACGAGTGCACCGTAAGGTGGATCAAAAACTGGCTAGATCAATGGGCTCAGCGGGTAGGAATCAATGGCTCGATGTCTGGTTGGCAACCGGTAACGAGTGGAGTGCCCCAGGGGTCGGTCCTGGGGCCGGTTCTATTCAACATCTTCATTAATGATCTTGATGATGGAATAGACTGTGTGCTTAGTATGTTCGCGGATGACACCAAGTTGGGGGGAATGGTAGATACTCTGGAGGGCAGGGACAGGATCCAGGGAGACTTGGACAAATTGGAACACTGGGCCAAAAGAAACCTCATGAGGTTCAACAAAGACAAGTACAAAGTCCTGCACTTAGGACGAAAAAATCCCATGCACTGCTACAGGCTGGGGACTGATCAGCTAAGTAGCAGCGCTGTAGAAAAGGACCTGGGGGTTATGGTGGACAGGAAGATGAATATGAGCTAACAGTGTGCTCTTGTTGCCAAAAAGGCCTATGGCATATTAGGCTGCATCAGTAGGAGTATTGCCAGCAGATCGAGGGATATGATAATTCCCCTCTATTCGACACTGGTCAGGCCGCATCTGGAATACTGTGTCCAGTTTTGGGCTCCCTACTACCAAAAGGAGGTGGACAAATTAGAAAGAGTCCAGCGGAGGGCAACAAAAATGATTAGGGGGCTGGGGTACATGACTTATGAGGAGAGACTGAAGGAACTAGGCTTATTTAGTCTACAGAAGAGAAGACTGAGGGGAGATTTGATAGTAACCTTCAACTACTTGAAGGGGTGTTCCAAAGAAGAGGGAGATAGGCTGTTCTTGATGGTAACAGAGGACAGAACAAGGAGCAATGGTTTCAAATTACAGCTGCAGAGGTCAAGGTTGGATATTAGGAAAAACTTTCTCACTAGGAGGGTGGTGAAGCATTGGAATGGGTTACCTAGGGAGGTGGTAGAATCTCCATCTTTGGAGATTTTTAAGGCCCGGTTAGACAAAACCCTGGCTGGGGTGATTTAGTGGGAGTGGTCCTGCTTTTTAGCAGGGGGTTGGACTAGATGACCTCGTGAGGTCCCTTCCATCCCTATTATTCTATGATTCTAAGACACGAGAGGTAATTCTTCTGCTCTACTCCATGTTGATTAGGCCTCAACTGGAGTATTGTGTCCAGTTCTGGGCACCTCATTTCAGGAAAGATGTGGACAAGTTGGAGAAAGTCCAAAGAGCAACATGATAAAGGTCTGGAACACTTGACTTATGAGGGAAGATTGAAAGAGCTGGGTTTGTTTAGTCTGGAAAAGAGGAGACTGAGAGGGGACATGATAACAGTTTTCAAGTACCTAAAAGGTTGTCATGAGGTGGAGAGAGAAAAATTGTTCTCCTTAACCACCAATGATAGGACAAGAAGCAATGGGCTTAAATTACGACAATGGAGGTTTAGGTTGGACATTAGGAAAAAAAATCCTAACTGTCAGGGTGATTAACCACTGAAATAAATTGTCTAGACAGATTGTGGAATCTCCATCATTGGAAGTTTTTAAGAGCAGGTTAGACAAGCACCTGTCAGGGATGGTTTCAGAGGGTACTTGGTCCTGCTACGAGTGCAGGGGACTGAACTCGATGACCTGTCTTGGTCCCTTCCAGTTTCTACAATTCTATGATTGCCTAGCTTTGCTCAAAGGCTAATTGTAGTGATTCTATCACTGATTGGGTTATATCCAAGCATACACTTGGATGTGACCCCATTTGCTCAGCTCTTGAGTAGTATATTACATATCCATTCATTGCCATGACCCCATCTATTCCACTGCAGCTCTGAGATTCCCTATCCATTTATCTTAATATCTTTCCAGTTCCTTGATCACAACGATGAGCTTCCCTTCATACATGCTCCTCACATTCCATGTTCTTTCATTAATTATTTTTTTGAAGGTTCAAGTAATTCTTTTCTTTGTTGCAAACATCAGCCACTGTACTTCCTGAAGGATTTGGTACAGCACCATTGTATTTACAATCTGTACTCTGAATGATCAGGAATTCCTATCCTGACTAATTTGTCATGCTTTCTGGCCTGGGGGCTCTTCATCCAGCTCCGTACATGGAGCAGTGCTTTGCCTTTGTACTGCCATGATATTTCTTGAGGGAGAAATACAGAAGGTGGTTTCCCATTGTCTTCCCTCCTATTTGCAGCTACCATTGGTTAAACCCAGGATTTAACCTTTCTGCCTTTCATTTTCATTTCCTCCAGAAGGGGTCCCACTCCTCTCTCCAGGCATTCCTCCATACAATGCCAGTGGCACTTCCTGAGGTTTCCTAAGATACTTGAATGCTGTTCAGCTTCCTATCAATGGCCAGTTCCCCATGGTATTGGCTACTGCCATTATACTAGCAGGTTTCAATGCAGCCTAACCGGGCCTTATAATTGTGAAGGAAACCTTCAGGGTGTGAGCTGGATGTAACAAAGACTGTGACACTTGTCTGAGTTTGCTAATGATCTGTTAGGTGTGAGTCGTCCCTTTAAATTTCAGTGTGGTGTTAATAATGAAGACTAATTATGATCTTTTAAATGCAAAAAATTGTACTATTTCACTGGTCAGCACTGTACACAAATGAGATGAACGATCATATGAAGATCTTCACAATTTGTGGTGAATCATATTCTGATCCCTATAACGAAGGAGTAGATCCCAAAGAACCTGGGGGTCCACCATACTCTACTGTTATCATGTGGGTACAGCTAAAGTTTGTGTCTGCCATGGAAGAGCTCAAGGAGATTGAGAACAGTTCTGTTTAGCCAGATTGCTAGTCCCTGTACCAACTACTTCTCAAGCTCCCCAGTGGATATCTATAAGGGGGAAATTGCCTGAATTTTTTTCAGAGAAATAGAATGGTTTGTTTTTAGTAACGCAGTCCCTGGGTATCAAGAGTTAGTATTAGAAGCAATGGTCCCAATTCTGAACTCACTTCCATTGATGGATTGTAAATCAGGGATAATGCTACTGAGGTCAGTTCAGCTAAACCAAAATATAGGTGGTATGAAACCAGAAGTGGGCCCATAGTACTTGCCATTCCAGGTCACACAATTGGTCTGTGTAGTTCAGCAGCCGACCACCACTAGTTGCATTACCAAATGTTTCAGAGGGAGACAAAAAATACTCCCAAATGCACAGAAAGCAATATCATTTTTTGTTTTTTTTTAAATCAGCTCAGGTTGAGTGCTAGACAACAGCATTAGAATCAAGTGGTTTTCTCATTTTCATTTTCTACTTCATAGACTCATAGGCTATGTCTACACTTGGTAATTTAAGTCGACTTTAACTAAGTCGACTTAGTGTGTCTACATTTAAAAATATAGTCGACTTAAAGGGGAACTTAAAAAGTCGACCTAGAGCGTCCACACTGGACACCTAGGTTGACTTCTAGGGACTTAGGGGGACCTAGGGGAGGTCCACAGGGGCAGGGGGGGCACCCCTTGCCCAATGCCAGGGGGCTCAGCCTTTGCCCCATTGTACCTGGGTACAATGGGGCAAAGGAGGACAGGGACCCTGGCAGGGCATAGGGGCAGGGTGGGCAGGGCTCTGCCCTGCCCTGTGGGGGGGCCATGCCAGGCTCCTCCTGTGGCCCCCCCAGAAGGGAGGGCATTGGTGTAGTCCTGGGGTAGCCCTAAGTCGACTTAGGGCTACCATGGCTACACTGGCTTAAGTCAACTCTAGGGAGCCTTAGGTCTACTAGGAAGGTGGTTTTATAAAGTGGACTTAATTTTAATTAAGTCGACTTTATTTTCCTTAAGTCGACTTAAGCAGCTTGTTTAAGTTGACTTAAGGAAACTGTAGTGTAGACGCAGGGTAAATTAAGTCGACTTAAGCAAGCTTAAGTCGACTTAATTTACCAGTGTAGACGCAGCCATAGAATTTAAGGTCAGCAGGGACCAGTACGATCATCTAGTCTGACCTCCTGCAAAATGCTGGCCTCAAAACCTCACCCACCCATTCCAGCAATAGGCCACTAACCCATAACTGAGTTATTTACCTCGTGATTTAAGGACTTTAAGATACAGAGAATTCACCGGTAGGTGAGCCATGCCCTGTTCTACTGAGGAAGGCGAAAAACCCCCAGAGCCCAAGCCAATCTGCCCTGGGGGAAAATTCCTTCCCAAACCCAAATATGGTGATCAGTTAAGCCCAGAGTACGTGGGCAAGTCTCAACAGCCAGTTATCCAAGAAACAATTCTCTATAATAACTCAGAACCCACCCCATGTACCCTCTCTTTTTAGGCCACTTGTATATCCACCACAGGTAGCCAAAGATCAGTCAATTTTCAAAATAGGCTATCTGATCATAGCATCTTCTCCATAAATTTATCAAGCTCAGTTTTGAAAGCAGTTATGGTTTTTGCCCCCACAACTCTCCTTGGAAGGCTATTCCAGAACTTTACTCTTCTAATAGTTAGAAACCTGCGTCTAATTTCAAGCCTACATTTCTTGATGGACAGTTTATAACTATTTGTTCTGGTGTCCACATGGGTGCTGTACTCAAATAATTCCTCTCCCTCCCTGATATTAATCCCTCTGATGTATTTATAGAGAGCAATCATATTCCCCCTCAACCTTCTTTTGGTTAGGCTAAACAAGCCAAGCTTCTTGAGACTCCACTCATAGGGCAGGTTTTCCACTCCACTGACCATCCTTGTAGCCCTTCTCTGCACCTGTTCCAATTTGAATTCATCCTTTTTAAACATGGGGGACCAGAACAGCACACAATATTCCAGATGGGGTCTCACCAGTGCCTTGTACAGTGGCACTAACACCTCCCTGTCTCTACTTGAAATACCTGAGCACAATTTAGGAGAAACAATTACTGACCTTTAAGCATCCAACTACCCCCTTTGCAGGTCTAATGTGATAGTTAGATGCCTAAATTGTATCACTTGTATCTGCATTTGTGAGCCCACAAAATGACACTTGCGGAAGTATAATTACAAATTTGGGAGAGGACTTTTAAAAAGCAGGTATTTAAAGTCATGTGTGCAATAAAGTCACAGCAAAAGAGAGCAACAACAGCAAATGTTCCCTGACTTTGGTAGTAAAAGGTAAGCTGGCTTGCAGGGCTTAATGAAAATCACCACATTCCTAGTCCTACACACCATTTAATGTTCAGCACTCACAAAAGGCCACACAGACTTCACTCACTATTACATACCAGCACTGGCTTGGATACTCAGGTTTTCCTCATGCCCTGACTTATCTTTGTATTTATTGTCTATGAATAATTCAGAACATCTCCAGACAAGTTTACTGTTTCATTCCAAAAGAATAAGTATTGGTAACAAATCTGATGTGGAAATGTAGCAACAAACTACATAGCTAATATAAAGCAAGTAAGTTTCCACAGACACACTTTTCCTATGAAAATATACTTTAAAAGAGAAATATAGATTAGATTAGCAGGTTTAGAACATAAACAGAGATTGACTATTTCAGAAAGCAGCATGCATCTAACCAATGGTCTTTTGTAATGTTTAAGTCAATCAGACAGGTGCATATAATGAGTGCTGAAGGCAGTTGATCATATTATTGATGCACAATATACTAATCTGTACAGTTCTGGACTGGTCTGAATTTTGCCAGCATGCTGTGCCAATTAATCAGAATGCACATGAGGAAATCATAAAACATTTTGTGACATGCAATATGTTCTTGACATTACAGGTGTGCCAATCAATCAGACTGTAGATGTCAAGTCGCACTGTGCATAATATGCACACACACACTTTGTGAAAGCAGACACCCTATTATGACTTTACATGGGGTTTTTTCCATTTTCAGCTTCAAAATGTACTGACTGGTAGAGAGCTCTTTGCTAAAGACAAATACAAGTTTTGTGGTAGTTGTTTTTGGCAAGGATCAGATTCCATAGGACAGATTCCAAGGACAGATTGACAAGGAATTTTATAATGCATTCTCAGTGTTGTAAGAAAATAGTATCCTCCCCCTGACACAAATCCACATTCTGCTCTTGATCTCTCAGATAATGGTATTAGCCTCAGCATCCTCCATCATGGAAGATACAGCTGATAAAAATCTGAGATGGGGATTCATTATTATGTTTCAAGTGGTGGATTCTAGTTCAGGAAGTTGGAAAGTCAAAAACAGGCAAGGAGAGACCTAAGGCAGGATCTTTGTGATCTGGGACCCACAGTCAAAAGGTAACCTATTTGGAGGAGGAGAGGATTCAAATCTTCATGCCCAGGGCTGGGCTGAGCACCCTCACTTCTTGGGGCAAAGATCAAAAACTTGAAAGCAGAGTCCATCTGGGGCTAGGAAGAGTAGAAGTTATCATAAAGGTGGGAGATCTTTTGCATTGGAAGTGGGAGGCATATCCAGGGGAGAGAGGGAGGAACCTGAAATGTTGCTGGATTTCAGTTCCAGGTGACCTTAATCAACCCCAGGAAGACAGGTACAAAAGGTATCATGATTCTTTTGGCAACATGACTACACATGAAATTATACTGATTAGGCCTTTTGTCTATCTACATTATTTGACTGTTTCTGTTGTGTTCATCTCTGTGGCATGGGGGCACCTAATAGAGAAAAATATGGGCCTGCTGAATTAAGGAAGGGACTGGGTTTTTGTCTTTGTCTATATGGTTCCTAGCACAGTGTGGTCCAGGTCCATGACTAGAGCTCTGAGATGCTATGGTAATACAAATAATCAGTGCTTTTTTTGTTTAAAAAAAAAAAAAGGTGCTGATACTCAGCCAGGGAAGGAGCCAGGGCTGCGTCGCTGTGAAAAAATGGTGCTGGTACTCAGTACCTCTGAGTACTATCACAAAAAATCTCTTCTAATAATAATAACAATAATAATAATAATTAATATCAATATGGAAAATGTATTCATTTTAATGTTACCTTTTCTTCTCAGCCCCTTCCATCTGATTTGTCTCCTCATGTGTTATGTTTGGTTATTGTCCTAACTGAGTTCTCTGGAGCAAGGACTCTTACATGCTTTTACAGTGCCTACTGCAATACAGCCCTGATCCTTGACTGGAATCCCTAGGCACCACTGTCATACAAATAATAATAGTAAAAATATAAATTTAGCTAATTATTAATGCATTTGGTTGTCTTCTATCATTTATTTGGATTAAAAAAAAATGCTGAAGCAAGGAAGCCTGTAAGTCTTTCCAGTTATCTGCCATGCTAATTGAAAAAAGCCTCATTAATTTCATCTGGGCCATTATTACATAGTGAATAATGCAGTAAGTTACTATCAGCTCCTGTATAATGTATTCTCGGTTATGGATTGTTTTCTGGCGTGCCTGCAGCAAAGCAGTTTATGCTGCTTTCACTTTGTAATTTGTGCATGAAGAACTACATGCACATAATTAAAAACAAATTTCCCAATTTAATCTAGCCTCTTTTCTTATTCCTCTCCCCATGTCTTTTCCCATCCCCACATTCCCTTTTTTCTCCTATTTTATTTCCCTTTTTCTTCTTTTTCCATCTCCTCTCCCCCGTTTTCCTTTCTGTCTTGTCTCTACTTCCCAAGAAGTCCCTGCTTATTTTCATGCTCTCTGTATCTTGATTGACCTTCTTGGTCCCAAACTTAAGACAAATTGGAGTTTCCAGAAATGACAAGTCAACAGCCAAAAGTTGCCGAGGCTCAAAGTACCAATACAGTTGGTGAAATCAGGTCTGAAGCTGTCGTGTAATTGTAGGTTTTGCATTGATTCATACCGGTTAGCAACAAGCCAAAGATTATCCAAATTGTTTTCATTTGACATCTAAATTAGTCTATCACTTAGCACCTCTCCACCTGTCAAATCAGACTTCTTGTTTTCTGCAGACCAGTGCCATTCTCACAGAGCTGATTATCATAATATGGAGCATTTGAGATTATTCCCTAAAGTTTCCTTGAGCAAAATTCTGTTCCAGCTAAATATGCAAAGCACCTAGTAGCATTAATAGGCATTCCACACAAGGTCTGAGTGCAGAATATCAGAGTTGACTATTATGGCCTGGATATAAGAAAAGCAGTTTCTTCATAATGTTTAGAAGCTATTCTGAGTAGTGTAGAGAGACTAATCACTCTCAGTTCTTTGTTTTCCTTCTCCCTCTTGCCACTTAGAAAATTCCATAGTGCCACATAATGCTTGTTCTTTCCAGTAAGTAGGAGTAACTGGCTGCTGGAATGAAACTGCATAGATAAGGACTGTCCATCATGTTATCCCAGAAGGGATTATTTTTATTATCATACTTAAGGTTGGCACCAGCTTCCATTATAAAACCTTTGTTTAGAATCCCTAAACTATAGTTTGGACAATTTATTTGGCAATAGTAAAGATTAAGGGATGGAAGATTCTGCTCCGAATGAAGAGAATAAAGAGGACTTTACCTGGTCCTTTTAAAAAAATTGTCATCATCGGAGTACTCAGGCTGAACACAGATTTTATCCTGATGTGTTCTATTCTGACAAACACAATGAAAAGTAGATGAATGCTGTCATGTTGAAAAATTCTTTGGTGCAGCATTGCTCACTTTTAGATATTTCCATAGATGTGCAGTTCATTGAAGATGCTGGGCCAAATGTATTTCTGTGCATTACACTGTAATCCCTTAGCTATTTCACAAGAATGTTGGGAGGCTGCCTTTGTGTTGGTTTGTAAAATGCATTGAGGTTTTTAATAAATGCATAGATTTCAAGGACAAAAGGCCTTGATTGTGATCATTTAGTCTGACCTCCTATATAATACGGGCCATAGAACTTCCCCAAAAGAATTCCTAGAGAATAGCTTTTAGGAAAACATCCAATTTTGATTTAAAAACTGCTAGTGAAGGAAAATTCACCACCACACTTGGTAAATTGTTCCACTGGTTAATTACTCTCCCTGTTAAAAATGTACATCTTATCTAGCTTCAACTTCCAGCAGTTGGATTGTGTCATACTGGGATTTTTTTTTTTTTTTTTAATAGATTGAAGGGTCTATTATTAAATGTTTATTCCCCACGTAGGTGCTTATAGAATGTAATCAGGTCACCCTGAATCTTCTCTTTGTTAAATTAAATAGACTGAGCTCCTTCAGTGTGTCACTTTAAGGCATGTTTTCTAATCCTTTTATCATTCTCATGGCTCTTCTCTGAATCCTCTCCAAATTATCAACACCCTTCTTGACTCATGGACATCAGAACAGGACATAGTATTCCAGCAGTGGTTGCATCAGTGCCAAGTACAGAGTAAAATAATCTCTCTACCCCAGTTTATGCTGCCAAGAATCACATAAGCTCTTTTGGCCAGCGTTGCAATGGGAGCTCATGTTCAGCTGATTATCCATCCTGATCCTTTGAAATGGAAGATGCTTTTTAGACACCTAACTATTACGTATTTATGCTATTTTTTGGTAAAGAAAAGTCTCAGGTAGTACTGATTGGCCTTCTGTCCACACTGGAGATGTACATGTGTGTGTAAGTGAGTGTTGAGAGAAGGTGCCTGTGCCTTGGAAAAACGGATTTTCTGACCACATTGTGAGTTCAAAGAATCTTTTGCCTGATGGGCTGATTTTTTTGAAATTTCGTAACTGGCTATTAGGTCATCAACAACTCTCACTTGGATCATTCTAACCAACACTAACTTTTAGAAAACATAATAAAATAATCACTAGTAGAGCTGGTCAAAATTTTGAATTTCTGTTCAGCAGAAAATTCAGACAGTTAGAAATGTTCTTTCATTCTGGGTTGGAATGGAAAGTCGATATCTCAAAATTTCCTGCAAAACTAAAATTCCAAACATTTTCATTTTAGAAATATCAAAAGGATCTTAACAGAGAACTTTGTTTTGACTTTGTCATTTGGACTTTAATATTAGATTGGATTATTAGTTAGGATGATGAGCTTTGATAATTTTTTATCAAAATTTTGTGATGAAATTGAAACATTTCCACAAACCATTTAAATTTCAGCAAACCAGCATTTTCTGCTGGAGAAGTGTTCAGCCAGAAAATTTTGGGGCAGCTCTAGTCACTAAGGAGTAAAAAAAAAAAAAAAAAAATCACAAATCTTTCTCTGTTCACTTTTGCTAATGCTCTCCTTCCCTACGCACCAAAAAAGCTGTTCACAGGACAAACAAACACCTTAACCTGTCCTCCTCAAGTTCACTGAGCACACCTTGGCTATAGTTGAAAGTTGGGGCCTTGATCTCTGTTTGGAAAGTAGGGATAATTACATTTCCTTTCTTCAGAGTTGTGTTGTGAGGATAAATTAATTACAGGGCGAGGATTTTAGATTCTACCATGAAGAGGGCTTGATAAGCACCATGACAGAGGGAGAGTTAGGTCCTAGAATTGCAGCTAGCTTCTCAAAATGGACCCACTTGTCACCACCACTAATCCTGCCTTTTCACATTCAGTGTATCTGTACATGTAAGAAATACACTGTAGGGACTTGTCAGCTTCCTGTAAATACTGAGGGCATCATTTTTTCAGGTGTTATGAACTCTTTAATGATATTAGTATCAAATGTATCAATCATCTTAAAATGACAGAAATTTCTGTATCTGCACAATTACACTGTCCACCGCTCTCTACAGAACAAGAGATAGAGCTTGATCCAAAACCCATTCTAGTCAACAGAAAGACTCCCATTGACTTCAGTGCCCTATGGAGCTGACCTCTCAGGACTACATGCACATTAATCTTCAAAGAGACTAGAGTGCACACTTGTTCTAGCCAGTCCAAATAAAAAAGATTACTAGTTTTGTGTCTACTCTCAACAGAGAAGCAGGATATGGGAGGGGGGGGGGGTCGGGTCTCAGGTCTGGTCTCATATTGAACCACGAGTAAGTCATTTTGTGCATTCATTCAGGAGTGGTGGGACAATTTAGGCAGGGAGGATGCTGAGAGCCATTGAAACAAACTGTAAACCTTGGTTGTGTTGGAAACCACTTCAAGCTTGGGGTGTGGCAGCACCCCTAGTTCCAGAACCTCTGCATACATGTTTATTGTTCTGTTAGGCCAGATCTTAGGTCTGTTTCCTCTCTTACCCCACAAAGGGAAAGTGTGTGCCAAAATGTTTCCTGTTTTTCATTGCCAACTGAACTGCAGTATTCTGGGTGCAACCAATGAAGGTAGCTTGTAACAACAACGGAAAAAAAAAAGCAGTTCCAAATAATGACAAACTGTGACATTCAGCGTCCCTATTCCCAGGCTGAAACACTGTAAGTAGAAACAAGACTGCAGGCTACAGCAACAGCCCTCCTCCCACCCAGCCCCCAACATTGTAACTGTCTTGAGAGAGAAAAGTAGCCATGTCTGGCAGCCTAAAAGAATCAGAGTGTGGGAGGGGAGCATGGGATTTACCTGGGCAAAAATATTTGCTTTTACTCTCTGGCCAAGATATACCGATGAGAGGAGGGATCTGGAAAGAACAGCTAGCATTTCAAAATCCTTTAGAAGTTGGATGGAACTCCAGGAAGTGTTTTTCTTTGTCTACTTTCCCACAGCCACAGTAGTAAGGTGGCATTATCCAATTTTTAAAAGTTGTCTTTACTGATCGATTGTGGCAGGAATCGAGATATTTGATTATGTATATAAACACATTCTAAGGTTAGTTTCCCTTGGTAAGAACTGAATTCTATCTGTCATGTCACCTCCATTTTTATGCATTATATATTCTTCAACTTCACTTTTCTAATCCCTGTCTCCTTTTTCAAGCTAAATTATCTAAATCATTGCTGATCATTTTCTCTTATAAACATATTATCTTTTTTTCCCTATGGGCAGGATACAGGACTGCTGTGTCTAGCTACACAATTCTCACATGTGCAATATACAATAAAAAAAAAAAAGATGTGCAACATTTCAACCACCTTTTCGTCTTGGGGGTAAAACAAAGTCTCATAGCAATATTTATGTTTAGGGTTTCCACAGCAATGCTTTTTCGGGGGGGGGGGGGAGGGGAATGGTGCTGGTACTTGGCCAGGGACCTGGGGCTGCTGGCGGCAGCGGCAGGAGCTGTGGCCGCATCCCTGTGAAAAAGGTGTAGGTACTCAGTACCCCTGAGTACCATCACAAAAAAAGCACTGTTCCACAGTAAAATGCAGATGTGTATTACGGTGAATGCAGTGGGTTTAAAGAACAGCTGCTAGAATGCTGGATAGCTCTGGAATTCAAACCTTTCCCTGGTTGGTCATCAGCTTAAAGGCAGCTCAGTTTGATGGGGCCACTGATAGCATGGCTGCTGTTGATAGGGACACACAGATAAGTGATTCAGTTCCATGAGAAATTTCACACGCTTGAACTTTTTCCCTCTCATTCTGAATTGTAATTAAAAGTTAAACATTCCCACAAAATGAAATTCAATTTGAATCAACTGGAACATTTCAGATTGATTTCATCTTTTTCATTTTAAAGTAATTTAGTTTGTTTGTTTGTTTTCTTTAATAAAATACTGTACAAGTAAAAAGATAAAATAAACTATAAAATTAAAATATAAAATAGCAAATTTAAATTTAAAAACAGGAAGTGGTTTCAATATGCAAAATTAAAAAGTTCCATTCCAGTCAGGTTGCAATGGAATATTTTGGGGTAGGGGGATTTTAAATAAAAAGTGTATTGTAGTAAACGTATTCCTATGGAAACTTACAGATTTCTATCATTTGACAGGAAAATTTTCCATCAGAAAACTTTAGAAAAGCTCTGCTGTTAAGGGATCATTTGAAAGCTCTTCAATGACCAGTGTGTAATGAGTTGGTAGTTCCTGTTGGATAGGCCTCTGTATCAAGAAACACCTCTAAAGCCTGTTTTGGTGAGCAATCTCAACAGAGCAGACAAGGACTGACTGGGCATAAAGATGCAGTCACCTTCTTTCCATAAATTGGCTTCTCTAAGTCAGGGAGAGCTCGTGTTGTGTCTTTTGTTCTGTCTCTTCTTTAGATACACATAGGCCTTTAATTTTGAGGGGCTACTGATAGATTCTCTTTTATGAACACTTAATATACTTAAAAGTCAAGATCTAAAAAGACCTATTGATGGCAAACTTTGAAAAAAAAAGTAATTTAGAGTGCAGAGGAATCCTGTTTATAGGTGCTCTGATGCTATGGTGATGAATTCAGTATAAGAACCTATATAGAATAGAATTATACATTTTATATATCTCTCTCTGGTCTTTAATTACAAAGAACATTTTAGAGGGAAAAATTGTTTTCGGACTTCATCTGATTATTTCCCATAGGATAGCCTAACAACCTGCTTGTGGCATTTTTTCCACAGTAATCAATTGTGATATCACAGACAGGGTTATGCCTTCACTGGGAATAAGCAGATGGAGGGAGCGGGGTGCAGACAAACTTATAAACACACATAGCAAGTTTTCATATAAATTTCCCCTGTTCAATAAAATGGCAAAGAAAGAGAAACATAGAAATATAATACAGTATATATTATATTAACAGACTATTGTCCATGCTGAGTCAATCAATCTTTAAAAATAAGTGATTTATTTCTTAGGTAATTGCCTCTTGAGTTCCTCCAAGCAAGGCCTAAGGGCTGAAACATCAGATGTCCTTATATTTTTTCCATTTCCACAAAAATGAAATAAAATTTGAAAGTTACCATGTTATATGAGCAATCAGTTTCTGTGACTTCTATAGCAATAAATGGACTGATGAAAGATACAGGACACTGATTTTTATTTTGTTTAAATGCTAATTTCCTTGAAAGATCACTTCTTGTTTGTCTGTGTTGTTCTCGTGATAGACAGTATTTTATGAATTTGTATTGTACTAGATAATATTGGACGAGGTGAAACAGGGATTATTTATTATTCGGGTTTAAAGCACCTAACACAATGGGACCTTTCCCTGACTGTTGGCAATACTCTAATAAATAATAGATAATAAGGAAGGCCATTTTTATAAATCCACAAATAACCAATAATATGAAAAACAAAGCAAAACAGAAAAAAAACCCCAAATCCTTTGGGCTCAGAAATGTCCCTTCTGTCTTTATTACTTTATTTTGAGAAACTATAAAGCTAGAGCTGTTTTCTCTAGACAGTACTGGGAAGTACAGAGGAATCCTGCATGTGCAAAACTGGAAATGCTATGTTTGAGACAGAGGATCCTTACAACTCAGTCTGGTATTTATGATCTACTTTGCAAACAGTTGATATGAGGAATATTGTTTCATAATCATTTTAGAAAATGCAATCTGGTTAGCTAACTGGGTTCCTCCTAAGAGATCAATCATACAAGAAGACGGGTATGGCCTATGAGGCAAAAAACAGTGCTAAATACTGGCTCTTTCATGAGAAACTCTGTTCAAGTTAATTAGGCTACTCGTGTATGCATGAAGAGCAAGATATGGCCCATGGAAAAATCAAGGATAGAAAAAGAAAAGCCACAGTAAACCAAAAATCTTGATAGTATTCCTTCAAAACAGAGGATACCTCTCAACCATCTTGCCTTAAATCGTCATATAAAACATACCCCAAATGTCAGATATAGCCCTCATTTTTTTGTTGTGTATTTTCATGAGCTAAAGTTATATTTTCCTTTTGATGCTGTAGTGTCTGACATTGAACACATCCATGTGTGCTGAATGCCCAATAAATCTAATGAAGTTGACTCTCTGCTGTCATTCATCTACAGCAGGGAGCCAGAGATAGATCATCTGTCTCCTAGAGTAATTCACCTTGTCAAATGAGAATATAAAGAAGAGAAAGAAAAGGGCATTATCTGATTTACATAGTTCTATATGTGACATGGCCATTCTTAAGTTGAGTAGTTCTGCTGGTTCTCAGTGAGACTTTTCCTGAAATCTGATAGCTCACTACTTTCAGCAGGGAATTATGGTCATTATTTTTTGTAAAGGTGAAAAAAACCTCTATTTGGTCCAGATTTTCAGGACGGGTAAATCAGCAAAGCTCCATTAAAGATAAAGAAGTGACATTGATTTAGAGCAGTGGAGGGTCTGTCTCTAAATGTTCTCAGTTTTATTTAGATCACTGGGATATGGTACTTTGGAAGTGAATAATAATGTACATATTGCATAATGTAATATTTCTAAGACTTGTTGAATGGTTTTATTCCTATATATGAAAAAAAAGAAAAATTCAACACTAGTTTAAATCCAGTGCCATTCTGTCATTGATGACCTTGGACCTAGAATTTTATTTCTATGCATGATATTACTGCATCTGCCATGTTACATTATATCTGGATGAAGGGACTAAGCTGTAGATGTCTACGTTTTTATTTCTGCCCTGGTATACACTGCTGCGTGATTTCAGCGGCAGTCAAAGGGAGATACACAAAGTGCTTAAAATACCTTGTGTATCTCCCTCTGATTGCCTACCTCCTACTTACCTCAGGGCCCCCACAGTGCTGATTCGATGGGAAATGCCTTCCCATCAAATCAGCACTACACTTCTTGACGGAGAGGTCTTAACTAATTGACCTCCAGCTCATTCTGAGTTCAACTGAGCACGTCTTTATGGATGCTTAATCAAACTTGAATAATGGATTCTACGCTGTCGGTACTGCCACCGACAGTGTAAGCTTGCCCTATGTAAAAACTTTTCACTCTGGGCCGCATATGGATCTTCTTGATAGCTGTATAATACAATGAAGTGACACGACTGTAAAGTCAGAATTACTAAACTCAGGATTAGGCCCTCTGTATCCCATAATGTGTTTTTAAAGACATCACTGATTGGTATGATAGTTACTACGTAATGCAGATGCATAACAGAGAATACGTTTTGATTTGACAAAGTACTTTTGTTATTTGGTCACCCCAGAGTGCTGCACAAAATACTGTTAAACATTCTGAAATAATTTACACATTGGAATGTTTTACTGTGGACTGTATTGTGGATTGGCCTTGTGCAGCTGAGTGGGGAAGTAACATAATTAGGCCCTTCCATCTCTTGTGTGAGCCGTCTGAGAATGTCTCAGAATCATGGCACTTACACTTGGAGGGTGCGTCTACACTTGTAAATTAAGTCGACTTAAGCTTGCTTAAGTCAACTTAAGGAAAATTAAGTCGACTTTCTTAAACCTCGTTTAAAGTTGACTTTAAGCTTAAGTCGACTTTCTAAAGTCAACTTAAGCCAGTGTAGACGTGGAGTAGCCCTAAGTTGACTCTAAGTCGACTTAGGGCTCTCCAGGACTCCCCCACTGCCCTCCCTGCCAGGAGAGGTGGCACAGAGAGAGCCTGGCATGCCCCCCCACAGGGCAGGGCAGAGCCCTGCCCACCCTGCCCCTATGCCCTGCCAGGGTCCCTGTCCCCCTTTGCCCCATTGTATCCAGGTACAATGGGGTAAAGGCTGAGCCCCCTGGCACTTGGCAAGGGGTGCCCCCCACCACCGTGGACCTGTCCAAGGTCCCCCTAGGCATCCAGTGTGGACGCTCTAGGTTGACTTTGTAGGGTCCCCCCTAAGTCGACTTAAAATTTAAGTGTGGACATGCTAAGTCGACTTAGCTAAAGTTGACTTAAATTCACAAGTGTAGACATAGCCGGAGTGAGGAATGAGAAGGATGTTGAGGCTGGGTGTCCTGACAAAGTGGGCCAAGAGTAGGTGAAGCAAGGACACCGGCCCTACATGCCAGCCAACACAACTAGCTGAACACACTGTGGGGAATATGTTGCACCCTGAAAACAGGTGTTACAAATTAATCTCCACTGGCACAACCAAGAAGCATATTGAGACTTCAGACTATACCTAAAATCACAAGTTAGAGGAATGTTGGCTGAGACATGGGAATTGTGCCTCCTAGCCGACTAAGAACCAGTTGTGGGACACACAGTATAGAAGAAGGAGTCTAAGTGTATATATGAAGAAAAATATTTGTACAATACATTTAATAATTCAGGATTTACCCATTTGTTATTAATAATTTTCTACAAAAGTTGATATATAAGGTTTAGAATATCTGAAGTCCTATATATCATTTGCATATGATGAGTTAACACGTGGTTTATGTGAGGGAAGGTCAATGCAAGTCTTGAGGCATGATCCTGCTTCCACTAATATCAATGGTAAAACTCTCAAGATATGACCTTCAAATATGGGATAGTTGAGATGTACATGTAATCCCCTAACCTTTTCAAAAGGTGCCATTGGATCTTGAACTTCTATTAGACCTGGGAAGAAAGAGCCATCTCCTCCAAAGCCAAGGGACAAATCACCTTCAGAACACTCCTTCCTCCACTGTCTCTCAGTATTACATTGTAGTGCTAGCATTGGTGTGGTGTCCTGATTTTAACTTAAATGCTTTGGCCATGATTTTGAAATTCATACTCATGCACCTAAGTGGCCTGGTTTTCAGAGGTGCTATGCCAGTGGGAAGTTGAAGTCAATGAGAGTTGGGGGTACTCATCACCTTTTGAAAATCAAGTCACTTAGGTCTCGATCCTGCATGTGCAGAACCTAATGCTAGAGAGTGGACCTGTTGGCTTCAATGGACCTACCCTGCATATGTTTAAGCAATTGTGTAAGTCTTTGCAGAAATGGGAAAATATTGTGGTGCTGAAATACAGACATAGAAGACTAACTTCAAGAACTGAAACTTGTTTCTCTGAAGAAATAAGTCTAGAAAGGAAATCTTGCTGAAAATATTGACTATATTTCAGAAAAGTCTTGGTAATCTCAGCAAGAAACAAATGAATCAGCTAAAGCACTCCTCAGGGACAAATGAATATTATATCTGAGCTATGAATCATAATTGCCAGGTTCAGCTTGTTAGATTCCTACACACATTTGCTTAAATTTCATGAGGATATCTGCTGAACTTTTAGAAGTGGGCACACTAATTTAACCGTTAGCTGAAATTTTTCATACTGTGGCTCCCTTTCTACATTTGGTATGCGTGGCACAAGTAGATGCAGAAACAGCTTGCGTCATTTAGACATTTAAGTACCAAGAGTGGTCAGGTATTTACATGTCCAAATGATTTCAGTTGTGATCACAAATAACTGTGGTTGCAAAAGTACATCTGTGATTCTTTCTGCCCACAGTTTTGTGAGTGCAGAAGAAGAGGCCGTGTGAAGACAGAACTGGAAACCAAGCGATTAATGTACTACTTGTCACATATTTGGAGAAATGATGCTGTAACACGAACATAGAGGGCATCTACATTCTGAAATAGGAGACACGCAGTTTCAGCTAATATAGCAAAGAGTGCTTATGCAAGAGACTCAAAGTTCTAGTACCAAGTACCCTCACTTTTCTTGACGTCAGCTTGAACTGGCGTGGGGTAAGACTTTGAAAAGCCCTCACTGTAGGCCTAATTCTGTTCTACAAATCCTACCTTTAGAGGCTGAGGGCATCATGGCAGTTCCACTAAACACGCACATTGCTTTAACGTCATCTCTCCCCAGCTGGAGAGAGCTTGGTTACCACAAAAGGGCATATGGGAATTGGGACTATTTATTTATTTATTTATTTATTTCTTATAAGCAGTCCAGGAAAAAATCTGAATGAAATTCTGAGGACCATTACTGCTGGGAATCTGTGGCATATCCCTCCTGCTGAGGTTGAGTGCACAGCTGAGAGCTCACACTGGTTGCCTGGAACCTCTACAACAGAAAGACAGTCAAAACCAACTTTTGGAAATAGTCTACAGGAATTATTTAGGAGTTAATGTTGCAATATGAAGGAAGGAATTACCCAGTCCTCCCACCTTTGGAATGTTTTGAGAGAAAATAAATCTCCTGCTGACAATTTCCAAGCCAGATTAAAACAATGTCATTCTTTTGTTTGTTTCTGTAATTTATAGGGGGATGATAGGCCTGTCTGAGCTTGAAGATCAAGGCAGCATTGTTTTGCCCTACAGTCCTTTTCTTGGCATTTCTAAGAATTGATAAACACGACTCACAACCTTTTACATTCCAGACTAGTTTTTGAATGAGAGTCAACAGATGACTTCATATGAGTTATTATTCCCTGTGAATTATCCGTGTTCCATCCTGCAGGTGTGTGGAAGAGAGTTACGAAAGTGCAGCACTGAGCTACTGAGAGGGATGCTGAACATGTTTGGTTATTTCCAGTCCAAGGCGAAATAAGCTACAGGGATCAAGTTCAGTCAGCTGACGGATTGGCAAGGATGTTGTGCCCAGCATACATCGGCAGTTTGGTTTTCACTGGAGGCCTTTCTGTGTCTGTGTCTGGTCCTCTGCTCTTTTTAGCACCTCAGCTCCCTTCTCACAATTACAGCAGGAAGTTGGTGTGCCAGGAAGAACATCTTTAAAATAGCGAAAATGGTCACTGTGCTCATCATTGTCGTGTGCAGGACTGTATTTCGAACTACAGTGCTCTGATCACACCATCTAGATTCATCTCCAGTGGGTGGCAGGCAACACAGTGCATGAGCCGTACTCTTCCCTGAAACAATGCTGTCCAGTGTGTCACTGCAATTTCTTTTGAGTGGAAGGAGTCAATTCCCTAGAGCAGCGGTTCTCACCAACTGTGTCAGGATGCATTACTTTGTTGCCACACAGCGGCAAGTATGCCGTGGAGAGTCGAGTGAGGGGCTGAATTCGGGGGGGTGGGCTGGTGTGTCCTGTAGGGTCGTGTACGCTGCCGAGTGTGTCACAACCTGCAAAAGGTTGAGAACCACTGCCCCAGAGTAGTCAAAATCTAAGATGAGAAGTGACATAAGGGACGATGGTATTAAACACTGAGAGGGAGTCAGTGGAAGACAACTTTCTTTCATAAGCCACACTGTGCCAGCTCACAATGTTCACATCACCAGTTCTCTGTATGGTGGTGTAGTATCCTTCCATGGCCACAAGATCTTCTCAACTTGGCCACCAAAATCAGCTGTCACAGCAATTTTTTTGTGATTTAAGCTGTCACTGAAGTCCGAGCCAGCAGCTATAATTCTGGGGTAGTCAGCACAGCCACCTGTATGGCCTGACTGATTCCTACTAATTGAACTTTCCCACATCAGAACAGGAGAAGACTGGAAATCTTTTCCAGCAGTCATCTACCTCCTTATTGTCTACCTGATACTGGATTCTGTACAGCAGACATGTGGGTTTTTTTATCGGAAACATTGCTGCTGGAGATCATGATAGCACTGAGGACCTTTTCTGTCTTGTATCACTGACATTCAGAAATTTTACCCATTTCTAATGTAAGTTATAGATGACATTTTGACCCGCTGAGTTTTCCATGAGCTAAGAGCTTGAAATATTCCAAGGTTTTCATTTCCGAAAGGATTATATATATCACTTATAGTAATCAGGGGCTCATATTAAAGGCTTTTACAAATGCCTTTGAAAGTTAAGTTTTCTTGTGGGAGGATATGTAAGACTATTACTGAAGTGCTGACAACTCTGGTGATACCCAACACCAGGTTTTCTCCACTGCTACTGTCCTTGGAGCCACTCATTATTTATTTAATTAATGCCTCCTTTTGATTTTTTTTCCCTGGCATACATATCGTGGTGAAACTCTGGGGCTTTCTCTTCTTTTAGTAGGAACAGTCATTTTGGGGAAGGGAGGAAGAATTTTGGACAAGGCACACTGCCATAACGTAACTGACAGCTGTTTAATAATGAACGCTACTGGGTAAGATTATGAATTTACATCTAATGGACACAAGATTTCTGTATTATTCTTTACCTGGAGCACCTAGAGGCCCCAACCAAGATCAGGACTCCATTATGCTTGGTGCCGTACGTACACACAGTGAGAGACACATCCTGTCCTAAAGAAATTCCAAAGGAAATATCTCTCCTTTTTTTTTCCTTTTGGAACCTAATGGTAAAATGGGTTGTATTTAATGTAGGTTTTAAAGCCAGAAAGGACTGTTATAATAATCTAGTCTGAATTTCATCTAGAGATTCCTGAGTCAAACCCATAACTTCTGTTTGAGCTAGAGAATATTTTTTAAAAAGGTATTCCTTCTCAGTTTAAGACTATAAGTGAATCCACCAAACCCCTAATACTATTGTTCGGTTAATTATCCTCACTGTTGAGAAGGAACCTTGCTTCTAGTCTGAATTTGTCTAGTGTCAGCTTCCAGCCACTGGATGTTGTTATGCCTTTGTTTGATAGGTTAAAGAGCCATGTATTGTATCAGAAGTCTTTTCCCCATGTAAGAACTTACAGAGACCATGAAAAAGTCATCTCTTCGCCTTTCCTGCATAAACTGGGTCCAAGGAGTAAGAAAATGGTCACTTACTTGAAGTTTTAACTTTAGAACGCAGTTCACTCTGAAAGGTGACTGTAAAAATGGCATGGTGGAGTCCCATATTTATTGCGTCTTAATGATTTCTGTATAAAGAGCACTTAGTTTATAAGTGAAGAACTATGACTAGGCGTCAGATGCAGAAATTGAAAAGCTGAGCTCTTTCTATCCTGAGTGTCATCATCAGTGCATCATCATGTAAGCAGTCCTATTGGCTTCAATGGTCACAGTCAAGACCTTAATCTTTACAGTAAATGTACGCATGGATATGTATCTTACCATTCTTCATTATAGAATATTTCCATTACAGTTCAGAAATTGCATTCAGTTATTAATTTAGAGCATTTATACTTATTTAGACAGTTTATTAAGAAAGTTTATATAAAGGGACTAACAGGAGCTCACTATATGCCAGCAAAATTTAAAAACTCAATTATATCTACAACAGATGAGAAATATTAAAAAACTGTCAAAAAAAAGATGTGGCCAATTCAGAATACAAGTTACTAATTTGTCCTCTGCCTAATCAACTCATCCTTAAACACATACACGTGCACAAAAAGTAATGGAAAACAGGTGCAATTTGCAGTCTGCCCTTGAAGGTCACCATACCTAAGTTCTATTGTATTATGGGGAGGGTGCAGCGTCCAGACCCAAGGGCCAGCAACGAGAATGGCTGTCATGGCCTGCTATGGGGCTGGACTAACATCCAGGGACCTGGGTTTTAATTCCTGGCTCTGCCGCTGGTTTTTTTGGTGATGTTGCACAAGTGACTGTCTCTACGGATGCCTCAGTTTCCCCAATCTGTAAAATGGGGAGAAAGTTTTGACATGCTTTAAGATCTATAGATGAAAAGCACTATATGAGAGCTAGGTATAATTATTATTTTCTTCCTCATATTTGGTATTTTTAGTGTTTAAAAAAGTTTCCCATCTAACTCTCACAAACCATGCCATCACTGTTATCATCAATTACTTTTAACTTCTGAAGATGTATTTAATATAAGTATTTTAAAATATTTATTAGAAATATCTCTGTAGTATAGAATGATAGTCACATATGGTCAATGTATAAATGCAAATCATACTAGAAAAGAGGTTTAATATAGAACTTATTCAATATTTATTATTGTTAAAAACTTTGTTTCATAGATTTATAAGCACATAATGATTTATAAATAAAAAATAATTCTGGAGGGTACATTTAATTTAAAATATTTTATTTTTTATTATTATAAATCAACTATATCCAGTACTTTATAGTTGCATAAAAATCTTTTTATGTAATTTACACCTGAGGACATATTTAACATGGACGTTTCTTTACAGTGTTTAGATAATAAATAAATAATAAGTACTGTATACACTGCAGGTTCGTTGGTACGTAGTGTTTTATGGAATTCATTATAAGTGGTGTTCACCTAACATGGTATAAGAAATGCAGGTATCTGAATTCATTCACAACTATTCACACTGGATGAAATTCACCCCTTAACAGATGGGTTACATAGGCACCTGAGTGGGAGTCAGGGGATGCGTAGGCCTTGGGCAGGCTCTGTACACAAGGGTAAATTTCACCCAAGATGAGGGGAGTGTCCTCAGACTGAGTGATCTGGAATCAGAATGTACAGAGTGCCAGTACCTTTTAGGTTTATTCTTTTGCTCGTGTAACTTGCATTTTCTATAGTTCCTGTCTCTCAAAAGACCGTAGTATTGTATGGATTTAAAAATGCTGTTTGGATTATGCAGAGAGAGAGAGAGAGCGCGCATCATGGGACGGCTCTTTAACAATGGAAGAAATTGCACAGTTTTTGGAAACTAGTATGTCTAATTAAAACGGAGGGGGAAGTGGAGGTACTTTCTTCACAGTGTTAATTGCTCCACTTGTAAATGGACTAGGATATTGGGATTTTATCACTCTCTTCTGTACAGTGCCATGGGTCTTTTAATGAGTACAAGTGGTCAGGTCTTAAGTATTATATCTCATAGGACCTCTTGCAGATTAAGCACCTTCATGCCATTTTGGAATATAGGACTGGTACTGACAGGTGTTACCCATTTTGTCACCAACATTATTTTCTTCAGCACCAAAGTATTCTTTGGATGCCTTCCATCCAGCTGTTGACTAGACCTGATTCTACTTAGCTTATGAGATCTAACAGGATCACAAAATGAGGTGCTGTTGTTTCAACTGAATACAAGCAGAACTGTTCTCCTTACTGATGGCTGAAGTGCTTGGGGGCTGAAGTGTCCAGTCTAAACAGAACAAATCTGTGTGTGTCTTAGCTGCTATACATATCCGTTGGAATATTATGTATTTTCATATTATGGTGGACTATTTTACTAGGTATTTCCAGAAAACTATCATGAATGAATATTAATATATAGACCTCAGATCTTAAGGCCAGAGGGACCATGATGATATTTAGTCTGACCTCCTGTATCTTGCAGGCCATAAAATCTCACCCACCCGCTCCTGTAGTAGGCCCATAACCTCTAGCAGAGATACTGAAGTCTTCAAATCTCGATTTAAAGACTTCAAATTACAAATACTTCACCATTTACTTAAGCTCAAACCAGCAAGCAGCACATCCCCCCACTGCAGAGGAAGGCACAAAAAAAAACAACCCCTCAGAGACTCTGCCAATACGATCTATGAAAAAATTCCTTCTCAACCCAAAATATGGTGATCAGTTAAACTCTGAACATGTGAGCAAAACCCGTCAGCTAGACACATTTTAAAGAATTCTCTGTAGTAAATCAGAGTTGTCCTTATCTAGTGTACCATCTCTGGCCATTGTCGATATTTGCTATTGCATATGCCAATGGCTATATACCATTGTAGGCAATTTCATCACACTATGCTTTCCATAAACTTATCAAGCTTAATTTTGAAACAAGGTAGGTTTTTTTCCCTCATGACTGCCCTTGGAACACTGTTCCAGAACTTCACTCTTCTGATGAATAGAAACTTTCATCTAATTTCAAGCCTAAACTTATTGGTGGTCAGTTCATAGCCATTCGTTCTTGTTCCAACATTGGCCCTTAACTTAAAAAAATCTTCTACCTCCCTGGTGTTTACCCCTCTGTTGTATTTATAGAGAGTAATCATACCTCCTCTCTGTGATGCTGACAAATCAGGTGCCAGTTTATGCTAAGGCCTCTAAGCCTCAATGAACCATAACAAATAGTCAAGTTCCAGAGAGGTAGCCATGTTAGTCTATTGCAGAAAAACAGAGTCCTGTGGCACTTTTAAAGACTAACAGATTTATTTAGCTGGAAAGCAGTCTCTAACTTACCTGTATGTAAATATTGTTTAAACAGGCACTAGAGTTTAAGAATGTGATTAGTGCTTAGACTTCATGAAATGCTAGCGGGATGAGGCATTTTTTAATCTTACTTACAATATCTGCATCCCATGATATAAGGTAATAATTAAGTGTTTGCTATGTTGCTATAAAAATGTTTGCTAAGGCCTTAAACTCCCCACAGTCAGGGGAGGAGCATTAGCAAGTGTGAAATATTAGTTTTCCACAAGAGATGTCATCTCCTCCCCAGCTAAAGAACGCCTATGGACATCAGCCATGCCATTGTGGAACATCAGTAGATTTTATTGATTGCTTCCCCCACATCCATGAAGAGGGTAAAGTGCACAAACCCCCATTCCCTCACAGGCTGAATGAAAGGAATAAAAATCCCTGCTAGGGAGAAATTATCATCATTGTGTTTCTTAGAATTCAGAGATGGCAATATTTCTAAGCATAGGCCAGGAATTCCCAAACTGCATGGCTTGGTTTAGCCCTAAAGGGCATATAGAGCTTGCATATTATAACAGCTACCGTTATCTTTTGGACCCTAAGACTGTATCTCATGTGTGTGTGTATGTTTAACCTTGTAAATAACTCTCATTTCTTTCTTTCTTTTTTTTTAAAGTTAGTTAATTTTTAGTTAGTGTTATACAATTGGCTACAAGCCTGGTCTTTGAGATCTGAGGTACAGTTGACCTGGGGAAAAGAGCTGGTGCTTTGGGACTGTGAGTAACCTGAATATTGTTGTGATTTTTGATATAAGGAGCTATCTCTGTGACTCCATGTTAAGGCTGTTACAGTACTTTAAGAGTTCATACTTGTTACCCGATTGATGAAATCTAGTTATAAAACATACAGCCAGTTTGGGGCTTGTGCCTGTTCCTTCGTAGTCCATCCTGTGATTGGCACACATTCTTGTGAGCTACTCCAGATAGTTTGACACCATCATGCTTCATTTAGTTAAGCTAAACAAGCCAAGCTCCTTAAATCTCCTCTCTTAAGATAGGTTCTGCATTCTTCTGATCACCCTAATAGCCTAGGTCACATGTGGTAATTACTACTTCCATATCCTTGTTCCCACTAGTCACCTTGGCTATGTCTACACTTACTAAAATTAGTTCGAATTAGTTAGTTCGAACTAACTAATTTGAACTAATTTTAGTTAGTTCAAATTAGCTTAATTCGAACTAGAAGAAATTAGTTTGAACTAAGCAAGTGCCATTCATGGCACTTGCTTAGTTCGAATTAGCGATCTCTATTGATTTCAGTGGGCCGGTTAGATCGAACTAAGAAATTAGTTCGAACTAACATGGCCACATTGGTTAATACGAACTAGTTAGTTCGAATTAACCCTTACTTCTAATACCCTATTCGAAGTTATTAGTTCAAATTAAGGAAGCCCTTAATTCGAACTAACTTGCCAGTGTAGGCGTAGCCCGTGCTACTGCCCTCAAGGTTCTCAAAACTCTTATTAAAAACTGAGGCAAAGTATTTGTTTAGGTGTTGTGCCACACCTAGGTTATCTTTAATCTCCACTCCCTCCTCAGTAGTTAGTAGTTAGTGGTCCCACTTTTCTCCTTGTTTTCTTTTTATTTACATGGCTATGGAGCCTTTCACTATTGATTTTAATTTCCTTTGTATGGCCCACCTTTGCTTGGCTTTTGGCAGTTCTCACTTTCCTCCTATACTTTCTGACCTCCAAGAGATAGCTTTCCTTGCTGATCCATTGCATCTTCCATTCCTTGTAGGTTTTTCACTTAGTAATCAGTACGAGGTGCTTGTTCATCCAGCTTGATCTGCAATCCTTCCCTCTGAATTCTTTCCCCTTGCCTGGAATGCAGGCTTTGGATAGTTTCTGCAACTTTGATTTAAAGCCTCCTCCACATTCAGATCCTTAAGTTCTTCAGTGTAGTCCATTTCTCTAGCTAATTCCCTTAATTTTTTTTTTTTTAATTTGCGCTTTTGAAATCAAGGGCTATGTCTACACTGGCAAGTTAGGTTGACCTAAGGAGGCTTAAGTTGACCTAACTTAGTCCCTGTCCACACCAGGCTTTCATTAAGTTGACTTAAGAAATTCCTTAAGTCAACTTAATTAAAGGTTAGGTCAACATAATAAGAACCACTGGTTAGATTGGCCTAACCCTTAAGTCGCCTCCTTAGGTTGACCTAAGCACAGTGCGGATGCTTAAGTCCACTTTATTAGGTTGACCTAAGGGCAGTGAGGTCAACTTACTAAGTCCCTGTTCAGGGAAACCACTTTGTTAAGTCGACCTAATAAGGTCAACTTTAGGTCGACCTAAAGTCGACCTAACTTTTTGTAGTGTAGACATAGCCAAGGACCTTAGTTGTACCTTAGACTTGAGCGGTCCCGGCTAGAAGGGTTCCCTTCTGCCCGGGACCTGAGAAGTCCCGAGCAGAAGGGAGCCGAGTGGTCCGGGGCAGAAGGGAGCTCCTCGCTCCCTTCTCCCCCAGACCACTCAGGGCTTGCTGGCTCTCCCTGGACCAAACAAGTCAACTTAGAGAGTCCAGTATAGACTCTCTAAGTCGAGTTAGTAAGGCCCCCTTTAAGTTGACTTTGGAGTCCAGTGTGGACTCTCTAAGTCGACTTAATAAGGTCGACTTAAAGTCGACTTATTAAACTCGACTTTTTAAAGTCGACCTAAATTCCCCAGTGTAGACATAGCCAAGAAGATCACAACTTGCACATAAATGTTAGGGAACTCACAGCAGTACATCTGGCATGTGGGGTCTTCCTTCCCTTCATTACAGGCAAGGTAGTTAAGATTCTGACAGATAATACCACTGTGATGTACTATATCAAAAGGCAGCAGAGGGGGAAGGGCTTGCTCACCAGCCCTGTACCAGGAGGCAGTGTGTCTATGGAACCTTGCACTCTGGCACAATATTCACCTCATGACCTCCCATCTCCTGGGCCTCAAGAATGCTATGGCGGCCCTCTTCATCTGGTCCTTCTTACCCTACCAAGAGTGATCACTCCATCCAGGGGTGGCCCGTATGATCTTCCAAAGGCAGCGTTCTCCCCAAGTGGACCTCTTTGTATCCAATCTGAATAAGAAATGTCATCAGTTCTGCTCTATTTGTGGGCTCAACAAAAGGTTGCTGTCTGATGCTTTCTTCCTCCCATGGATGGGAACTCTCATGTATGCCTTCCCTCCTATACCGCTGATACACAGAATTCTGTTAAAGGTCAAGAGAAACAAGACAGATATGGTCCTGATGGTGTCCATGTGGCCCTACCAGCACTGGGTCAGCACACTGGTGGAACTGTCAGTTGCTTCCCCTCTAGAATTGCCCTGTTGTTGGCACAATCTCCTCTCCCAAATTCAGGGTAGGCTCCTGCATCCATCTTTGGAGTCTCTACATCTGACAGAATGGAGACCAAGAGGTTGAACCCTGAAGAACAGGCTTGTTTGTCCCTGGTTCAACAAATCCTGATGGACAGCAGAAAACCCTCCACTAGGACATCATATCTTGCCAACTGGAAAAGGTTCACATGCTGGGCAGCGTCCCAGGGAATGACACCCCAATGGACATAGATTCAGGCTATTCTAGATTATCTGTTGCATCTTAAGGTTCAAGGACTAGCTATTGCTTCATTAAAGGTTCACCTAGCGTCCATCTCTGCATTTTACTTTCCGATACAAGGGAAATCAGTTTTCCCACAGTATGATGGTTAGGTTTCTGAATGGTGTAGAAAGGCTCTACCCTCAATTTCGAGACCTGCTACCTCCCTGGGATCTGAACCTAGTTTTATGTAGGCTCATGAAGCCCTCCTCTGAACCCTAGCTACCTGTCCCTTGTGGCTCTCCTGGAAGGTGTCCTTCCTAGTAGCAATTACCTCAGCAAGAAAGGTATTTGAGATTAGAGCATTACCTCAGGGCATCATACATGCCCTTCCATAAAGACAAATTGGGACCTCACGCTGCCTTCTTACCCAAGGTAATGTTTCAATTTCATAACAATGTAGATATATTTCTTCCCATGTTTTTTCCAAAAATGCATGGCTCAATATAGGAATGGAGGAGGCACATGCTTGTTATTAGGTGTGCCTTAGCATTCTATATCAAATGGACGACGTCCTTCTATAAAACCACACAACTTTTCATTGTGGTTCACAGAGGATAAAAGGCTTACCTGTCTCCTCCCAGCGAACTTCCTCTTGAATACCTTCCTGCATCAAATTTTGTCATGAACAGGCAAATGTTCCTCTACTGGGAATTGTCCCAACCCATTCCACCACAGCACAAGCTTCTTTGGCAGCCTTTCAAGTGCAGGTACCTGTATAGGACATCTATAAAGTCACTACCTGGTCATCGGTTCACACCTTCATGTCCCATTACACTATCATTCAGCAACCACGGGATGACCCAAACTTCGTCAGAATGACCAGCTCACTTGTGAACTCTGGGGCCACCTTTAAGGTACTGCTTGTGAGTCACCTAGAATGGAATCAACATGAATAAGCACTTGAAGAAGAAAAGACAGATACTCAACTTGTAACTGTTGTCTTTCGAGATGTGCTGCTCATGTTCATTCCATGACCTGTCCCCATCCCCCCTGTCAGATTTGACAGCAAGAAGGAACTGAGGGGACATAGAACTGATGGGGCCTCATATACCACAGCATGTATGCAGGGTTCCAGAGGGCATCAGAGCCAACCCTATGGATACTGCTAACGGAAAAATATTCCCATAACTATAGATGGAGGCATGCATGCACCCAAAATGGAATGGACATGAGTAACACAGCTCTAAGAACAACAGTTACAAGGTGAGTAACTGTCTTTTCTCATGGGGTGTGAATATTCTACCGCCAAATGACATAAGTTACATTGACATAAGCCTCTCCCACCAGCATAGCTTATGCTGCTCCTGGGGTGGTTTTTTTTATGCCGAAGGGAGAGCTCTCTTCTGCTGCTACAGAGTGCCTTCATCAGATGCGTACAGGTGCTTTGCTGTAGACATGGCCTTTGACTGGTTAATAGTCGGATCACACAATGTTTTAATATTATGTGCTGCAAAGAGCTTCAGGAGATACATTAATGAGCCACTTGTGGCTCTCAAGCTTCAGTCTGAGTATCACTGATCTAGTCTGATTTCTGGCATACCACAGTCCATAGAACCTCACCCAGAGATTCCTGTATCAAGTCTATAACTTCTGGTTGAGTTAGATCATATATTTTAGATAGTCATTCAGTCTTGGACCTTCCACACCTTGAAATGGAAACTGCACTTTAAACATCATCTTCCAAACACAAGTGACATCATTAAACCATTTGTAGCTCTCTGTATGGTCTTGGAGAGTTGCATCAGCACTTAATTGTAGAGACTATATTTAGAACCTTTGTATACCAAAATTCGTATAGGAAATATAGGAGAAAGAGCAAGAGCGACTTTGGCCAAGAATTTATAGGGATGGGGAAACTATAAGGATACAAGACTTGTTTATTTGAAATGGCTACAATAATTTTCTCTGAATTGTACTAGACCCACTGTACATGAACAGCGTAAGTCAATTTAAAATAACTAAAAGATTTTTAAAAGATGCAAGATTTATAGAGCTGGACAAAAATTTTGGATGAATGATTTATTTACTGAAAAATGTAATTCTGGGTGTTTTTAAAGTCAAAGTAATTTCATTTTGATATTTTTTAAATTAAATATTTTGACTTTTTGAAATGACATTTCATTTTGAGATCTAGCTAGATTTAAAAAAACAAAAAAAGGTTAAAAAACTGAGAACAAAATGAACAAATGAAAGAATAATTTGTGATGGTCAAATAAAATGTTGAATTCAATATTTTTTCCTCATTCTGTGATGAAAAAATAAAATATTTCCATTTGCGGTTGACCTGAAACAATATTTGGCAGGGAGGGGAGGGGGGAGTGCTGGGGAGTAGTTGTAACAAAAAAACCCCCAACCATTATTCACTCAACTCTACTTTATAGGCACATGGGAACAAGTGTATCCCACACATCTTTGTATTTCTCTTGATGTCAATGGATTTTCCCGGGTGTAAATAAGAATTTGGCACATAATCTGAATTTGCTTGAAAATCCTTTGATAATATCATATGCTCATTTCAAATCACTAAAAAAATATTCCTCAGAGATATCTATGTGTACCATAGCTGATATAGAAAAACTAAGCAGGGTCTTTCACAAATTGTGCAGTGGATTTCTTTAAGTTAGATGGCAGCAAAACTAAAATCCTATCAAGGCAGTGAAAAGTAACATATGAAGCATCTGGAAGAGGGTGGAATACAGACCTAATAATGATTGCTTCTTATTAAAAATAACATATGGGATGTGTGATAACACTTTTTCACCTCTAATTTTACTGCCAAACAACTCAAAGCCAACTGTAACTAGTCAAGCTAAAAAATAATTTAAAAGGTAAGTCAAGAAAACACAGTGAATTTGCCTTGTCAAGGGACAATCTTAACAGCAATGTTTGCTGAAGTATAATATTGGCTCAGTGTGATGGCTCTACTTTATGGAAATTCAGTCTGAGAAAAGCCAAAATAGAAGCTAATTCTAATTATTTCTTCCATAAAACTTGCACCCGTACCCTCTACCAGAAATGAGCAACACACGGTCTCCATATTTAAGAATACTAACCGTTCAGACACCAGCCTGTGCTTTGTCCTCCTAATCAATCATTTTTATTACTACCTAAAAGCAGAGTTATTAAATAGATGTGGTGAGAGATGTGTAACGACTAAAACAGCCTTGTTAAAAATCTTGCTGATGCAGCAGCACTCCCTTCATCTGATTAGCCTTTGAAAGTTCTTTTTAAAAGATCTGTAATAGTAAATAAAGTGGATGTTTCTTCTCAAAATCTAGAAAGTGAAATGGCATGAAAATCACACGTTTCACTTTTTTGTTCTCTGACCAAATATAAATGACAGGACAAAAACAAAACTCGCGGTCTGAAAATCCAGACTTTGGGAGGCCTAAAATCTTAGCTCAGAACTAGATCTGACTGAATTTTGAAACTGGTCCCTCTTTTCCATTAAGGCTGAACCAAAATTCTAAATCCAAACACCCTGAAACTTTGATAAGTGGGCCAAGTAGATCAAAAATTTGTGGTGTGAGCCTGTCTTTAATCAAAGCCATTAAAAATATTTTAATCATGAGATTAAACTACAGATAGATTAATTATTTATGGTCAATAAATAATATTTGTTTCAAATGTAAACATTGTTTTCTATTTGAGAATTTTTGGCAAACATATATCTCAATTCATGGTATTTGCAGTTGGTTACATAAATCACATAGTATCGATTCTGCTTCTACTTTGGATGACTGACACTTTTTAAATAAGAGAATAATGAGTAACACATTTCTGATCATAAATTTTCTCCAATATAATCATTCAGGCTAAAATCTGTAAAACTTTGGGGATTTGTGAACATTTGCACAAATACCTACAATTGTTCCAAATATTTGTGAATAATAACTAATACTGTCCCTGTGATCAGCTCTGCTCCAAGAAAAATCAATATTATAATATTTCATATTTTTCAAACTAAGTACTCTGCAATGATAAATAAAAAAAGTTCATTAGTAATGTTTCTAACTTCTGATTAGTAAGCAAACATGAAGAGGAAAGTTAGCATGCCAAATTATTTTGTGTTATACACAGCTCTAAGACACTAAGAACAATCACAAGTGAGTACAGGGGCTCATAACTAGAACTGTGCAAAACATAGTGGTTTGTGTGAATTGTTTGACTGGTTTTGATAAGAATCATTTCACACACCTGGAGTTCTGGTGCCCAGACTCTTTTCTCAGGTAACAAACATGCAAACTTCTGGACTGGGTTTCATGTGAATAACTGAGAGTAGAACTTGCCCTTGTGTTTGAATGAACCAAACTCTCAAAAATGAAACAGTTAAAAAACCACTGAGTTATATCTAGTTTTCTGTTGAAACCTAGAAACACTGAGAACTTTGTGTTATTTCACCACAAACCCATCAGCTTGCTCAGGTAGGAGCAAGGAAAATAACTCAAATTTCAAGATTATATTGAAGTTCAAACCCAGGCATCATTTGTGAATTCTCAGATTTCAGTGTGAATGTTTTACACAATGCTACATGTAAAGTAAAGTGGTTTTAGTTTTGTTTTGTTTTTTAAAATCTTGGGCCACTGACAAGAAGTACTAATGCCTAGGTAATGATCTCATACCTTCAGAATTTAGACAAAACAGAAATTTCAGAATTGCAGCCAATTGAATCTTAGTCTACACTGGTGAAACTAAATGTATGTGAAAAGGGAAGCATGCAGAGGGAATGCTGATGAAATCAATGGCATTAGAGGGAATGGATTCCAGCCACATCTGCTGAGTTGAAGAGTCTGCTGGCACAGGAGAGTCCCCAGCGATATACAGCCAGCCCAGGGCAGTTCCCACTGCCAAGCCCAATGCCCTTTCATAGTGAACTTATTGGTGGTGGGGCAGAGTGGGAAGGCACATGCTCTGGCTCATAATCAGCTGGCAGATAGTCACCTGGCTGTCAAAGGTTAGCGCAACCTCCCTGCTATTTGGAACTCTGTCATGGCTGCGGCTGGCACAGAACAGCCAGAGAATCAGAGGCTGCATCTACACTGGTAAATTAAGTCAACTTAAGCTTGGCTTAAGTCGACTTAATTTGCCCTGCATCTACACTACACTTTTGCTTAAGTCGACTTAAGGAAAATAATGTCAACTTAATGAAAATTAAGTCTACTTCATTAAACCACCTTTCTACTTGACCTAAGGCTTAATTTGACTTTTTAAAGTTGAATTAAGCGAGTGTAGCCCTGGGGTAGCCCTAAGTCGACTACCCCAGGACTACACCAATGCCCTCCCTGCCGGAGGGGGGCACAGGGGGAGCCTGGCATGCTCCCCAAAGGGCAGGGCAGAGCCCTGTGTGTGATGCTGTCTGGATTTAGGGAAGCATTTATGATATTCTTTTCAATGGATATCTCATAAATGCTATAATCCATAGGAACTATGTCATGTTTGGTATCAATAGAAAGGTAGTAATTTGCTGGGAATGATTATAATAGTTTATGTCTAGGAATTCTATTTCAATTACAAGTTAGGAATATGGTGTTCTATCTATCCTTTAACTTATGTTATTTTACTGAAATGGCTGAGAGAGGCGGGAGGCGTCAAACCATTGTGTCCTTAATGTTTAGGAATTTTCCAGCTACAATGGTCCCAGGGAATGACCTGATGAGCCATTAAGGACATAAGGAATACAAGCATTGTGTCCTTAATGGCTCATCAGTTTACTCCTTGGGCCCATTCTACCTGGAAAATTCCTAAACATTAAAGAGACAATGGTTTTACACACCCACCTCTCTCAGAGGACTGTGTGTGAGTACAACCCCGCTCCTGCATCTCTGAAGTCAATGGAGCTCCACTTACATAGGAGTGAGTCCATGGCCTGTTTGGCTACAACATAGGTTCCAAGGCTACACGGGCCACTGTGATCATGTAGCCTGACCTCCTCTATAACACAGTCCACTGAACTTCCCCAGAATTCCTTGAGAATAGTTTTTGGGGTCAGGACCTTCATCACAAATATATAATAAATAGTACAGAATAAGATTATTAATGGCTTTTCTATCACTATTTTCTGTGGGTATCTTTTTTTCTGCAGGTCAGAAAGTAAACTACTCTCCCCTCACTATTCCAATTGCAGTAAAACTACATTGAATTAATTTCATTTTGGGAACAAAATCTGTTGTAAATGGTTCTAGTTAGTGAAGGATACTATAAATCGGAATGATAAAATTTTGTTTTGAAGTACAGTTATATGTTCAAATCAAACTGGAAACTTAGCCAAAGTACCTATGCTTTATTTGTCTGTTCAAAAAGCTAAGGTCTTCCAAATACTGCCAATAAAGTGCTTGTTCACAACTGACACTGTTGAAAATATCTTATAGAATTTTTCCCTTGGGGAATCTTGTTTGGTAAAAAAAAAAAACCAAAATAAAAAACAAAACAAAATGAAAAAACCCCCAACCCACTGCTTTATTTAAAACTGTTAAAACAGGCTCTGTTCTAACTGCAGGCATAATAATAAACAGAAGCACCAAAGGTTTGTCACAACAAGTTTAGATTGACCTCCATGTCCCAGTTATGCAGTTGGAAAGTTCCATGGAGATAATCTAGGAGGCAGAAAGAAACAGAAGATCTTCCACATAATATCTTTAGAGATTATTCATATAGAAGAGCTCAATAGAAATAAAAGAACCATATGATGATGGGGCACTGATGGCAAGAGCAGCATGTTAAACATAACAAAAAAGCTGCATGTGTGTTTGTTCTTCAATTTAAATAAAGAGACGCAAAATAGAATGTCTACAGAAAAGTATATGCACCATTGGCTATGTCTACACTTGCTAAAATTAGTTTGAATTAGTTAGTTCGAACTAACTAATTCGAACTAATTTTAGTTAGTTCGAATTAGCTTAATTCAAACTAGCATAGCCACACTGGAATGTTAGTTCAAACTAAGCAAGCACTTGCTTAGTTCGAATTAGCGATCCCCATTCATTTCAATGGCCGGTTAATTAGAACTAAGAAATTAGTTCGAATTAACATGGCCACATTGGCTAATTCGCACTAGTTAGTTCGAATTAAAGCCTTACTTCTGAAGCCCTATTCGAACTTATTAGTTCAAATTAAGGAAGCCCTTAATTCGAACTAACTAAAGCCTAGTGTAGCCATTAAGACTCCTTAATTCGAACTAACTTGCCAGTGTAGACATAGCCATTGAGAGCAGCATATGAGCATCTCCAAAAATATATAAAGATTACTGCTGGCTGAAAATGTTCTGACAGAACAGTTTTGAATCAGAAAATGTGGATTTGACAAACTCATAATGTTTTGTAAGAAGTATCAATTTCATTGATGTTTCTGAAGGAAATTCTCAAAATGTTTTTCTTGTGTGGATAAGATTAAAATATTTCATTTTGATTGTTGACTTCTATGTTATCTTAGATTGTTTTATAACATGGCATAATATAAAAGTCAACATGTTAAAGTCACGACAAAATGTCTCCACTTTAACAAAATGTTTCAATAAGGTAAAAATAAAATATTTTCAAAATATTTCATTTCACAATACATTCTGAACTTTTTGTCCTGATTCAGGATGAAACCAAATTTTTAAATTTTGGATTTCCCAGCGGACAACAATTCTGAATTTCATCCCGCTCTGGTAATGACAATTAACGTTAGTGAATCTCAGAGAATTTCCCTTGAAAATAAAATAAATTAATATTTGAACTCAATTCTGGTTATAGTACTGAAGCTCCCTGGGCCCAAGTCATTCCTGATAAAACTCTACAAATTAAGTGGAGCTAGACCAGGGCTGAATTTCGCCCATTTAATTTAAGCATCCAGAAAAAAATTGCTAGAATATTCTCTTACCCTGGAATGTCATGACACTCATCAAAATAACTTGAAGCACAGTTCCCAAAGACTATCGGCCTACATTATTCAGACTGATTCATTCTTCCTCCTTTAAGGCAAGGTAGATATGTGTATTTCTCACAAAATAAACATTTTAAACAGAAAAGGTGGTGCGGAATTGAGGAGCCTCTTTGGGAAAGGATGGTTACAGGATTCATATGTTGTACTATTTGAAGAATATTTTACACATATGAACAGGGCAAACGGTTAAATTTTGTTTTTGAATGCATCTTTCCCATTCATTCTACAGGATCTTCTGCATTGGCAGGTTCCTAGCAGTATGTAACCTAGCAAAACAAAACCAAACCAAACCGAAAACACCTTTCCTTTTTCCTGAGTTTATTTAAGTGAGAGAGATTAAGGCTACTCCTACCCTTAGTATGGAGTGGTGACCTGAATCAGTTCCGACACATTTATTTTTGAAGTTCAAAGAAGTTTGACTATCAATAAATTAATCAGTCAATTAACCTGCACAGCTCTTCACTTCCAGGTTACAGCCAGAACGGCATATAGAATGTTGCAACACCACAGGAAAAGCTGTTTGTGCACTATTTCTGGCCCACCCCAAAAGAGCAAGCAGTGAGAATCTCATGAGAGGTGAGGAGTGATGGTCTTTTGGAAAGCTCTTGAGCCCAGTTCTGACTTGAGAGATTTTAATTAACATCCGTACTTTTGGCAGCTCTAACCTCTGCCTTAGGAATTGCCATTCTGGATCAGACTTGCTGTCCATCTAGTATCCAGTCGCCTGTCTCTGATAGTGGCCAGTACCAGATTCTTCAGAGGAAGCTGCAAAAACCTCCACAGTAGACAGATGTGGGACAATCTGCCCCTCACATTGGTCTGAAGAGACAATCCACCAGTTTGATATAGCAGGAGGTGATGGAAGGACATGGGCATGTCCTTCCATCACAGATACCATTTCCAAGACTGCGACATGTCTATTAGCATTGTTGGCAGCCTTAAGGCCTGATTCAAGAAAGTATTCCTGCGCAGGACAGCACATAAGCGATCTGCCTAAGTGCTGACCTGAAAAAGGGCTGGACTTAAGCATGTGCTTAAGTGCTTCACTGAACTGAAGGCTCAGAAAAGTGAGTACAAAGGGTTACACAGTATATTCAATTTTAAGAACAATGATACTGGATAAAGTGGAAGTAGATCAAAGCAGGTTATGCTATTGGAGGTGGGAGGGCACCTAAAACTTCTGGGCCCAAAATAACTCAAACTGGATGAGTTTGAAGGGTATCAAACAGGGAGGACAATGGACTCCAAAAAGATTTGTAAAAATGAAACAAGGAATATTACGGCTAGTTGTCTGTTGTTGCCACAAGAACCAAGTTTCATTAATTAAAGATAGACTCGCCCCAAAGTTGAATATTTTCTGTATATGAAACCTAGACCTTTCTTCCCATATTTTCACTTTTAAAATGTTGGGTTCTAGACCGAAGCTTGCATGCTTTCTCTCCATTTGGAAGCAGCTACTATTTTCTGAATGTTTTATAGATACTGACTCTCGTTACATATTCACATATGCATATGACACACAGTTGATTCAACCCTCATTCTTGTTCAGAGATCTGTTTGGGATAGTGCATTGGCTGAAAGAAAATGTCCTGTTGTTCTGTCTTTATTTGAAGGCATTGTTAAAGATGTGCCAAAATGACTTAAAACAATGCAGAAACCAAACTTCAAGAAGAGGCAATTTAATCCAGAGATCATTTTTATCCCCAAAGCAGCCTCTCCTGTTTATTTTATAATCATCATTTTCTCCTGTAGTCTATATTATCAGGGCATCTCTAGTTACAGGTGGCTCAGAACCTGGCCATATAAACACTCCTCTTTCACTTTTCAGTGGATTGATGAGAACATATAGTAATTCTGCCTGTCGTCTTTAGCAGGTTTGTGGCATGTTAACTGTGAATCTCTGATTAGGCTAACAGCATTATTTTACTCTTATTCTTCAGGTTGCTGTAGGAGTGTAGTGGTTGCACCTTATTATAATTTGAAGTAGTGTGAGTAATCTTGTTGTCTCCAACTCTGTTTTTAGTGTGTATGTAATCACCATGCCTCCTCATGATGGTATGAGTAACCTCATTTCTCTGACAGGTTGTTCAATGTTCCCTATTATTGTTCTTTAGCTTCTGCTTCTTTAACTTTTGATTAATACTGTTTAACAGAGGGTGTGGGAAGGAAGGAAGGAAGGAAGGAAGGAAGGAAGGAAGGACACAAAGCAAAGATAAAATTTAGATTTCCTGCCCTTTAACACTTAGCTCTGAAACAAGGTTCAACTGGACTGTAGGGTGGTGATGAACCAAGGGCAATGATGCAGCTGACGTTCACCTGGCTCAAACTACTGCAGTTACGTTCATTCAGAAATTGATACATTTCTCCTACATGGTTCGAGGGACCAGCTGTTGTCTTCAGTTAAAGTGCCAAGGCTGAGAACTCTGCACACACATCAGAAATGTGTGGGCAAAAAAATTTGGCCCTTTCGCCATGGAGTTCAATTGTGAATCTTGGGGTGCATCGCAAAGGGCTGCAAGGACCCCCTGTCTCCCTTACACAGATCTCCTACTCTGCCAGACCCCACACAATGTGGGGGAGCAGGGGCAGCCAGTGGACTGAGCACTGGCTTTATCTCACCCCCTATGTGCCAGGTAGCATAGTGGAGCCAGTAGGCAAGGGGAATTGAGTTGTGCCAAGAAAAGGGCTAATATGGCTTATTTCATCCTTGGAGCAAGGGGAAAGTGCGTTAGAGTTGTGACCCTCAAAACTAAAAGTTTGGACCCTGTCATTAGGAAGGGGATAGATAATAAGATAGAAAATAACATATTGCCTCTTTATAAATCTGTAATGTTCCTACATCTTGAATACTGCATGCAGACCTGATTGCCCTGCCTCAAAAAAGATATATTAGAATTGGAAAAGGTACAGAAAAAGGGCAACTAAAATGATTAGGGGTGTGGAACAGTTTCCATGTGGGAGAGATTAATAAAACCTGAACTTTTTAGTTTGGAAAAGAGACGACTAAGGAGGGATATGATAGAGGTCTATAAAATCATGAGTGGTGTGGAGAAAGTAAATAAAGAAATGTTATTTACTCCTTCTCATAACACAAGAACTAGGGGACACCAAATGAAATTACTAGGCAATAGGTTTAAAACAAATTAAAGTATTTCTTCACACACTGCACAGTCAACCTGTGGAACTCCTTGCCAGAGGGTATTACGAAGGCCAAGATTATAAGGGGGTTCAAAACAGAACTAGATAAGTTTATGGAGGATAGGTACATCAATGGCTATTAGCCAGATAGGCAAAGATTGCTGTTTACCATGGACAATGGCAAATGGGCAACAGGATGGATCACTTGATGATTACTTTCTTCTGAAAGCACCTGGTATTGACCATTATCAGAAGACAGGATATAGGGTTAAATGGACCACTGGTCTGACCCAGTATGACTGTTCTTATATCTCACTCTTGGGGCAGTGCGTATCTGTGTTGTCCCTTCTTTAGGCTGAATTGCAAGGGTTTTCACTTAGCTCATACGTATTTGAGAGCAATGAAAGATGTCCCAAACAGTATCCAAGAGTACTGGTGTTGGTTGGGTATTCTTATTCAGGAAGTATGTATATCCCTCTCACTGTGAATAATTACTTCTAAATTAATATCCACATAGGCCAATTAAGCTCTATGCAAAGCTTCCCCCCCTTTTTTTGGCCCAGAGTTTTCGACTCTTGGTAGCAATGTTGGGAGCATTAGTGCTGACAGAGCTTCAGGCAGCCATTGGCATTTGAAGCAGCATCTCATCTAACCATGCTCACAGTAGGCAGGCATGACATGGTGGTAAAAATGCCCTGTTGCACCTGGAGCTCATGTTACATTAGTTCTCCACTTGCTACTACCAATAGTTGGGCTAGAGTACTGATGACAATGATGGGAAATTTTGGGCCAAAAAGCTAGTGTAGACAAGGCCATGGGCTTGTGTCTGTTAATTACACACTCAAGACACTGTGTTAGAAATGCACACTAACAAACTTTAATCACTTTATAGCAGGGTGCTAAGCCTGGGCCTGGCCAAATTCCAGTTCTGGTAATTAAAGAATTCCCTGTGCAGTTAAATTATATTATTCTTCACGTCCTGTATTCAACGGTTGGGCAACGTCTGCCATGCTTCATTGCAGAAGTGGCGGCATTTTGCTAGGAGATGAAGTTAGGCCTATGTACAGCTCTTTTTCTAAAGTGCTCTGGAGTTCTTTGTGAAGAAAGGCCTGAAATGTGAGATAATATTACTTTTCTTTTAGGACTGTCTTCTGGCACAGGACTTGCATTGGTGTTCATTGATTGCTAGTAGATTTTAAACACCAGGGAGTATTATTTGATTTTATGATTTTTAGACTAGAGCTTGCTATTCTTCTGACTGTATATATTGTGTTATTGCTTATTTTCACTTTTCAGTAACAGTAGAAAACATGATATGCTTTAGTACTTGTTTTAGAATGTCCATGACTGCAGTTCCCTCCGTTAGAGAAATATTCACCTTTTGTTTTAAAGCAGCATGTCTTTTGCAACCCTGAAACATACCCTGTCCAATAGTTTAAATCCATACTCTGTCCATCTCCAGCGTTTTGCCAGAGGAGATGAGCAGTGTTGCTCATAACTGTTCTCAAATGTTCAACAATAACTCTGTTTGTTGCTATAATCTGAAATGTTTCACATTTCCTGGGGAGAACTCAGTTTATAGTTTCTTTGGAGGTGCAGAAGAAGCAGACATATACAAATATCAGTGGGATAAATATCTGCCAGATAGATGGATCTCTGCCTCTCAATATTAATAAAACCAAACGTTATCCATGCTCTAGAAACTTCTAAAACATAATTACAAATACAATCCAAGTAAGACAAAGAGAGAAGGCACAAATGAACAACCTTTCTCAACACATAAGAAGTCAGGCCACAAAACCAAAATGTCCTTAGCCCCAACAAAACCTTAATCCCACCCCACCCAATTAAAACTCCATCTTTCTTCTTCCCTCTCCTGTGAAGCCTCAACCCACTCCATTTTGAGGGATTTGAAGGAGGAGAATGACATGGCTTTGCATGTTTTGTGCAGGGAGCCCCTGCTACACATAAGGAGCATGTTGAGAGAAAACATGAAGATGTTTGAGGGAAAATTGGACTGATGAGTAATGAAGACTGGCGTGGCTGGGAAAACAGACATCGGCGTCAACAGCTTGGTACTGTGTAAGACATGAGAGCGCTTTTAAAGACCTGCCATTGATATAAACAATACCAAATTATTTTTTTCTTTTTTTTAAGCAGGAAAGAAGCTAATTATGGGTGTGCTGGCCCATTGAAGTCAGTAGGAGCCTTTCCATTGACTCCAGTGGGTTTTGAATTAGGCCTGATCTGAGGTGAATGATAGCTTATAAGCAGAGATGGGGAGGCTTCAGTTTTCCTATCCTGTGATTATTTTGAACAGTTTGAACTCTTCGTGTCCTAAATTGGGATAGCAATTCAATCTTATTTTAATTTTTGTTTGTTTGTGTGTTGTTCAGGTCAATCAAGACATTTCATTTTGATAATTTTGAAACATTTCATTTTCATTTAGACTTTTTTTTTCAACCTGTTATTAGTCTAGTTGGGCTAAATTTGGAAACAAAATGCCCTTTCAAAACAGAAAATGAAAATATTTTATTTTTAAAATGCTAAAACAAAATGTTTCAACAACTTTGAAACTTTTTCCAAACATTTTTTGAGGCAGGAGATTTATAGAAATTGACCGTGTTTGCAAATAACTTTGTTTTTGACAAATAAAGCATTTTTGATGAAAAATCATTTTGTCAAAAATTTCCCAACAAGATATATTTGTAGGTTATCTGGGGAAGAAGAATGTGGTGGATATTTAACTGTGATCATCTCAGTTTACTAGTTCAACAGTTTACTAGCAAAACAGTTTACTAGAAAAAAACCCCAGTTTAGTAGCAAAACAGTATACTAGCAAAACAGAACCTCAAAGAGTATGTAGCCTGTGGCATAAGGCAGTATCTAAAATAAGGCTGCCATGCTGTAGTCCTTTTACATGAGTATTAGTACTGTGAAATCTGTAAATGCTGGGATTTGGAGTGGGGTCATATGAAGAATTTGAATCAGCAGACTAAGAAGTAATTTCTTTATCAAATAAATATTGCCAACTACAGGAAAAAAAATATAGAGATGGAAGATGCTATGCTCACTGGGGTTGAGAAATTTATTAATGCTTTTTTTTGGAGCCCAAAAGTAGCACATTAGTGGAGGCAATACAGCACAGAACAGAAACCAACCAACCAGAGGTCAGTGCTACCACATAGAGAAATTGTGAGCAAATAAAGGACATTCTTAGCTGCTGAAGCTTAGGTATGTTTTAGAGGTGCGTGGCTGAGTTCTTGAGGAAGGAAGGCAATCCTTATCAATTATTTTACTAGATATCTGCCAGTTTAAGGTAGCAATGCTCTGGTAACTGTTGACCTTACAGTACTCTGCTAATTAGAGTAACCGTTTTCAACCACTCTATCAGGACACATTACTGTGTCACCGCACAGTGGTACATGTGTCGCGGAGAGCCAGGTGAGGTTAGATTCAGCCTGCAGTGGGGATAGGCTGGTGTGTCCTGTAGGGCTGTGCACGCTGCCAAGCATGCTGCGACCCGCGAAAGGTTGAGAACCACTGAGCTAGAGGCATCACCATGTCAGTCATTTAATACAGAGAAGGATTGAGTGGCATCTAATATATCTAGGACTAGCTTTCAGCTGAAGGCTATATAATAGAAGTCGAGGGCTCTCTCCATCTTTGGGGGATTGGTAAAAGAGTAACATTTGAAAGTAACTTCACTTACAGTGTCAATGTATGTATCTTCTTACGTTGGGTGAAAGACATGAAGGTGTCAACAACATACTGTTTTTCTATCAACTGTAGCTATCTTGCAGTACTTCTGTATTTTTAATGAAACAATATTATGAAACTGAACCTGAAAACACTGAGACCAGTTCTGGCCCTGACTATATGCACAAAGCCTGGGAGAACTTTTGAAGCAATGTTGGTGAGAGACCAGGGCCTACTGAACACATTTCTTCCTGCCAGGTGGGGTTCACCTTGTGGCATCATCAGAGGTCTCATTCAAAGGGGGATATTGTGCTACAAAGAAGTGCAAGGAACATTCTGGGGAAGTGCCTCTTGAAAAATGAAATTGACAAAAAAACAGTTTCATGATGCAAGCAACCAGCACACACAAGCAGTAAAGAAACCCTACAGTAGTTGAACTCCACATTGCACTCTGTAGTTCTTGCTATTTCTGTGCACCTGAGAAAATCACAGAGTTTTAATTATTTGTCACAGGGTTTGTTACTGTGTGAGGAAAAAGCAACTTATGTATTTCCACATTCCAAATGTAAAAGAGAAATAAATTCTGGGCCAGAAATGCTGCTGGCATACATCTGTCTAGCTTCATTGAAGTAAATTGTACTGGGCTGATTTACACTAGTTGAGGATTAGCACTCTGATATATGTAGAAACACTAGTGTAAATTCATTCATTATAACAGAGTTTGCATTTTCTACATTCAGTTTTTAGGGTGTTTTTCTTCTGCATATATGGTTGCCTAAACCGTTGCTCTCGTCTACTCAGGTGACAGTATCTTTTGTCATTTCATTTCTCATCACATGGTGGTAAGTGCTGCCTCTTGGAGCCTTTGTATTGTTCTGGGTGATCTTGATTTACTCCTGTCTTATTCCAGTAATCAAGCACTATGAGTTTTATTATGCGATGTTACAGTCACAGCCCACTGAAGATAGCTTTCCTCTGTGTTTCCAAGTTACACGGTGTGTATATGTATGAGAGAGTTCAGTATAAAAAATCAATTTAGATGAACAGTTCCGTTTTCTGAAGTGCCTGGCAAGTTGTTCTGCCAGCTTATTACATATTAGGTGAGGGTGAGCACCTCTTGGATGTTGTTTCTCCTGCAGGAGTGAATTTAAGAAATACTTGGGAAGAAGATAACAGACAATTTCTCAGGGGATAGGGATGAGTCTGACAGGGAATGTCAATCTTCTCTCTTTGTGCTCTGGTTCAAAAGTACCAGTGAACGGAGCATCCAGGAGCAGACAGATGGATGTCTCCACTTCCTTTTCATCCTATAGGATAGAAACATTCGTGTATGGCCTTTTTCAAAAGTATATCCTGTGAACTCTGCATGTAAGGGAATTTCCTCTCCCCAGAAGATAGTGGGCTTTCTAGACTTTCTGACAGGCTGAGGCAATCTCACTACTCCAGTTAGGAAAAGAGTGATTAGAAAACAGAACGCCTACCTCCTGCACATCCTTTGTGCCTCCTCTTCTGTATCTGCCACCCAGCTGGAGTTAAAGCACAATGCAGAGGATGTAAATAATTAACATTTATTATAATCAATTAATTAATAAACACTGGATAGGAAAAATACCCTTATACATAAGTAGGTCAGGAGCTGATTTTAGGAGGAGGCCTGAAACCGGGTCCCGTACCACTATGAACATAAACCATGAGTATAAAGACAAGAGACCTAATATATCACCACTGCCTCTACTCCCTCTGGCTATGTCTACACTTGCACTTTTAAGTCGACTTAGTGGGTCTACACTTAAAATTAAAGTCGACTTAAAGGGGAACTCACAAAGTCGACCTAGAGCGTCCACACTGGATGCTCTAGGTCGACTTTGTGGGGTTAGGGGGACCTTGGACAGGTCCACGGTGGCGGGGGGTGATGAGCCATTGAGGACATAAAGAATACAACCATTGTATCCTTAATGGCTCATCAGTTTACTCCCTGGGACCATATCACCTGGCAAATTCCTAAACATTAAGGAGACAATGGTTGTTCACACCCTCCCGTCTAAGACATTTCTCCAGAATGACACAAGTTAAAGTATGGATATAACATCAAATTCTTAACTTCTAATCGAAATAGAATTCCTAGACATAAACTATATAATCACCCCCAGCAAATTACTACCTTTCTATTGATACCAAACATGACATAGTTCCTATGGATTATAGCATTTATGAGATATCCATAGAAAATAATATCATAAATGCTTCCCTAAATCCAGACAGTGTCACACTGTGCCCACATGCCTTGACCTTTGGGGGGCATGTCAGGCTCCCCCTGTGCCCCCCCTCCCGGCAGGGAGGGCATTGGTGTAGTCCTGGGGTAGCCCTTAGTCGACTTAGGGCTATCCCACGTCTACACTGGCTTAATTCAACTTTAAAAAGTCGAATTAAGCCTTAAATCTAATTAAATCTAGGTTTAATAAAGTCGACTTAATTTTCATTGTCGACTTTATTTAAGCAAGCTGCTTAAGTCGACTTAAGGAAACTGTAGTGTAGATGCAGGGCACATTAAGTTGACTTAATTTACCAGTGTAGACGCAGCCTCTCTGACAGGAATAAATCCAGGATGAAGTGGAATGGAAGGATAAGGTACACACCATCTGGAACCAGGAACTCAGGAACCAGGCAAGTTTCTGATCAGTCTGGTTTTCTATTCTATTTCTATTCTTGGTCTGGTGAGCTTCGTGCACATGCTGCTAGATGGCCGTCACTAGAACAAAGAGTATCCACAGAATGTCACACACAAGCTGACATACAGCATGTCTCCTGCAGTGGAAGCTCTCATCTTCCTGCTTTGAGATCTGCACACCACGCTTTAATTCTTTGCACCCCTCACTCTTTCTTAGGTCACATGTCTCTTAAAATGTTTTGCACACAGCACTGATATTTTAACACCCAAACATTGTGATTGCACATGGCACTGCCTTTGTGGGTTAAACCAAAATGATGAAATGTTTAGTTCAAACCATGTTCTGCCTAAGCATGTGTCTTGCGAAAGGTGGATGTGCAACCAGGCTGCTGTCAGCTGTGGGCCTGGAGAAGAGGGCTCCTCTTCTGAACGCTAATGGTTGGTACATTAATAAGCTCCTATGGTTCCTAATCTTGTGTGGACTACTATTTATTTAATGAAATATTTTCTTTGTGGTTTTTTTTCTATCAATAAATGGCCATTTCTGCAATATCATGGAATAGGAAGTTGTGAAATCTCTAAATCTCTATTTTGCAATTTTTTCTCCACCTTTTAAAATATTCTCTTTATCATTTAAGAAAAATAAATGACTGGAAAAATGAAATTGGGGGAGAGGATTAGAAAAGAGTTAATGTTTTCTAGAGCTAGAGCGCACGTTAGTCATTTGAGGGAAGAAATGGCTGTGGTTCTGAAGAATTACTCTAATAATAAGAAATACATGTGTAGCACAGTGATTAAAATAGATATGTGTGTATATGTTCATTTTATTTCAATCAGTCTGCTTATAGTGGAATTTAGAAAATGTCTGGCTTCTGTGCTCATTTACTGAGATCCATTAGTGATTTTTTTTTTCTTTTGGCTTCTGATCATTACTTGACTGATCACTTTCCTGGCTGGTCCTTGCTGAGTGATTGGAGCCTGGTATTTCCTCTGTGTTGTCCCTACTCATAGTCATACCTGGAGTATACAGATGCATAGGTGCTGGAACTAAGGCCATGTACACACGATCACTTTATTGCATGATAAGGCTCCTTACCGTGCAATAAAGCTTGGAGCATACACACGAGCATTTTCCCTGTTGCGCGGCAACACCCTCTTGCCCCGCAACAGTTAAACCACTCAAATTGAGAGTGGTTAGGCTTACCGCGGAACAGCTGTTCCGTGGTAGTGCTCGTGTGTACAGATTTTCCGCATTAGACAGCCTCCAGAAATGTCCCAGAGTGCCAGTCGAGGCCACTCTGGGACATTGGAGCTGTCAAATATGTCAATTTCACTGCTCTAGCAGAGCAGTGAAACTTACTATTATTGGAGCTGCCAGGTTTGGCGGCTCCGGGGATTGGCCCCCTGAACTGGGGGCTCCTGCTCGGGAGCCCCCAAGCACAGGTGGCTTCAGCCCCTCTGCCTGCTGCCGGGGCTGGGGGCTCCCAACCAGTGCTGAAGCACCAGCCCCCTATCCCAGCTGCCGGGGTTCAGGTGGTGGCAGGGGCTTCAGCGCTTCAGCGCGCAGCCCCCGTCACCACCCAAAGCTCGGGGGCTGAGCTAGGGGACTGGCCCGAACTGGCTGCCCTCACTGGTTCGGGCCAGCCCCCTAGTCCAGCTGCAGGGGTTCGGGTGCTGGCGGAGGCTGCAGCCGGCCCCTCCGCCACCTGTCGAGTTTTGGGTTTTGCCGCGCTTCAGCTCCCTAGCCCAGTAAACCCCTGGGGCAGCCCACTGCCAGCTAAAAGGCTGGCTGTGGGCAGTGCATGGTGGGAAAGATGCCCACCATGCACTGCTCCTTGTAGCGTAAAGGAGCGTTCACATGTGTGTACATAGCCTAAGAGTCCTGGGGGTGCTGCCCCACACCCTAGCTTGAAGTGGGTCCCATCATAGATAGAGTTTGCAGTTTGTTTGATAGTTCTCAGTGCCCCCACTATCCAAATTGTTCCAGCACTCCTCTACAGATGCCAGGTACTGAGATGGATTAAAAGATTATATGAGTGAAACTAGTTAATGAATGAGTGACCCTCTGAAAATAGTAAGCATTTTAAAATTAGAATAATAAGCAAAGGCATAAAATAGTGATGCTTTGAAAAAAGTGGAAAAGCTGGTGTCTGGCTTTTACTGAAAGCTGTCACCTTTTCTCTCTGATTGACAGGAGTTTGAGACACTCTCAGTACATCTCCATGGTCTTGACTTTTTATTTTATGAGTATTTTGACACTGACTGATCCTCCTAGCTTTCTTGTTCTAAATATTCATTATGCACTGAAAAAAACAACACAATGTTACAAAGTGTTGTCTTGCCTGTGGAATTCCAGATATTAGCATCTGCCTCACGGGGTAAATAAGACTAATGATTCTGATAATTATAGGATTATCATCTGTGCTAAAAGATTACTGTGAAAACTCAGACTGAGTCCCTCTGGGGGAGATTTGCAAAGACATAAATGGCAGATTGACACCTGCACACCGTTTGTGCCTTTGAAAACCTCTCCCTTTGTTTTTTCTATCCAAACCCACAACAACTGTCACCTCCTTCTCAGCCTGTCCCTAAACTAGTCCTCCATCCCTGAGAGCTCTCCCTGCAGGGCTGGCTGTTACCATGGTGGCAGCAGGCAGCGCTGCAGAGAGCTGTGTAGATATGAATGTTTTGCACTGCTCTAGAATTTGAGGTAGACGGTATAATTACCCAATCATTCAGGACAAAAATGTACCTTTGTTTTCTCCAAATTGCCTTGATTCCTGCTTTCATATTGTGAGATCCTCAAGATGTGTGGCATCATGGTTTCTGAAAGCTAATTTGAGGTCAGCATGTGAACCAGAACCAATTCCTGATTTTGCCAACTGTCTGCTGCAGAGCAAGAGTTTAATTCAGAAAGGTTGTTGCACGCCCACTCTCCCCCATTGATCACAAGGGGAGTTGCAGGTGTTCAACAGTGTTAGGATCAGGTGCACAATTTTTGCTAGGTATCTGGTATAGATAAGTTGGCAGAATTTAATTTTTTTAAAATGATTTCAATGAAATCAATATTTATTTTAATCATTTTTTCTATTTTTATCTATTTAAATTTTCACACTTGCAGGAAAGTGTGTGTATGTCTCTCTCTCTCTCTCTCTCTCTCTGTGTGTGTGTGTGTGTGTGAGAGAGAGAGAGAGAGAGAGAGAGAGAGAGAGAGAGGATAATTATTTAAAGAGAGTAGATGCTGGGATTCAAAAAGTTAAAGCTTTATAACTGTTAACACATATACTGGCAACATCACATACCAAAATAGACAAAGTAAATATCCGTAAATCAAAATCTGATAAGTTCTTAAGCAGCATTTTATTTACTTTGTCTATTTGTCTGTCAATTATTGATGAAAATATGTTTTTCTATCAGCTTGTGTATTTATGGTGAAATCAACGTTTACTGACATTTACCAGTAAAAATTGAATTTTTCCAAGCCTAAGTATAGAGTAGTAAAATGATAAATGACCAAACTTAGACAAAAACGATTCAGTCTAGAAATCATGCTTTCTGTTGATCGTAATTAGACCTCTGTATGGGCTCAGTGAATGTTGGCTCACATATTTGTAGCTGATATACCTATAGTTTCCTGAAATCTTCTAATAAAATGTAATGGCTTTGATACTCAAGCTGAGAACAACAACCTGCAATTACTGTAGTGCCATGAAAATATAGACCTGACAAAGTCTTTCATTAGAACAGATGGGCATCTTACAGTTCAGATCAATGTAGATTGGAATCTATTACGAAATATGAAAACAAGTTATTATAAACTCTATTAGAGATGTTTGTTACCATTTTGCAGTGATATTCCATGTGGCCACACTAAACTAAAGTATCTTGGGGACTGCATTACAGAGTACTTATACCAAGAGTTTACTGTCATATTAATAGCTGTATAAGTAATTTTGAGAAGAAACACTATACCCAACAGTATAATTTGGAGATTTATAATTAATTATTACTATTATTAACGCCCTTAACTAGCTCCGGCCTCTGTTGTTCTCGGCGCTGTATAAATATAAAGCAAATGATGATCCTTATCCCAAAGCACTTACTGTCTAAATTACGTTAATGGGGAAAAATATAAAACAAGAGTAAATGGTTTAGATGTCCAGATGTTCAGATATCTGGCATTAAGACAGGACTATAAAGATACTCCAAAAGAGGGCAGAAGAAGAGCCTCTCGCCTTGTGCCACAGAAAACAAAAGAGACGTCAACAGATAACAGTTCTGAGTATGCCTAACTTAATAAAACCCTGTCCTACCTTCCACAAAGCTCCCTTTGTTCAGCACACATTATCTACAAATAAAAACAAGACTGTCTCCTTTACTGTCACCTGGAAATTACAGGCGCTGCTTGTGGTGGGTCACTAAATGCAGCAAGCAGTTTATGCCAGAACTGTGCTCTGGACTGCTAAAAGGTGAAAGGATTTTCATATCATGCCTCAGACAAGGGTCTGGGGGTAGAGAATGGCCAGGTTTTTTCTAGTTTCATGAGAGTTTTGGACCTGAGGTTTCATGTTTGTATGAACTGAAAACAAAAATAAAAGACATGTGACGCAAACATGCCAATTGAGTGCAGAAAAACTAACATGAACGGAAAGCAATGATTCCCTTCCACCCTCACCTCCACTCCGCCCCCTGGTTTTGGTTGCAGTAAATAATTATCATACACTGGCTGGAAGTCCTGCAATAATTAGGTCGAACATACTAAGCTAAGGATGTCTCATCAGCCTTGGCTTTGAACTTCTTTCCTTTTGTTGATTTCTAATAGCCTTATCACTACTTAAAAGCTTTTTTTAAAAACCAGAAGAAGCCCACCTCAAAATAAACCTAGAGAAAGCCACTCTCAGAGGCTGCGTCTACACTTGTAAATTAAGTCGACTTAAGCTTGCTTAAGTCGACTTAATTTACCCTGCATCTACACTACAGTTTCCTTAAGTCGACTTAAGCAACTTGCTTAAGTCGACTTAAGGAAAATAAAGTCGACTTTATTATACCTAGTTTTAATTTGACTTAGGGCTTAAATCGACTCCCTAGAGTCGACTTAAGCCAGTGTAGATGTGGGGTAGCCCTAAGTCGACTTAGGGCTACCCCAGGACTATATCAATGCCCTCTCTGCCAGGGGGGCACAAGGGGAGCCTGGCATGCCCCCCCACAGGGCAGGGCAGACCCCTGCCCACCCTGCCCCTATGCCCTGCCAGGGTCCCTGACCCCCTTTGCCCCATTGTACCTCTATACAATGGGGCAAAGGCTGAGCCCCCTGGCACTGGGCAAGGGGTGCCCGCTCTGCCCCCGTGGACCTGCCCTAGGTTCCTCTAGCCCCTAGAAGTCGACCTAGGCATCCAGTGTGGATGCTCTAGGTCAACTTTGTAAGTTTCCCCCAAAGTTGACTTAAAATTTAGGTGTAGACTCACTAAGTTGACCTAAATTTTCAAGTGTAGACATAGCCAGAAAGCCTAGAAGGAGTCCATGGGCATATTCCAGCCCCATCACAGGGGAGCCTATTTACAAGGGCACCCACTGTCATATGCACTGTGTGTAGTGCCAGAAAAGAGCAATAAGAATGATTAAAGGTCTGGAACACTTAACTTACAAGGCAAGATTGAAAGAACTGGGTTTGTTTAGTCTGGAAAAAAGGAGATTGAGAGGAGACATGATAGCAGTTTTCAAGTACCTAAAAGGTTGTTATAAGGAGGAGGGAGAAAAATTATTCTCCTTAACCATTGATGACAGGACAAGAAGCAATGGGCTTAAATTATAGCAAGGGAGGTTTAGGTTGGACATTAGGAAAAAATTCCTAACTGTCAGGGTGATTAATCACTGGATTAAATTGCCTAGTGAGGTTGTGGAATCTCCATCATTGGACATTTTTAAGAGCAGGTTAGACAAACACCTGTCAGGGATGGTTTAAGAGGGTACTTCATCCTTCCATGAGTTCAGGGGACTGGACTTGATGACCTCTCATGGTCCCTTCCAGTTTCCATGATTCTATGATTTTGGCAGCTCGCATGGCTGGAACTTATTTTGTGTGAGAATCTTGGAGGAATACCGCCACCTTCCCCAACTCCGCCTTGAAGTTCATGCCCTTGTTCAAGATCATTTATATTCCTGAATATTACTGGATCCAGCCTTACTCTTAGATGCTCAAGGAGCAGCAGCATCTAGGAACACGGTATTTTATCTACAACTGGCCAAGAGAATGCATCCTGTCTTCTCAGATATGTCCCAGCAGTAGAATGGTCTGTGGGGAGCCTATGGTCTCACAATTTCTCCTGGCTTAGTCACCTCAGAGGGGGCACCCAACTGTAGCTTCAGTCACTTCCATGTCCCCTCTCACCCCAGGATCTCTTCCTACCAAAGATCAAAGGTGGGGGCGAGACAAGGGCCCACCCACTTCTGACCCAGGGACCTACAGCAGCTGTTTCCAAAGTGTGGTTTGCAACCTCATCTGGTATCACACACTCAGCAGATGGATGGTGGCAATCCCTCCCATGAGGAGGACATCATTTTGCTTGCAGAACAGGACCTTGAATGTGCAATGCATGCGAGGTCACGATGCACATAGAGGGCACAATTTTGCCCTAACTGGAATTCTCTGCAAAGCATGAACTCACACTCACCATATGTATGGGGTCACACTGTGCAGAGGATACCATTTTGTCCTGTGACCTCACATACAGGGTGGATGTGAACTTGTGGAAGGAGACATATTGCTCTTCAAAATGCTGTTTCGGGTCCCCACAGCAAAGACTTTATTAAAATGGTGTTGTGCCAGCAGAAAGTTTGGGAATCCCTGCCCTAGGGGCTTATCAAAGCATCTGGCTCACTTACTGAGCTACCCCAAATTAGGCTTCCCTTGGGCCACTTCCCACTATTCTGGAGCTCTTCATTTTGGGGTCTGGTCACTGTCTTAGAAAACTCATCTTAGTTCTTTTCAAGCAATTTCTTTTGTAGGGCTTTTCGTTCCCATGGGGGGATGGAAAGGGGATCCAAGTCCCTGCTGCTAGAGTATCCTTCACAAAACTGTGGCCTTTTCTGCCACAGTTCTCAGCATCAGCTTGGCTTCCTGGTTCAGCAGGCAGTTCTTTTCCCTGAACTACCATTGTCCTTTTAAACTATTCCTCCTCTGGACACATGCCCTGTACCTGCTGAGGTTGAGGCCTCCCTAGCCCAGTATTAGTCTGTCCTAGACCTGGTTTAGTGTGGGCCTGTAGACCTCACCACAGTCGCCTGCAATTTTATCCATGCTTTCATTACTTCTGGATAGACTGCCTCACAGGGTTCTATAAAGGCCGCTTGATAACACACAGGAAGCTGATGTGGACTGACTCAGGAGTGAGTGGTCACCTGGCAAAGCAGGGTAAGGAGTAGTGGTTTAGGAGTAGTGATCGGGGGGGGGGGGGTCACACTGGCACATTGGACCAGATTTGGGGAGCAGGCTCTCACAGTAGTGCGTAGGAATAAAGTAGTATCCCTTTCAATAGTTCATACACACTAGTGTGGTACTCAATATGTCCTAGACTTTGAAAACATCTAGATACCAGTTAGAACAACAGTATGTATATAGGTAGCCAGACATGTTTGTGTATGCAGTTAGTAAACAGTTATTTAGGACCCAGTTACTTTTTCATATTGTTTTATACTTTCACAGAAATTTAGGAGTCCATTAATCAGAAAGTGCTCATCAGATCATAAAGAGCTAGTCAATAAAAAACAATCTTCCCTATTTAATCCTCCCTTTAACAGTACAGATTAGATTCTTTATAGCTGTTGCCTTTTCAGAATTAGCTACATCTTACCAAGTGCTATGGAGAACCAAGATTTTCACCTCTTGGCAAAGGCCAAGTTTCAATGAGCCTGGAGGAGGTGATTCTCTTGAATAGCTTAGAAGGTATCACAGTGCACACTTTACTCTGGTATAGAAGGTATTTTAATGAACACTTTCACCACTGCCCTTTACAATCAGAACTTCTTGACTCCATGTCATAGGTATGATACTGCTGACAGATTTTCATTTTTATTGTTGTTGCTAATAGGTCAAGTTGAATAGGGCCTTTTGCTTTTGGAGTGGAGAAATCTGAGTTCTGTCTCAGCTCGTGGCCATAAAATTCCACATCATCATAGAGTGCACACAAGCAGGCAGAGTGGCATCCATGAAGTTCCTGGCTTGCTGTAGTTGTTTTATGGCATTGGAGATTATCTGCAGCAGTCTACTTGAGATATTTCACTGCAAACAAGAACTCACTGGAGAAAAACAAAATGTAAAATTTCAGATCTTTTAATGAGTGAACTCTGCTCACTTTTGGGGCTTCTGTGCAGTGTAAAGCACCTTTCTTTGCTTATTCTAAACCCAGTTCAGTATGCGCCATCTCATTTTGTAAAATTGACTCATAAAGGCTATAGGAGGGCACTGATGAGTAAAATCAACCTGTAGTGCTCAGTATGGTGCCTGTAGGGGGACTGCTGTTTAACAGCTTCTTTATTAATCAATTCTCTTCAGTCAACTGAATGTCATATAAGTTATGTAAATAAATGCAACTTTAAGAGTGTTCTTCACTGAGCTGTTGAAGTTATGCTCTTTCCTAGTCCACCATAAAATCAGCATGCATGTTAGCAGATATTCAATCCACCCTGTATAAATGCCTTTTTTTCCCCCATTTTCTGGCTGCAGCTGAGAAAATAGCACAAACAAGAAACAGTGATAAATGGCCTGTTCTTTTTGAACAGCAGTGATGGAAATAGGCTCATACTAGTGATTATGACAAAGAACTTTATTATAGAGTCATGATAATGGCTCTATAATTAAGCTTGTCATGTAGCTGCCATTGTAAGCTTTTTGAGCAATCCCCCTGCCCACAACTTTTTGGATAAAAGCCCTGGTTTGCATAACATTTCTCTAGTGTGGACCTCATGAAGAGGGGATTCTTTTTCTTTGAAATAAATTTGATGTTGATTGGTCAAACTGGCTTGATGATACATTTGAAAAGTGGGTTTTGAGACCGTGTGAAATCTTGCTCCTGTTGACGTCAATGGCAAAGTTCCCACGGATTGCAGAGGGACCAGGATTTCACCCAGAGTGTCTGCAGATTGGGTGAGCTAGAAAACTCCGGCTTGGTTTACGCTGGCTGTAGCAGTCAATGGGAGATATGCAAGCTATGTAATGTAGCTTTCTGTCGACATACTTACATTTACATAGCATGGTGTCTTCACTGCGCTGCGTCGATGGGAAAGGCCCTCTCATCAACCCAACCTTACTCTTTTCAGGGAGGTTGATTAATGGATTTGACCGGAGAGCACTCTCTGATCGACTGAATGGGTCTGTAGACCAGCTCAATCAATGCCTTTACATTGAACCCTCACTGTAGCAGCAGTGAAGATATACTCCCAGACACAGTAAATGCCTGCCCTTTTTCTTTTCTCCTGTCCCTTGGTAAAAGCAATAGTTTTCACTGGGCCATAATAAGAAAATATTGAACGTATGGCTTTTATATAGAAATTTCCAACATTAGAGCTCAATGGGCTTCACAGAATGAGTGCCATTGTCTCCATTTTACACAAGCTGAAACTGAAGCACAGAGAGGTAAGTGACTTGCTGAAGGTCACTCAGGTCAGGACAGGATGAGAGTGAACTGTAACTGGACCATTATAGCAGAGTGAGAGGTCTGCGAGAGTTACAGTTAAGCCCAGCTTGTGATTAAAGCTCAACTATTCAAAGTGCTCTGAAATCTACATAGTTATTCTGATCGCCTTGAAATTTGGCATGCCTCATTAGGGTATGAGCTTCTGTTAGTGCTCCAAATGTGGGGCCAATTGACCAAGGGGTTCCTGAGACACAAGCCCCTGGAAAAAAGAAGCTTTTCTTTATGTTAATAGATTCTGGCAACCTAGTTTTGCATAAAGATAGAGATCAAATCAGCGCTCAGATCATTGAACCAGCTGGGTTTCAGACTCTTGAGGATTACCCCCAACAGAATGCATGGCACCTGCCAGCCATTGGGGAAAATCAAAGGTGAGAGGATTTCCAGGGTCTCAAAGGGGAGGGGAGGAGGAACACTGGGTAGGGGACTGGGGATGAGTGACAAAAACACTGGTGGAGAATGAGGCAGAGGCAACTGTCAGTCTCAGATTCTTCCTTTGTCTGTGTGTTCCAGGATCTGAGGGGCCACTGGCCTTCTCAGGTGAGACAAGTTCTGGAGTGGCAGCTTGCCTTTCTGGGGATGTTTGAGTCTTTCTCCCTACTTCCCCAGGTGACCCAGAACATGGGGAAGTCCTGCCCCTGCCTCTTTGGATGAGGAGCTCAGAATAGGCATGCTCAGAGCATACAGCAAGAAAACACTGCTGAGGTTGAGGTGAGGCGCTGATAATGGGTATGCTTGACACAGATCAGAAACTCTCCAGTACTTGGAGTGGGGGTTAAGGAGGAAGGAAAGAAAACACCCACTGACATGAATGGAGCAGTTCATATATCTCAGAGCTCTTGTTTCAGTCTGTATGCATCTCCATCAGACATTTTCTTTCAGCTGAGAACATCTCATTCAGATACATAGGACATGTCACACATCTCTCAGCCTGCAACGTTGACATTTGAAACCCACTCTTGGCAGAAATCTAAGAATGAACTGTGACCATTTGGGGGAAATCTGTCCCATCAAGGGATTTTTATTTATTTTGGAGAATTCTGAGTACTGCAGAATATTCAGAAGGTTCTGAAACTATGTTTGAAAAGAAAAGAGATTACACATATGACTGGTCACTGGGAGGGGAAAGGTGATTAGGGGCAGAAGAGTAAATGGTGGTAGAGGAAAAGAGATTTGGGTCTGCAGTGGAGGTTTTATGGGGAGAAGGTGAATGAGAGTAGGTAGTAGGGGAAAGAATTGGAGTTCAGGACTCGGAGGGATTGGAGGAGTGGGAAGAGAAAAGACAGAAGGGGTTGGAGAATATATGTTTGTGCTGCAATCTGAGGGATCTTATTTCTCTGCAGGGTCTAAACCTCTCTACCTGCTCCACTATGTGAGCTGAGATACACATCACCCCTGTGTGGGGTGGGAACTTGGCCTGAATATGTGAGGGCAGAGACTGGTTTGGAGGAAGGGCAAACTGGGTGGCCCGGTGGCCCAGATGGTAAAGCCTTGTTGAAGCAAGGCCAGGTGTTGCAGCTGGAAGTAGGTAGTGGGAGTGAGGGGCCCATCTCAGTGTGCATCTTGCACTAGATAGGCCAGGAAATGAGAGGTAAGCTGCTGATGTGAAATGTGTATACTGCAGTCTAGGGAAAAAACAGCAAGGAGCAACTTCTTACATGTTCATGGTTTCTACAGTGACAACTAATGGCTTAATGGGATGGGATTGGGAAAGGAAGGGGGATCTGCAAATATTGGGAGGGGAAGCTACATGTTGTGAGGACTGGTGGAGCAGAAAATGGAAAAGGAGAGAGAGACCTGTTTTCTCCAGGGTTGCCAACTATCCATAAATGTACAGATAGTCAGTAAAAAAAGTAGTTTCAACACCATTAGTAATCTATAAACAAATGAAAATGTCTGTAAAATTGGGTAGAAATAAAACATAGTATATTTCAAAATCTATTGTCATAATTCAAAATCACTTCTTGTATCATAAAACTGCACTGATCATGATGTTATCATTTCTATTATTGCACATGCCCAAAGAACCTGATAGATCAATTAACTGCAGCTAAAACAATTGCATAATTCTAAATTCCTGTGTACAGACTATCACGAGTGAGTACACACTTTTGTGACATTGTTATATTGTCTATGGTATTTTTAGTGATGCCAGTAAAATGTTTACCACATCCATTAAAAAAAAATAAAAATCAACGTCAGATCTTCATGTCAGTAAAAAGTAAAAAGCAAGGTTGGCAACCTGGTAATCGCTCACATATTTGAAATTATTGTAACCACCATGTAAAAAACTGTCAAGGTTTTGGACAAATCATGGATGTGGCCGTTAGGCCAAAAAGTTTTCCCCACCCTTGCTTTAGCCTGATCCCCTGCGTAACACAGGCCCATAGAGCATGTCTTCTAGGAAAACATCTTATCTTGATTTAAAAATTGCCAGTAATAGACAATCCATCATTAACCTTGATTAGTTGTTCCAATGGTTACCTTCTTTGTTAAAAAGTCATGCTTTATTTCCAGCCTGAATTTGTCTACCTTCAACTTTCATCTATTGGATTCTTGAATATCCCTTTTTAATAAACAGAAGAGCCCCTTGGCTGCATGAAAGCTTGTCTCTCAGACTCCATCTTTTATACACTGCTTGGACCATTTGCTAGGTCCCTTTGGCACCAGAAACTACTTTCTTTGATGTTTGAAATTACCTTGATTGATCGACACATCCTTTTTCTGATGCCACCCATTACCTTGATTGGTTGATGCATCATGAAACATTTTCATCCATCAAGGTGTCATTCTGCAGTTAGTCCAAAAATACTTATGCCCTTGCACTGGATATTTTGGGCAAAACATCTCTTCTTATCTTTCTGGTGCTAGGCTGACCCAAACACCTGAGGTGTACTTTTTCACTCTTATGCCTATTACTGTGGTTTCAGCTTACTTCTTGCCAGTTTCTGTGAGGTCAGATCTTTGCAACCTGACTCCTGCCAATTTGACCATTTTTTTCAGCTTAGGCCTACTGTTTTGGCATGTTCAGTAGGCCGTGGGCCTCATTCCTGGCCTTTTCTACTAGGCCTCTTATTCTAGACTTTTACTTTCTATTACATGCAGTACCAAGTCAAACATCTTTGAGATCCATTGATGAAAAGCACTATATAGACACTAGATCTCGTGTTTATTACCTAGCAACAGTAGCATGTGAACTGCCAATCTAAGTGAGAACTACAATGGTCTAAACGACTATTAACTCTTACCAACAAACCTTTCTCTTTCTATTTAAAAAATGAGGAAATTAAATGACAAAAGTTTTGTTAACACAGAGTTAAGATTGTCTTATAATCACTTGTGTCTTTTCAGAACATCGTGTTCAGTAAACCCCAAACTTCCGAAACCCAGGAATCACAGAGTTAGGATAAATACATACTCAACCTTAACTCTGCTCTCAGTGAGCACTGCCTGAATACACCCATAACATATACATTCCCACTCTGCCTTTTCATAGTAATGGACAGGCACTACCTGCACTTACTCTGTGCTCAAACATTGAGTTTACTTCCCTGACAGAATACCACTACTGAAAAATGTAAGAACTGCTTTTTACCCTTTTTACAACCACTTCACACTTACCTATGATTCCCCTACCAATCATTAAATCCATAGACTGTTCTGCTCCCATTTCCCACCTCACGACTGACAATACCCATGCAAGAATACCTCAGTGTCCTGCTACTTACATAACCTGCACAATTCTGTATTGAAATGGTGCGGAATAGAATTCCAAGGCACCTATGCACCTCTTTCCTTTGATAACACACATGGTGAGACTCAGACCCAGATCCTCTCATATCACAATCACAGTTTTATGATGCTTCTCAAAGTAATCCCCAGATCTGTTCATTGTAATCACAGCTCTCCGAAGCTGCTGCAATTTATTGCTCCATCAGTTAATACAGCTACACTTAACTCAGTGAATGCAACTGGGAGTGATTGCACATAATTCCCAGTGGCTTTTGCCAATTCCAGGAGGGCAGAGTTAAGGATGCATGAGCGTTTACCGTAACTCCATATTTCCTGGTTTGCAGAAGTTTGTGTTTGGCAGTTTGAAAGGACACAACTTGTTACAGATTTTTTGGGCATTTAATGGATTTATGCACATGCTTCAAGTTAGTCAAAGAAAATGACTCTGTTTCATGCAAATATTATTAGTTTCCTGATGTAGGGTCAGTTTCTGTTACCCTCAATCACAGACTCATAGAAATGTAGGGCTGGAAAGGGCCATGAGAGGCCATCTAGTCTAGCTCCCTGAGTTAGGACCATGAACACCTAAACCCAGGGATTAACACAACAGGTATGCAAGCACACATGTATGACCAGAATTTAAAATGTGCATTTTAAAGTGGCCAGAAACATGCCTCTGCATACTTGTGAACCTGCTTATCTGCACACACACACACCTTTGAAAATGTGAGCTGAAAAACTATGTCAACCCTGGCCTATACCATACCTTCATAGTGTATGAATAGTCCTGTTGAATGTAAGAGTTCCTAGCATTTAAAAAAATATAACACTCCACTATCATGGCTTTAAAAGAAATATCTATCACTCCTAAATATTTTATTAAGGAAATTCTTGAATCTGGCAGTTTACACAATATTGTGTGAAATGTATCAGAATGTTTTGGACAAGCAATGAAAACGTTTGTTCTCTTTACAATTAAACAGTTTTCTTACTGTAAATCCCCATCATAGAAATCCAAAAATACATCAGTTGATGATTACCTGTTCTGTTCATTCCCTCTGAAGCACATGGCATTGGCAACTGTCAGAAGACAAGATACTGGGCTAAATGGACTATTAATCTGAGCCAGTATTGCTATTCTTATGTTCTTATTGTTTATTAATTTATTAGCACCTGTACAGGACAGATTAAGAGATGGATTTTTTCACTCTGATGTAAAAGATGAATTAGCTTGAGGAAAAATTATAGTGATAGGCTGTAAAGAGCTGTCTGAGTACTGATCACTAACAACACAGATGAGAAGCATACATACAAATCTTTTTTTTTGCAAATGCATTCTCTAACATATTAGGGAGCAATGGCTTATTTGCCCCAGTGGACAGGAACAAAGATTTCAGCATTTTATTATATATCAGGGAATTGAGCTTAATAACACCTTCAGCATTCAAAGCACTCTTGAAACTCTCAGTTTAATTGGTCATCAGTAAAATGATTTAAGAACAAGTGTATTACAGGGAAAATTGGTCCTTAAAATGATTTTGTAGTAGTAAAGCAAAATCAAAACTTGAGCAGGTGATCTAGCAAATATTACATGAAACTAGTCAATGAAAAGTAATGAAAGCAGGAATAAGCATATGAGAAACCAGAGTGTGATTGAAATGAATGAAGCCTGGTGAAATTCCATAATAATAATATAAAACAGGTCTTCAAAGAGTGCCACCCTTCCCTCTATAACATGACGTGTCTTTTCAATGTCTATAAAGACAGCTATTGTGAAACATTTGTGCCTTGTACTATTTTATATTTCAGTTTTTAATTTAACAATGTGATCAGTGATGCATCTTTCCCTCCTACAACAGTTCTGCATCTTATCTATAATGTTATCGGTTGCCTAGCTGGAAAATAATCTTTCATTCATTGTTCTATCCATAACTTTACCTGGACAGGGCATAAGAATAATTGGTCTATAGATGTCCACTTTGTGGATAGTTTGCTGGGTTTGTATTTGAATTAATACTGAATGTTGCTGCCATATCGCTATCTCTCCTATTTCCCAAACAGTATTATATAATTCCAGAGAATCCTCAAACTGCTTTCAGATATATATTTAAATATTATGTTGCATATATTATTTTTACCTGGGATGTGTTCATGGTGACATCAATAGCTTTCTACAGTCTGCACATACAAAACGATTCATTCAGTTCAGTGTCTTCATGTTTACCTCAACTACATAATAGTTCATGAGTCTCTTCAATGAAATGTCTTTCATTCTGGTGGAAAACTCCACTTTGATTTTCATGATGACTCACTACTCAGAAAGTTTCTGCTAAAACTTCAGCTTTCTTGTCATCATAACTTATAACTATGTTGTCATTCTCAGTCAGACATGGGATGTGACAACTCTTGTTCTGAATTCCATTCATTCTTCTAATTTGCCTGCATATTTCTGATGTCTTGCTATTTTTATTTATCTACCCACAGTACTTCCAACTCTTTAATTTTTTATATAATTCTTTATGTTATTGCCTTACTTCATTTATACTTCATTAGATCATCACTAGCCACTGTGGTTTTTGCCTTTGTACAGGCTTTGTTCCTTTCTTTAGCAGCTGTTTTGCACTCCTTATTCCATGAAAGTGAGTTTTAAGGTACTTCAATATCTTAGGTCTGGCTACAGTAGTTGCTTCCGTTAACCCTTTAATGGTATTGCCTTTGAAAATCTCTATGTCATCACTCACGCAGTGATCATTCACAAATTCAGTACATTAACTTGTAAGTAGCTCCCAGTTCGTTTTCTTAAAATTCCAAGTGGGTAATTTCCCCCTCAACCTCACTGAAGAGCTGGCAACAAAAGGGCTAATTAGTGACCCCTGCTAGATATAAAGGGACTTAATTAGAAAGACTGACCCAATCTGGGGTTTTAAAGCAGGGAGAGTGGAACACTACTTAACTAGAACTGAAAGTAGAGGAAGGAAGACTCTGGAAGGAGGAATGAACAAGATGTCCTTCATGTGGGTACAAATGATGTAGATAGATTCTCACTGGAACGTATCAAAGGTGACTATGCCAGGCTGGGGAGGACTCTCAAGGAAATAGAAGCTCAGGTGATCTTTAGTGGGATTCTGTGTGTCCCTAGAGGAGGACAACAAAGGTGTGAGAAGACCCTGATGATAAACAGATGGCTTAGGCAGTGGTGCTATAAGGAGGGCTTTGGCATGTCTGGTCACTGGGAGGCATTCATGGACAGAAGACTGTTCTCCTGGGATGGACTGCACCTGAGTAGGGAGGGAAACAGACTTCTGGGAGGGAGATTAGTACAATTGATCAAGAGAGCTTTAAACTAGAGAGCTGGGGGAGATGGCTGGGAGATGTCCGAATAATCTCCGTGCCTGATATTAGTGTTGAGAAGGAGGAAAATGAAATAAGAGAGGACACAGACATAGGGAGCGACATGAGGGTTACGAGGAGGAGGAGTAGTGTAAATGCCAGTCTAGTGAGTGATATTGTCTGTGGAATGACTATGCCGAATCAGGCAAAGAACGTGAGTGAGGCCAAGCAGCACAAACTAAAATGTTTATATACCAACGCGAGAAGCCTGGGTAACAAAATGGAGGAGCTGGAGCTACTGGTAGAGGAAGTGAGACCAGATATTATAGGGATAACTGAAACATGGTGGAATAGTAGTCATGACTGGTGTACCAGTATTGAAGGCTATGTGCTCTTTAGGAAAGACAGATATAAAGGCAAAGGTGGGGGAGTGGCATTGTTTGTCAATGAGGAGATAGACTGCAAGGAAATTCAAAGTAATGGAATTAACAAGACAGAATCAATCTGGATAAAAATCATGTTAGGGAAAAAAGCTACTAAAGTTTCTCCTAGAATGGTGCTTGGAGTGTGTTATAGACTGCCGGGATCTGATCTAGATATGGATAGGGACCTCTTTAAGGCCTTTAAGGAAGTTAATACTACTGGGAACTGTGTGATTATGGGAGACTTTAACTTCCCAGATATAGACTGGAGGACGTGTGCTAGTAGTAATAAGAGGGCCCAGTTTTTCCTGGATGTGATAGCTGATGAATTCCTTCTCCAAATGGTTACCGAACTAACGAGAGGGGATGCCATCTTAGATTTAGTACTAAGTGAGTAGTGAGGACCTCATAGATGAACTGGTTGTAGGGGGCAACTTAGGTTCAAGTGACCATGAGCTAATTCAGTTCAAACTAATTGGAAGGATAAATAAAAATAAATCAGTGACCAGGATCTTTGACTTTAAAAAGGCTAACTTTAGAAAATTAAGGGAATTAGTTGGGGAAGTGGACTGGATAGAAGAACTCAGGAATGTAAAGGTAGAAGAGGCTTGGAATCGCTTCAAATCAAAGTTGCAAGAACTATCTGATGCCTACATTCCGAGAAAAGGGAAAAAATTCATAGGCAAGAGCTGTAGACCAAGCTGGATGTGTAAGCATCTCAGAAAGGTGATTAGGAGGAAGCACAGAGCCTACAAGGAGTGGAAAAGGGGGGAGATCAGCAAGAAAAGCTACCTTTTGGAGGTCAGAACATGTAGAGAGAGAGAGTGAGAAAGGCAAAAAGTCAAGCTGAGCTGGACCTTGCGAATGGAATTAAAACCAATAGTAAAAGGTTCTTTAGCCATATAAATAGGAAAAAAACAAAGAAAGAAGAAGTGGGACCATTAAAAACTGAGGATGCGGTGGAGGTCAAGGATAATCTAGGCATGGCTGAATGTCTAAATAAGTACTTTGCATCTGTTTTCAATGAGAGTGAAGTTGAGCTGGGGGATAGAGGTAGGGAACCTAATGGGAACGAGGTCATGAATGTGGAAATTACCATACTTGAGGTAGAAGCCAAACTTGAGCTGCTGAATGTGACTGAATCGGGGGGCCTGAACAATCTCCATCCGAGGATACTAAAGGAACTGGCTCATGAAATTGCTGGCCCTTTAACGAGGATTCTTAATGAATCTGTAAACTCGGGGGTTGTATCATATAACTGGAGAATCGCTAATGTAGTTCCTATTTTCAAGAAAGGGAATAAAAATGATCCGGGTAACTACAGGCCTGTTAGTTTGACCTCGGTAGCATGCAAGGTCTTGGAGAAAATTTTGAAGGAGAAAGTACTTAAGGCTATAGAGGATAATGGTAACTGTGATAAAATACAACATGGCTTTACAAAAGGGAGATCGTGCCAGACCAACTTGATCTCCTTTTTTGAAAGGATAACAGATTTTTTAGATAAAGGGAATGCGGTGGACCTAATTTACTGAAATTTCAGCAAGGCGTTTGATACAGTTCCACACAGGGGCTATGTCTACACTTGTAATTTTAAGTCGACTTTAACCAAGTTGACTTAGTGTGTCTACACTTAAAATTAAAGTCGACTTAAGGGGGAACTTACAAAGTCGACCTATAACGTCCACACTGGACGCCTAGGTCGACTTCTAGGGGCTAGGGAGACCTTGGGCAGGTCCACGGTGGCGGGGGGGGGGGAGGAACCCCTTGTGTGCAATGGGGCAAAGGGGGACGGGGATCCTGGCAGGGCATGTGGGCAGGGTGTGATGCTGTCTGGATTTAGGGAAGCATTTATGATACTATTTTCTATGGATATCTCATAAATGCTATAATCCATAGGAACTATGTCATGTTTGGCATCAATAGAAAGGTAGTAATTTGCTGGGAATGATTATATAGTTTATGTCTAGGAATTGTATTTGGATTAGAAGTTAGTTTAGTTAGGAAGTTGGTGTTATATCTATACTTTAACTTATGTGATTTTATTGAAATGCCTGAGACAGGCGGCTGTGTAAAACCATTGTGTCCTTAATGTTAAGGAATGTGCCAGCTACAATGGGCCCAGGGAGTAACCTGATGAGCCATTAAGGACATAAGGAATATAACCATTGTGTCCTTAATGGCTCATCAGGTTACTCCCTGGTCCCATATCACCTGGCAGATTCCTTAACGTTAAGGAGACAATGGTTTTACAAGTTAAAGTATAGATATAACACCAAATTCCTAACTAAACTAACTTCTAATCCAAATACAATTCCTAGACATAAACTATATAATCATTGCCAGGAAATTACTACCTTTCTATTGATACCAAACATGACATAGTTCCTATGGATTATAGCATTTATGATATATGAATAGAAAATAATATCATAAATGATTCCCTAAATCCAGACAGCATCACACACTGCCCACATGCTTGCCCTTTGGGGGGCATGCCAGGCTCACCCTGTGCCCCCCCCCCGGCAGGGAGGGCATTGGTGTAGTCCTGGGGTAGCCCTAAGTCAACTTAGGGCTACCCCAGGGCTACACTGGCTTAATTCGACTTTAAAAAGTCAAATTAAGCCTTAAGTCTAATGAAAAGGTGATTTAATAAAGTCGACTTAATTTTCATTAAGTTGACTTTATTTTCCTTATGTCAACTTAAGCAAGCTGCTTAAGTCGACTTAAGGAAACTGTAGTGTAGACGCAGGGTAAATTACGTCGACTTAAGCAAGCTCAAGTCGACTTAAATTTACAAGTGTAGACGCAGCCAGGGAGTTATTATTTAAGTTACAGAAGATGGGGATTAATATGAATATAGTAAGATGGATAAGGAGCTGGTTAAAAGGGGACTATAGTTGGTCATACTGAAGGGTGAACTGTCAAGCTGGAGGGAGGTTACCAGTGGAATCCCTCAGGGATCTGTCTTGGGACCGATCTTGTTCAACCTTTTTGTTACTGACCTTGGCACAAAAAGCAGGAATGTGCTAATAAAGTTTGCAGATGACACCAAGTTGGGAGGTATTGCCAATACAGAGAAGGATCAGGATACCATACAGAAAGATCTGGGTGACCTTGTAAACTGGGGTATCAGGAATAGGATGAAATTTAATAATGGGAAGTGCAAGATCATGCATTTAGGAACAAATAACAAGCATTTTTCCTATAAGTTGGGGACGCATCAGTTGGAACGGACTGAGGAGGAGAAGGATCTGGGAGTACTGCTTGATCATAGGATGACTATGAGCTGCCAATGTGATGTGGCCGTGAAGAAAGCTAATGCGGTTCTAGGATGTATCAGGAGAGTATTTCAAGTAGAGACAGGGAGGTGTTAGTGCCGCTGTACAAGGCACTGGTGATACCCCATCTGGAATATTGTGTGAAGTTCTGGTCCCCCATGTTTAAAAAGGATGAATTCAAATTGGAACAGGTGCAGAGAAGGGCTACAAGGATGGTCTGTGGAGTGGAAAACCTGCCCTATGAGTAGAGACTGAAGAAGCTTGGCTTGTTTAGCCTAACCAGAAGAAGGCTGAGGAGGGATATGATTGCTCTCTATAAATACATCAGAGGGATTAACATCAGGGAGGGAGAGGAATTATTTGAGTACAGCACCAATGTGGACACCACAACAAATGGTTATAAACTGTCCATCAAGAAATTTAGG
>ML685798.1:19540583-19581665 GCA_007922175.1 Pelusios castaneus | reverse complement strand
AAGTCCTTAAATCATGATTTAAGGAGGTAAATAACTCAGTCATAGGTTGGTGGCCTATTGCTGGAGTGGGTGGGTGAGGTCTTGAGGCCTGCATTTTGCAGGAGGTCAGGCTAGATGATTGTACTGGTCCCTTCTGACGTTAAAGTCTATGAGTCTATGAGTCTCTTCCTGTTCTAAGAAAAAGCCTGAGAAAAATCAGGCTGAGTCACCTACAGAGAGCACGGAAGGAGCTTGGAGTTAAAGCCTGCATTAGGAGACAGAAATCCACAGGGAGTAGACTCCTGGGTGGAAGCCCTGATATAGGTAGGGAGATCCTCAGAGGTAAACTTGTGGAGTCATTGGCAAAAGGAAGCAGTAGAAGATTTCTGTCAGTGGAGAAACAAGAGAAGCTCTGTAGGGGCCAAAATACAGGGGACTTCAGTGGAGCCTGAGCAGGGAAGACAAACTGTTAATTTGGACTGTAAATTGGCTCTCTGGTTACCATGGAAGGGGGGTGAACTGTTATGTGACCTGGTTGAAGGGCTGAGCCACAGAAAACCCAGAGAGGGAGTTGAGAGATGACATTGGCCAGACCTGCGCTCTAGGGAAGTTATCACCAGGGCTGTATGAGAGATGAAGTTCTCTAACACAGTTATGTTCAGGCACAAGGGAATGCCCTTAAGATGAAGATTCACGTGTGTATACAAGAACCAAGATCAGAACAACCCCTACACGATAGCTTGTTTTTGGCCAGACCCTTGGCTCTGTCCTAGGTTTTTGAAATCTAGATGTTCAGAATCTGAAATATTTTGCCATGCAAGTTAAATGTGAGCTAAAGCTCTGCTGGTATTAGGATGATTTTAAACACTGAACATATATAGTTCACAAATGACAACCATGACTCCAAATTATGTACAAAGAAAGTAAAATATAATTTGAGTTCCTTCTGAAGGAGCTTGGATACTAGTATCCCAAATAAAATAAACAAAGTTTGTGATCAAGATGCCACAGCTGAACTGAAGTTAAACAATGCATAGCTCAATTTTTTGTGTTTGTCAATAAAGTGTACTTTGTTTTACTAAATAGTTTATAGCATCCAAAGGAATAAAAATGTAAGACCAAATCATGGACTACTTATTTTGACTTCAGCAAGAATTTTGTTTAAGTAAAAAGTGGCAAATCAGAGAATATGGACTACATAATTTTATCACAACATCTGAGTAACTGTCACATAGCAGTGATACCAAAACCATGATGTTAAATAATGCTGTCCAGTGTATTGTCAGAGAAATAATGAATAAAATAACACCAAGGATCACAGTCACATTGATCCCTGTCTTAATGGCAATTGTGATAGAGATAAATCTCTGAGGCCTGATTTCTCATAACCTTCATTTATATCTGTTGTCATTTATACCTCTGTAAAATGGGTGAAAAATGCTATCAAATCACAACAGTGGCATTTTACATCTACTTTTGTACAGGTTTATGACAGTGTAAAATGGTATAATAATGTAATGGTGAATCAGGCCCTTTAGGTATGCTTTGCTTCAGTTCTGTCTTACATTCCAAAGGGCATAACAGCTTATCAGCATGAGAATCAAAGAAAGACCCACTAAAAATGAAATGGTGGGGATGTCAGAAACAGGGGAAGATGGGAATCACTGTAGTCCTTGATCAATGAAATTTTATTGCAATGCACTGGTCTGAAACTCAGCAGAAATTGATTGAAAAGCTGATTTTTTTTTCCAATCAAAAGGGGCAACAGTCTACAAAATTTTGATAAATTAAAGTAGGCTGAAAGTTGTTTTTTGAATCCTCTGATTATATATTAAAATAATTTGGTAAATGCTGCCTTAATTCTTTAGAACCAGATTTTGATACTTTTACTCTCATTGGATAATACTTTACCCCTTGAGAAGCCCCTTTGATTCCAAAGAATCTGCTTGTTCAGTAAAATAATATTCAACATGAATAACCATATCAGAATTTAGCCCTCAGTGTGTGATAATATTGCCTACTTCATGTAAATTACATCACATGTTCTAGGAGTTGTATCGTCTCTGAATCTATTTCATATAGAGTAGATAAATTCTAACAAAAAAAAAAAATTACACACAACACTTTATCAAGTCCAAATAACAGTCTATTACCATTTAAAAAAATTCTAAAGTTCCAGAACTGAAATAAAAGCTGATTTCTAAACATATTTATAAGAACAAACAACCCCCCTCCCCTACTCCCACCCCCAAAATCCAGCAGGCCTACTGATTGTTAGGCTAGAACAATGCAGTAAAGAATGTATAAAGGGGGTGTATAACAGCTGGGATTAAAGTATTGTAGAAAACTACTCTTTGTAAACTGATCTGAAGTAAAAAAGCTCGTAATAGTACACTTTGATAAAACAATAACAAATGGCTTAATTTAGCTACAGCTGCAATATGTTAGCATTTAGATATTTAAAGTATTGCAAATGTCTTCCTTATGTGATTGTTTCAAAATATAAGTGATAGAGAAATATTTAGATTGTATGCAGCCAGTAACAATGTAGCAATGTTTCTTTTACAGTAAATGTACATGCAGTTTATGAGCAATTGCAAAGTATGACATAAAATATCTACTTGACATTTCCTAGCTTTATATATTAAAAAAGAGGTTTCCTAAGAAGAAACTTCTGAGAAATCTGTGTGTGTATATATATATATATATATATGCCTTCACATACCGTAAGTGAAGGCAGATTTGTATCATCTGTCGTATTTATTTTGATTGAATATGGACTGGTTGGCCTTTGTTGCTGGTAATGTTCATTGTGGACATTTGTTTTCTTGAAAAGTTAATGTTAATTAAAGGAAAAAGTGATATTGCCTTTTTCGGATAAGATTATGAAAAAGTATTTTTGTTGAAATGGGAAAACATTGATAGTCTCCATTTCCTCACTTTGACTGCACACATTCCTATCCTAGAACCTGGATTTATTACAGGCTAAAGGAGAACATTTTTGTGGGAATCTCTTGATTTAAAATATCGGCAACAGATCACTTGTCCCTTGGGGAGCTAGAACTTGGTTTCTACTCAATGAAACTGGAAGGACCCTGGTCTAAATTTATCCTTCTTTGTTACTGAAAACCTTAATAAAGATTTAATTGTTAAAAGGACTTCAAAATATTGGATTGTGATCCATTAAACTATTCCAGTAAGTGAAATTAATTATACTGCTGCATATTTCAAAATAGCTGGGTTTAAGAATGTGGCCTCAGCCAAGTCATGAAGAAATCTCTGAATAAGTAGTGTTTCTAATGGCCAGTTCATAATGCTCTTTCCCCTCATCATCTTTTCAACTGCATAGGTCAGACCTTTCCTCCCTCTACTAAGTGAGTATCTGCCAGCTATAAGGGGTTAGGTTCTAGGGTTCTGCACGGAGATTTAGAGCTCTTTGGCCAGCTCATCCCTGAAAATTAGTAGACCAGGTATTTCCGAAACATAAAAACATTTGAGTGCTCTTTGAGGCCTAACAGAGAGAAATTTCAGCAGAAAACAGCCCTAGAAACAACCATTCTCAGGAAGAAGCACAGACTGGAGTTTATGCTTTGTTGTTCAGTTAACAAAAGGAAGTAACATCTGATGTGGGTGTAATGTGAAGAGTTGAGGGAGAACTGTCTTCCTGAGCTGCTCTTCTGGTTTTGATTTTCCTCAGTGGAACCGAAGGCGAGGACTTTTGTTCTCTGTTGACAATTTTCATTTTCTGATAAAAAAGTTTAAGTGGGAGTTGGTTTATCACCCCACTTGAGTTTTTTCAATGGAAACTAAACAAGTGGGCCAAACCACAGAAGGGAGTTTTGAAGGCTTCATTGCAGCTCTAACCCAGAGAAAGGGGAAAGTGTTTAATTTCACAAGCAGCAGTGCACTTCTTTAACATTTCCCTCAGGAGAATAATTCAACATTTAGTTTAATTTTGCATTGGAAACCTTGATCAGGAGCATTCAGTGACGCCTAACTCAGTTTTTAAAATATAAATGAAACTGAGCCCAGATCAAAACCCAGAATCCAAACATCCTTGCCACTCTGGAGAAGTTTTGATCTGAAATTTGAGTCTTGACAGCAAGTGTCAGTGAAAGTGAGGAGCCATGCCAATCAGTATTAGTAAAATCAATGCCAAGTCAAGGGCAGGGTAAGTCCAGAGCATCATTTACTTCAAGATTATGCAGATTTTCCCACCTGGTTGTTGGATCTTTTACTCCAGAACTGTTCAAGAATGTGTGTGTTTGGTGATTTTTTATAGATGTGCTGCTTTGCCGTATTAAGAACAGTGCTTGTGGAAACTCAATAAATGTTCCAAACCAGCGCTCTTATCATTGAGTTGCTGTGAAAGTTGCTGCCATCAGATAAAGCTGTTACTTTTAATAATCACAGAGACTCAAACTAGGAATCATGATTTTTTTTTCTTTTGTTGTAGCTGTAACACTCCTACTGTCCACCTGTATAAAGACACTTTACAATAGCTACTTATGTTATTGGGCAGCCCCTTATGTATTAAAAAAAAATGAATCAGCAAACACTGGCACCACAGTTAGGACTGAAACCATGAACATCTCTTTCTAGGAAGTGCAGATAAGATGAGTGAGCTTTGTTTATGCTGGTTCTTTTATGTGCTCATCAGTTTTAAGAAAAAAAACCAGTGTCTTTTAGCTGGTTTCTATAAACCTGAAGATCCTGTCCTTCTGAAGGAAGCTGTTGGCTGAGCATACTATGACTCAGGAACCACTTCAGGACTATTGCAGGACCTTAGGACCCTGGCACTCTCACCACCTCCTCCATCCTGCTGCACTGTGTTCTCAAGCAGTCTCCTGGGACAAGAAGATACTAGGGGGCAGATTTGACCGGGGGGGGCGGGGGGGGGGGGGGGGGGGGAGGGAGGAGCCAGAGCAAGGGCAGCTGGCTTCAGCAGTGTTACTGAGCATGCTCAGTCTGTGTGAGCATGCTCAATACAAGCCAAACAGCAAATCTGGGGAGAAAAGGGATGTGACCCTGCATGCCCTCCCACCCCCACACATCACCTCTACTAGTGGTGATGAGAGAAGGAAGAAATGCACATCCTTAGGCAGTAGTAGGCCCCCAATTTCTCTTGCCATGCTCTTCCCACAATGCAAATAGGCCTGCAAAAGAAGGAGACGCAGACTGAGAGCCACCCAGAGACTGGGAACAGAGGCAAAAGGTGCAAGCAAGCGAGGGTGACAACATTTTCACAGGACGGGAGCAGCAGAGAAAGAACAGAGCTGGGCTCCTTCTGCTACCTCTTGCCTCCTCCATTTCTGTGAAGTCAATGATGGCCAGTCTGTTCCCTGCCTCCTCCCCAGTCCCAAAGCTACCATGCTGGTTAGCTGTGATAATTCCATCACAGGCCTCTACTTGGAAAGAGGGGAGCAGGGCTGCTGGCAAAGAAAGAGCAGTTTACGTTTCAGCAATCCTTGCACTATGTTATCGGGGTGGAAAACCTGTATTACCTGAATTAAGGACAGCCTCAGTAAAGATCATTCTTCCATGGCAGCCCACAAAAAGCCAGTGCTTCTTTAAACCCTCCTCCGCCTGCCCAAAAGAAGAGTCCCAGGGCAGTGATCCCACAAACCCTCCCTATCTTCCTAACTACTCTGATTGTTTTGAACATGAGAAAACTTTCTTTAAATTGGTTGTGTATTAAAAAAAAAAAAAGTCACCACTATTGTTGCTGGTGGTGCAACCTGCAACAAAACAGTTGTTCCATACTTCATACATTTGTTACACATTTTGATGGCTTATGTCACCCACTGGTAGCTTTCAGAGGTGAGAGAAAATGTGGACCACCTTGATTAGGTCAATGACTTGTTGTCATTCTGCCTCCCTTCCGCCCATGACAAATGTCTTAGTAAACCAGGAATTAACTTTTCTCTTTTAAACAACAAAAAAAACACCATGATGACCATTCTTGCCTCCTAGCTATGTTTACATGATGCATCAACATGAAAGTGAATAAACCAAAACTGAGAAGGTCTCAGAGAGGGGCTTGTCACTAGTATAAATGTTGAACAATGTAAGAATTTCATTAACTAAGACTCCTCTTCCCCCTCTTCCTTTGCCTTTCCAGGGAATGAGAAATTTAGTAATATTTCTGAAAATAGTCTTAAGAAGTGTTGTGTAGAACTAATGAGTAAATGTTGCTTGAAAATCACCGAATAGAAAAATGCATCACATTTCCTGATGCTTTGTGGTTTGTATAAAGTCATCATCATAAAGTTCAAATGGAAAAATTGCACAAGTGCCATTTTAGAGATATAAACCCATTGACCACTAGGCTCTGCCTCAGTGCCATTTTCAATATTTCCAGGGAAAAGGACTTTGTCTCCATAATTCTATTTTAATTAAGACTTTATCAGTAACTTCAAAAAAAATAACCAGTAGTAGAATGCTGCAATTATCTTTAACGTTGAAAGACAAGAAACTGTGAGTTAAGGTTAAATTTTTAAAAACAAAATAATGACCTGAAAACGTGATACTACAAACAACCTTCACTAAGATTCTGTGTCTCCATTCTAGTCATGATACATATAATGTGCTCAGGGATACAGGTGAATGTAAGTGACATAACTGTTCTGTGGGACTATTTTGGGTACTGTTAGGATAGGCACAGTCATATGTCTTCACAGTGTGGTACCCAAGACATGTGAGTAGGTAAGTAAAGGAAGTGCTGTGGGGTATTACTGCTACTAATACTTTGGAGCCTGATGTGGTGAGGTGGGTTGTTGTGTTTATAGTGGATCTGAGCTAGGTTTGATTCTGAAATGTATGACTAAAGGATGATACCGCACATCAGTTTTTCTTGCAGTCAATATATTATAGATCAATAGGGTACACATGATAGGTGGTAAAATAAGACTAACCGAAATCTATGAGAAGCAAGTGCCAAAAAAATCAGCTGTCTATTTCACTTAGTCCTACTAAAATTTTCCCTCACATCTTGTTCTTTCTCCATCAAAATCCTTCAGATCCCATAGAATGACTTTCTCTCTTTTCTTCTAGATTCTTCTGTTGCAGACTGAAATAAAATATCTCGGAGACCATTTAATTATTGGCTCAATGGGAGTACCATGTGTATACTGTTGAACACATGCCCAAAGCCGTGTCTTCACTGAAAATGCTGCGTCAATCCCCACAGATCGATGCAGCAGAATCGATTGAATGGCCAGTGTAGGCCCACTCAATCAATCTCGGAAGCTCTCTCCCATGGTCACAGTAACTCCACCCCTCCAAGTGGAGTAATGCTGCGTTGAAGGGAGAGCCATTCTAGTCAACGCAGCCGAGTGAAGACCTAGCGGTAAGTCAAAGTAATTAAGTTAAGGGGAGATATGCATTCTGCAGCATGCAGATTGCATATTTCCTGCTGACTTAGCCCTGTAGTATAGACTAGGCCTGAGAGACATGCTGAATTTGAGACTTTAATTCAGTTATATTACAGCATGTACCAAAGAAAATAGTATAAGTAGGGTAGCTTATTTACTAACTCACCTACAACACTCTGCTTTGGTTATGGAGATAACCTATAAATATCATTTCATCTAGGTCAGATCTGAAGCCTGATGATGTCGGGTACAACCAAACAGATTAGATTGTCTGTTATTTTATTTTAATTGGAGCCTGGCTGATTTAAGCCTCCCTATTCAGGACAGCAGTTAAGCATGTGCTAAAGACCAATCAAACTAAATAGAACTGAAAGCGCTGTCCTGAACGGGGAAGAATTAAAGCATAAGCTTCAAAAGTTTTAAATAAGTGTTTTACTGAATTAAAGCCTGAAGGAGAGAGAGAATATGTCATTGTATGTGTTAAATAGATTTTATATTCACATTCTGGTATGGGCCATATAATCCTAAATCCAAAGAAGGATCTTCCTGCATGAATTCTTGGGTTGCTTCAGCTTAATACCTAATTACAGAGCTGGTGAACCTAGATACACTGAAGGCGGTTTGAATGGCTGCCTGAAACATCATGGGCTGAGATGCCTTTGTTGAGAGCATTGTGCTGTGATGTGTAATGTGGGTGGATTCCTGGGGGATGTTGACAGTTTGTGGGAAATGTATGTAGGAGGAACTAGGTTAGTAAGACCAGGTTTTTTATTCTCTTTCTTTCTCTCTTTTTGGGTAATTTTCTAGGGCCTTTTTCTTCTGTTTTTGGAAAAAGTTAGTTTGATCAAATGTGTTATGAAATGAGTCACATCTGACTGGAAATTCACTATGCTAAGGGTTCGTTGCTCGGAGCACGTCTTTGTAAAGTGACAGACATATGTTGGTCAATAGAAGTAGCAGCTGTAATGTTCTACTTGTATGCACATCATTTATATGGTGGTGATAACCATTTGATAAACTGTGGCATCATCTGATAAATTAATTCATCATGTATTCTCTCACCAGCTCTCTGCCTTATTGTGACTAATTCTAACTTTCTAAACACTTGACTAGCTACAGATGGTTCCCAATATTATTATTTTTGTAAATCAACCTGCCAGAGAAATGTTTCCTCCTATTCTACCTAGTCGTGGAATTTTCCCTCAAAATTACTCTGGCTTGAGGCAAAGGATGGGCAAGATTCAGTCCTGCAGTAGTGACGGGTTTTCTGTACATGAACTGTCAGAATTTAAGGTCTATTAACTCCTGGTCCTGGAGAGAGAAGAACAGGAGCTTTATGCCATTGGGAAACCATGAATCACCTCACCAGTTCCTTCTAACCTTAACAGGGCTCCAGAGATCTGATTTTCAATTATGATATTTTTAGATACAGAAAGCCTTTTTTTTAAAGGTTATTTTTCATGTTTCAGACAGGAATTGCCATATTGTCCCAGAGCAGGGACATCTCATAGACTTGTAGACTATAAGGTCAGGTGAGCTACCTTTTGTAAAACCATAGCAGATCATGCTAGAACACCCTGATCTCCTTTTAAACTGGTATCCTGATATCCATGTAATCCGATATCCTGTCTGTAACAGAGACCAGTACCAGATGCTTCCGAGGAAGGTGCAAGAGGACAATTGTGTAAGAATCTGCTCCTAGGGATGTTAGCTTGTGCCCTGTAATGTGGGGGTTTATATTCTTTCAGAAGAAGTTTGGCCCTGTCTAATGCAGCTGTGAATGTTCTAATTTTCCATAGTCATGCCCTATTCATTTTTGAATCCTGCTAAGCTCTTGGCTTGATTGACATTCTGTGACAATGACTTCCACAGGATAGTTGTGTGCAGCATGAAAAAGTGCTATATCATTTTAAAATGTTTTGACTTTCAGTTTCATTGAATGTCCCTGAAATAGAGTCCTCAGAGGGCCAGGTAACCCAGGACGTAGTACATCAAGCTTCAACCAGGGTCTTCTGAGAGCCAGTCTGTCTCCCCACAGGGCTTGTAGTTCAATTTAAGATACCAAAATGAGACAACTAAACCTTCAACTCCAGCCACGCTCAGCAGTTTTTTGAGCAGTTCTTCTTCACAGGGAGGCATATTTGGCACCTTTGTTCAGGAGACTTTGGGGTATGTCTATCTTCCTGCCCCTTCTGAGCTGAATTGCTCTCTTTTTAAGCTTTCTCTCCACTTGGAGCATGCCCTGCAGGTCTGGAGGAGTGGTGCTAGTATTGGCCCAGTATTGTCCTTTAAACCCATGGGGTTCAGTGTGAGATTTGTACATCCCATCACATATCCTTCCCCTCAGACCTTGGGTCATAGTGTTGGGGGCTGGTTCATGTCTGCTCCATCCACAGAAAAGTTTTTATTTTCTGCACCCATCCAATGGGCCACCTGGAAGCTATATGGCTGTAGCAAGAGATACCACCACATAATGCATGGTTTGTAATCCTTCATCGAGTGCAACCAGTGGAGTGGAACATAGTCAGTTATTAAGGAGAAGGACTGCCCCCATAAATAATAGCACAGGGTGTTGACTGCCCATTTCACCAGTAGGGTCTCCTTCTCAATGACTGAGTGTGCAACCTCTCATGGAAACAACATTCTACTGAAAGAGAAGATGGGTCGTTCTTTTCTTCCAAATTCTTGAGATAGCACAGGTCTAAGCCTGGCATCAGATGTGTCTGTTTGTAGGGTAAATGACTTTGTGAAGTCTGGGTGGAATAGAAATGGTTCTCAGATAAACTGGCCTAGTAGAGTTCTAAACATCTCATCACTGTTTTTGGTTCAGTAGACCCTTTCGTGTAAAATGTCTTTTACCGGGTCTGCCAAAGGGGTAGCAATGACAGTGAAGTTTGGAATAAACCACTCTGCTAAACCCAAGAAATGGCAAAACTTTCTTCTTTGTGGATGTGATGGGTCAGCACTGTAAGGCTTGGAGTTTGTTTACCCGACATCACAGACTTCCTAGGTAGCTAGTCAACACTTAGTTGGGTTGGCCATCAACCCTGCCTCCTTAAGGGCCTGTAATACTGTAGTAACACCCTCATATGCTTGTCCCAGACCTCACTGTAAATGATGATATCGTTAATGTAGGCAGCTGCATATGATTTATGGACTCATAGCACTCTGTTCATCGACTACTGAAGTGTGACAGCAGCCTCATGGAGTCTGAAGTGCCTGGTTTTAAACTGATTTAGTTCCAATGGAATGGAGAAGGTATTTCTTCTTTAAACTCAGGTGTCAAGGGGATCTGCCAATATGCTCTTAAGTAAAGGGTAGATGTGTGTTTGGTAATTCCCCATCTTCCCAGCAGCTTTTCAACTTTTGGCATGGGGTACTCATTGCATTTTGAAATTGCATTTACCTTACAGAAATCATTACAGAATTGCATCAGTCCATCATGACTGGGCACAAGCATGATGTGGTTTCTTCATTTGCTGGGCTATTCTTCAAAAACTCCTACTTTTGATGTAGTCTGGAGCTGTTGGCAAACTGTTTCCCAAATCCTTCTCAGAAGTGGCTGTAAGGTCTATCATACCTTCCACCTCAGTTCAATGCCTATATGATATAACATCAGATGTGTCTTCCTGGGTACACCAAAAACACTTCAGGAAATGATTCAACCAGCTGGTATATCTATTGTTCTTGTTGGGCCATGAATCCTTCCCTAAAGACACTGAGACAAAGTCTTGGGGTGCAGGGCCCTGAGGTCTGAGTTCAGGATTGAGAAGGAATGGAGTGATGATGAGACTTCTTGTCCCTTCCAGGCCTTCAACAGGTTGATGTGATTCACTTGGGTTGACTTCCTTTTTACAAGTTACTGGATTATGTAATTGACTTCCCCACCCATCTCACTACCTCAGTGGGGCACTACCAGTGGGCCAGTAGCTTGAATTCCAGGGTTGGGTGAATTTCTTCATGATGATTGTCTCTGCCACCTGAATGCCCAAGTAGCCCTCTAGCAGGAGCCAATACCAACAGAGTCTGGCCTGGGTGACAGTCCAGAGCTGTGTTCTGCATGGGAGTTTCTCATAGCCAAACCTCTGCAGGTTGATTTCAAGTGAGATGGTAAAGATGCCTTGACATCATGTGCAGTTGCCATGTCAAGGCCCTGGTATACTGTCTGTCAAGCAGGGGGCCAATAGGGTGGCTTAGCTTGATGTGCATGATGGCCAATCTGGTGAATGTGACAAGGAACTCTTCTCGGTCATGTGAAGGGCCCATTTTTGTTGGCTTTATCTGGCTGCATGATATTGGGTTGGCATTTCCCTCTATTATGGTTAGATTGGCTGCTGCTGTTCTATCTGCTGAACCACTATTTCCCTAATCTGCTGCTTCTGGAGCAGCTGCTGCTGCTGCTTCTCAAGGACCCACTTCAGCAGTTTCTCAAAATCCATTTCCAGGTGTGGTTTGGTTTTTTGTTTGTTTGTTTTTTCTCTCTCTGCCCTACCATCAGGCCTGGGATACTATTGGGCTCACATTCTTCACCAAATGTAATAAAGTCCTTGGATGGTCAGCTGACACCCACTTTCCAGCCATGCCTCACATACCTCTAATGTGTCTGCTTTTGTTTTCTTTCTAAATTAATCTCTTTTTTCAGATGCAGTGACCAGAACCGAACACAGTGTTCCAAGTGAAGGTGTATCATTAATTTACATAATGACATTTGCTAGGCTTTAATATTTTTTCTGTCTTTTTTGACATTTCTCTGTCAGGTCTCCTCTGTTACAGCTTGGATACTTTTCCTGCCAGTAAGTTGTGGCATGAAACAGGTTAACAGTGATACCAGACCCACCCAAGGACAAGGATGCTGTGAACAATCAGTAAGGCAGTGACCAGCTGCCTATTGAGAAATTCTGGCCTAGATGGGAACAATACATTTCTGACTAGCTGTACGGACCCTCCTCTCCATCCCATCCTCCCACCCCACCCTAAATGTAGCCATAGGGCCTTTAATGTAATTAAAGTGTCTCTGCATCGGTCGTTATCACCTCTGGCCTCTCTGGGTGGAACAAGTCTGTACTTGTAAGTAAATAGGTAAAGAATGCCAAGTGGATTATGTAACTGATAAAGAAGCATATATATTTGACCACTGTACCACCACCAATTTGAAGCTGTCCTGTCAGTCTTCCTGGTACCATGAATAAACCTCTTCAGTATTATCTATGTTGCCTGATTCTTGGGGAAAGAATCTTTCATGCTTCACACATTAGACCATTTTCATTGTCACTTCCAATCTGGCTCCTTTGGCATCCTAACATTTCGCTTTATTTTTTTGATTGCCACTTCACTTTGAACAGTAGCTTTCTCATTGACCAAGCTGCAGTGACACCCCGCTCCTTACCGGGCATTATTCAATAGTTTAGAAGGGAGGAAGGTGTATGACTCATTCAAATTATTCTTTCTAGTGTGTCTTGTATTTACCAGTTCTGGATACTATGTTGTCCATTCACCTGGCTTTGTCAGGTTCCCTGATGTTCCTCACAGGGTTCTTCAATCTTCACTAACTGATATTTTTTGTTTTTCTTCAAATTTTTTCACCTCACTGTTCACCCTCTTTCTCAGACCAGCAATAAATACAGTGTGTAACACCAAGGCTAATAATGCAGAGCTAGGGTGCGGGGGCAACCCTTTAAAAATGATTGTGATGATGAATTGACCATTTATTCCTTCTCCATGGATTTTGTTCCTCGGCCATGACAGAAGTTTATCTCTCACCCATGACTATCTAGTTTCCTTAATAACCTCTTGGAAAGAATTTTGAGAAAGGCTTTTTGATAGGTCAAGTACATTGTCACCTTGTTTGTTCTATATATGTATAATATATCTGTATCCAAAAGCTTGCGCTGGGCTACTGAGTAACACCCACCCCAGGCAGATTAGTGTCAACATTAGTGACTCATTGAAGCCAACACCTGTACAGTAAGCCCAAGGAGAGAAGCCAGGGCTGTACCCATGAGTCATCAGGACACGTAGGGTCATGCCTGTGGTCAGGAGGACTGCAAGTGCTTTTCCCTGCCTATGGGCTGGGAGCTTGTGTTTGAAAAAAGCCACATGGCAGACCAGAGACTATAAAATGCATCTGCACTATCTCCATCTTTTTGTCATTCCTGCTTCCTACCTCTGGATCAACTCCTTTACAACTGAAGCTGTGTCCCCATGCAGGTACTGGATGTAGTCCAGAGGAAATGTACAAGCCTGCAAACCCCACAATTCTACTGAGAATCTGATACTTGGACTTTAAAGTAATTTGTATATACAGTATCTTATTGCTTTGACCATTTAACATTTCTCTTTTATTTGTTACTTTCCTTTTATAATATGCCTTTAGTTTTAGTTACTAAAAGATTGGCTGGCAGCAAGGTATTTTGGGTAAGATCCAAATGTATATTGATCTGGTAATGTAGCTAACTCTTTGGGGATCAGGAGAACATTTTGGTAAAAGGAATAGAGTTTTCAATAACTTATCTTTTAACTGGACCTAATTGCTAATTGGGAGCCAGAGACTGAAATGCAATGGAGGGTGGGGGTATTTAACTTCCTGTTTTACCTTCCTGATAACCAGTTAAATGAGGAGAACTGTATATAACTGGTTGGGGATTCTAACTTCAGTGTTACTCATCAGTTCTGAGAGAATGCTCTCCTTTTGCAGTCTGCCCTGACCTTGGCATTTTCAGGTGGGCTACTCTAGGCATTGGATGGGTCACAGCTGTCATCCAACAAAACACTTAAGCAAGTGCTTAATTTTAAGTATGTGAATAGTCCAGTTAACATCAGTAGGGCAACTCCAAGCCTGGTATTTTGTTTGTGTTGTAAACTATTTTTGTTTAATAAAGACAAGCTGTGAGAACAGTAAGCACTCTTTATTTCTATATGGTACATGGTACTTTCACCTGGCACTGATACACAGCTCAACCTGGACAGCAGTCATAGCATGGCACAGCACTGTTCATGAAAGGACTTTATTGGTTCTCATTCTCAAAATGGGCCTTCTATGCCTCCATGGCCTGAATAGCCCCCTGTTATGCTCCTCTAATATCTCTAGCAGCTGGCTGTTCATACTCAGATGCAAGGCAATCCACCTCTGTGGTCCATCCAGGAGCAAACTTTTCATCCTTAGCTTCACACAAATTGTCGACCACACAGGAGACGGCAATATCCATGGGGATATTTTCCTCATTTAGATCTAACCTACAGAGGCAACTCCATCGAGACTTTAATCTGCCAAAAGCAACTGCACTAATTATTTGGCACCTGCTCAGCCTGTTACCGAAGCACTCTTTCCTGCTACCCAGGTTGCCTGTAAGGCTTCATAAGCCATGGCATTAATGGATAGGGTGGATCTCCCAGGATCACTGTGGGCATCTCACCAGTCCCCATAGGAATCTTTTGGTCTGGAAGGAAAATCCCTGCTTGCAGCTTTCTGTATAGAATTAACTTGTGTAGGTACTGCAACAGAGATTTTTTTCAGGGAGATTGTAGTGTTCCCATATGGGTTTTTGAATGTTGCCATTTCTGATGTCAGATTTGTGTTCAGTTAAAATTGTAAGTATCATGTTCAATTTCAAGGTTTTTCCTGGTCCTGCTTGCAGGTCTTTACTGGGAAGCATGCAAACTGGGTTTAGCAGCAGTCAGTCTGTCTGCTTCATAAAGAGCCAGCCTTCAGCAAAATAAGCTGAGTTTTGCTGTTGGGAGCAGCGTGTTTCTTTCTCTCTGCCAGTTCTGGATTTTAAGAAATACAGCAGTATTACACTGCAACTTTTCAGACAGGGCATTTTATGTTTTAATCTAATTTTTCTGTTTCTATGCTGTGAACATAACTTTTAACTGTTCATGAACCAGTAGAGAGACTAGGTCGGTGAGGTTATATCTTTTATCAGACCAACTTCTGTTGGTGAAAGAGAAACAAGCTCTCAAGCCACACACAGCTCTTCTTCAGGTCTAGGAAATGTTCTCAGAGAGTCACAGCTAAATACAAGGTGAACAGATTGTTTAGCATAAGTAGTTAACACTTACTTCAAGGGACCATTCAAGGTGAAATGGTCCATTAATATCTTTCAAGGCGTAGGGGAGAAAGGCAGGTGTGGGGGTTGGGGATGGGAGGGGAGATTGTTAGTAGGTTATAGATTATTGAAAAAAGACATAAATCTAGCATCTCTATTAAGTCAATGATTTTTAGTGTCTAGCACTGTTCTGAATTTAACCTCATGGGCTCATCTTTTGAAAGTGTTGTACAGGTTTCCTTTAAGGAGGAGGACTGACAGGTCAGATATAGAGTGATTGCTTTGTGAAAAGAGTTCACCCACAGGGGACATGGTGTTTTTGTCTTTTATCATTTCCCTCTGTGAATTAATTCAAGAGCATAGTGATTGTCTGGTTTATGTAGTTGCTAGGGGGGCATTTAGTGCACTGGATGAGGTACCCCACATCTTGTGATTGGCACGCGTATGACCCATGGATCTTGAAAAATGTATTGTGAAAGGTGATGACAATTGTAGCAGTGGAGATTTGTCTGCGGATTTTGCATCTGTTGTTCTGGCAATGTCTGGTGCCACTTTGAGTTGGTGTGTCTCGGTCTGTGTAGAGCTTGCTTCTAGTGATGAGCTTGGAGAAGCTGGAGGGCTGTTTGAAGGCCAGAAGAGGGGATTCAGGAAAAACTTCTTTCAGGATGTGGTCTCCATTGGGTGTGAGTTGTAATTGTTTAATGATACCCAATATGGGTTCCAGTGTAGATAACAACGAGGGGTTTGTGGTGGGAGGGTTTTTTTCTGTGTTGAAGTTATTGAGGTATTTGGGTGGCCTGTTCCATAGAGCTATCTGCTTCTCTGTTGCAGTGTCCTTGTTTAGTGAAGGCAGTTTTGGGTGTGTTAAGGTATGCATCCTGGACTTTCGCTTCTGAACATATTCTGTCGTATCTGAGTGCCTGGCTGAAGATAATAGATTTGGTGATATGTTTATGGTGGTAACTGAGTCTATGAAGGTAGGTGTGGTGAACCATGGGTTTCTTGTATATGGTTGTTTGTAGGGTTCCATTGTTGAACTTGATTGCGGTGTCTAGGAAGTTGATGGTAGTATGGGAGTATTCCAGGAAGAGTGGTGGTGGTGGTTGTTGAAGTTGTAGTCATGAATATCTATGAGGGAGTTTAAGTTATCAGTACATAGAATGAAAATATCATCAATGTATTTCAGGTATTTCATTGGTTTTGTGATGTGTTTACCCAGAAATTCTTCTTCAAGGGCCTATGAAGAGGGTGGCACATTAGGAAGCCATTCTAGTACCTATGGCTATTGGAATGGTTTGGACAAAGTGTTTGTTGTTGAATGTAAAATTGTTGTGGATAAGAATGAAATGGATGTTTGGTAAAGTGTTTATGGTAACAGAGGACAGAACAAGGAACAATGGTTTCAAATTACAGCTGGGGAGGTCAAGGTTGAATATTAGGAAAAACTTTCTCATTAGGAGGGTGGTGAAGCATTGGAATGGGCTACCTAGGGAGGTGGTAGAATCTCCATCTTTGGAGATTTTTAAGGCCCGGTTAGACAAAACCCTGGCTGGGGTGATTCAGTGGGATTTTAGCAGGGCGTTGGACTAGATGACCTCGTGAGGTCCCTTCCATCCCTATTATTCTATGATTCTATGATTCTATATCTGAGAGCTGTCCACTGTCCTGTAAATATTTGAGGCTGGCAGCTATGCTGTCATTGGCTATGTCTACACTTGAAAAGTTAAGTCGACTTTGTTAAGTCGACTTAACAAATTGACTACACTTTAAGTTGATTTTGTTAAGTTGACTTAACAGCAAAGATAGCCATTATATTGGCTTTAAATCAACTTAATAAAGTCGACTTAGCGTTAATCCCCATCTACACTGACCTTAAATTGACTTAAGGAGTCAACTTAAGCCTTAAGTCGACCTAAAAGGAGGTGTTATTAAGTCAACTTAAGCTTTCCTTAAGTCGACTTAAGGAAATGCTTAAATCAATTTAAGGAAAGCCCAGCGTGGACGCGGCTTTGTTTAGGTCGACTTAAGCCTCCTTAACTCGACCTAATTTGCCAGTGTAGATGCACCCATTGTGAGGGATGTTGGTGTATAGGGAAGTGATATCCATAGTGGCAAAGATAGTGTTCTGAGCAAACTTCTTAATGCTGTGTGTGACATGGCTGGATTAAGGGGACCATTTATGATATTATTTAACATCAATATTTTAAAATTACAATAACTCATATGAGATAGGCCATGTCAAGTACCATTAGAAAAGTTACAATTTGCTAAGTCTGATTATATTGTTTATGTGCATATGTCATATCTGTATGAGAAGTTATGGATATATTTGATATATCTGTATTTCAACTTGTGCTGTATTTTTTGGCAACACCCGAGCAGAATGGCTGCAGCAATAGCCAGCCTAGTGGCCCATTAAGAAAACTCTCAGGTACAGTGGGCTGAGAGAGAGACTTGGTGAGACACCAGGACTTGCTCATGTGATTCTGGACTCCATCTTATTCCTGTAAACTTCCATGGCAGCACAGCAAAGGCCAACGGACATAAAAGGCAGCTGCACCACCTCCATTTTGTCTTCAGTTCAGTCTTCTGTCATCACCTACCTCTGAATCTATTCATCTACAACTGAAGCTGTGGAACAAAGGACTCATCCAGGTACTGGATGTACACCAGTGGGACTGTACAAGCCTCCAAACTCCAAATTCTACCGAGACCCTGAGGTACATGGACTTATAAACCATTTATATGTATGTGATTGCTTTAATCATTTGAAGTTATCTTATAGTTTGTTTCTTTCCTTTTTATAATAACCCTTTAGTTGTAGTTACTAAAATATTGACTGGCAGCGTGGTATTTCGGGTAAAATCCAAACTTATATTGCTCTGGTAATATGGCTAATCCTTTGGGGTCAGGAGAACCCTTTTGGTAAAGAACATGGAATTTTAAGTAACTTATCTCTTTCCTAAACCCAGTGGCTAATTGCAAGCCAGTGGCTGGGATACAGTAAAGGGGGCTGTTTATATTTTGTTCTGGCTTCTTGATAACCAGAGTGGGGAATCAGAAGCATTACTTGTTTGCTAGCTGGAAAGTCTGACTTCAGTGTCACCCACCAGTGCTGGAAGAATCTGTTCTCCTTTTGCAGCCTGTCCTGATCTTGGCATTTTCAGGTGGCTACCCCACACATGGATGGGTCATATTGTGGAATTTATGGAGGAGATCAATTGTGTCCTGGAGGAAGCTGGTCCTTTGTGTGGTGTGTGCTTTGAGAAGGGTTTCTCTGAGCCCTCTCATAGCTATTTCTTCAGTAACAGTGCCATGGACAGGTATGATGGGCCTGCTTCATCCCTTGTTTCTGTATCTTGGGAAATATATGGGAAGAATGTAGTTGATCCAATCAAATATATTGCCTAACCCACCTTGTCTCTGGTATCCTGGGACCAATAAAGCTACAATAACACTGCATACATGAACCAGTATGCATATGTGTATATTTCTTTCAGGGTTTTACTGTGTTTTCACTAAAACACTGAACATTTCCAGAGAAATCAAGATACTTAAAAGGATTTGATTTTAAAATTTTACTTCTGTTTTAACAGATGTGACTTCAGTTTATACCCAGGGCCAGCCCACAACATTTTGGCACCTGAGGTGGGGAGTTTAAATGACGTCCCCAAGCTCCCTCAGTTGGGCCAAAACTTTGAAAGGTCTCAATTCTGCCTTCTTCCTGTTCTACTCCTCTCATGGTACTGCTCTGCTACCTACCCCAATAAAGGAGAACTAACAACTTAAAATGACTTGTTCAAAAATTTTAAGTAACTTTCAAATGCCTGAACAGCAAATGTAACTTTTCTTGTCTGCATAGTAAACACTGGCATTTTTATCTGTTTGCATAATCAAAGCGGTGCTTTCCGTGCCTTCTTGGTTGCAAAGATCTGAACTGCTTCCTGAAGGTCCACAGTCTGGGCCAGCTCATGCTCTATTGGGGTGGATGCAAGGCTGGTCAGCCTCTCCTGTGTCATTGGGGAGCATAGATGTGTTTTTATTAACTTCAGCTTGGAGAAGCTGTGTTCTCCACTGGCAACTGTTATAAAAAGTGTTAGAAGTATGCGCAGAGCAACAAAAGCATTTGAAAAGAGAGTGGTCATCTTATTTGTTCACATATATTCCATAACAGCCTTTGGAGTTGATCCTGCTGAAATGTATCTTGAAAGGGCTTTCAGTTGATCACCCAAATCACTCGCATCAATATCGCACATGCCATCATGTGTCAACACTGTCTCTAGTACCCTGCATTGCTGGTGTAGGTCTTCTTCAGGTATAGTGAAGAGTTTTGGAATATGATACAACATCCCAAATATACTGTTGTGTTCCTTGAGCTGCATGAAATGTTCTTCATCTGACTGCATTGCACAATATAGCACCTGGTTAAAGAATTCAACTTTGAATTGTTGTTTGGGGTCTCTTATGGTTTCAGTGTCAGAGAGGATGTTTCCAGATGTTGCTTCAAAATTTGCCATTGATCAGTTGATGCAGAGAAAAATACATAGATGCTTTGAATTACATTAAAAAATTCAGCAGCCTCACTAGAAGCTGACGCTGCATCACTGACCACCAAGTTCATAGACTCATAGACTTTAAGGTCAGAAGGGACCAGTACGATCATCTAGTCTGACCTCCTGCAAAATGCAGGCCTCAAGACCTCACCCACCCACTCCAGCAATAGGCCACCAACCTATGACTGAGTTATTTACCTCCTTAAATCATGATTTAAGGACTTTAAAATACAGAGAATTCACCGGTAAGTGAACCATGCCCTGTGCTACAGAGGAAGGCGAAAAACCCCCAGAGCCCAGGCCAATCAGCCTTGGGGGAAAATTCCTTCCCCACCCCAAATATGGCGATCAGTTAAACCCTGAGCACGTGGGCAAGTCTCAACAGCCAGTTATCCAAGAAACAATTCTCTGTAATAACTCAGAACCCACCCCACGTACTCTCCCTTCTTAGGCCACTTGTAAATCCACCACACGTAGCCCAATATCAGTCAATTTCCAAAATAGGCTAATCATACCATCCCGTCCATAAATTTATCAAGCTCAGATTTGAAAGCAGTTATGGTTTTTGCCCCCACAACTCCCCTTGGAAGGTTATTCCAGAACTTTACACCTCTAATGGTTAGAAACCTGCATCTAATTTCAAACCTAAATTTCTTGATGGACAGTTTATAACCATTTGTTGTGGTGTCCACATTGGTGCTGTACTCAAATAATTCCTCTCCCTCCCTAATGTTAATCCCTCTGATCGTATTTATAGAGAGCAATCATATTTCCCCTCAACCTTCTTTTGGTTAAGCTAAACAAGCCAAGCTACTTGAGTCTCCACTCATAGGGCAGGTTTTCCGCTCCACAGACCATCCTTGTAGCCCTTCTTTGCACCTGTTCCAATTTGAATTCATCCTTTTTAAACATGGGGGACCAGAACTGCACACAATATTCCAGATGGAGTCTCACCAGTGCCTTGTACAGCAGCACTACACCTCCCTGTCTCTACTTGAAATACATCCCCTGTTACATCCTAGAACCGCATTAGCTTTTTTTCACGGCCATATCACATTGGCGGCTCATAGTCATTCTATGGTCAACCATTACTCCCAGATCTTTCTCCTCCTCAGTCTGTTCCAACTGATGCGTCCCCAACTTATAGGAAAAATGCTTGTTGTTTCTCCCTAAATGCATGACCTTGCACTTCCCATTATTAAATGTCATCCTGTTCCTGATACTCCAGTTTACAACGTCATCCAGATCTTTCTGTATGGTATCCTGATCCTTCTCCGTATCGGCATTACCTCCCAACTTGGTGTCATCTGCAAACTTTATTAGCACATTCCTGCTTTTTGTGCCAAGGTCAGTAACAAAAAGGTTGAACAAGATCCGTCCCAAGACAGATCCCTGAGGGACTCCATTGGTAACCTCCCTCCAGCTTGACAGTTCACCCTTCAGTATGACCCGCTGTAGTCTCCCTTTTAACCAGTTCCTTATCCACCTTACTATATTCATATTAATCCCTATCTTCTGTAACTTAACTAATAACTCCCTATGTGGAACTGTATCAAATGCCTTGCTGAAATCTAAGTAAATTAGGTCTACTGCATTCCCTTTATCTAAAAAATCTGTTATCCTTTCAAAAAAGGAGATCAAGTTGGTCTGGCACAATCTCCCTTTGTAAAGCCATGTTGTATTTTATCTCAGTTACCGTTATCCTCTATAGCCTTAAGTACTTTCTCCTTCAAAATTTTCTCCAAGACCTTGCATACTACCGAGGTCAAACTAACAGGCCTGTAGTTACCCGGATCATTTTTATTCCCTTTCTTGAAAATAGGAACTACATTAGCGATTCTCCAGTCATACGGTACAACCCCCGAGTTTACAGATTCATTAAAAATCCTCGTTAAAGGGCTGGCAATTTCATGAGCCAGTTCCTTTAGTATCCTCAGATGGAGATTGTCTGGCCCCCCGATTTAGTCACATCCAGCAGCTCAAGTTCAATGAATAAGAATTGCATGGGACAAAAAAAGCTCAAGGGTTTAACTCTCAGATCCATGTCTGCACTCCTCTGTTCTTTCCTCTCATGTTGGTACCATTATCGTAGCCCTGACCTCTCATATCAGCTATCACAAGTCCCGTAACTTACAGCTTTTTAAGAAGCACATTTGTCATACCAGCTCTTGTAGTATCATCAATGTCAATGAATTCTAGAAAATACTCTCTGACAGTCACCATTGCAAGGACATTTTCACTAGGTTCGGCTGTGGTTACAAAACGCACCATTAAAGTCATTTGTTCTGCAGGGCTGTCCCGTGGGGGGAGCGGGGCCTAGGGCCAATTAGTCAAAGCGGGGCCCCACTCCTGAGGGAGCTGGCCCTGGGCCGGGAGGCCACCTGCGCAGGGCGGCCTGCTCTGGCCCCGGGCCGGTAGGCCGAGGCCACCTGCCGTGGTGGTGGGGGGAGCCGGCTCCGGTCCTGGCCTCGGGCCGGGAAGCCAAGGCCTCCTGTGGGGCAAGGAGGGGGGGAAGGGGAGCCGGAGCTGGCTCTGGTCCCAGCCCTGGAAGCTGCCTGTGGGAGGGAGCCAGTGGCCCCGGCCCCGAGCCAGGAATCCAGGGGAGCTGGCCGTGTGGGGCAGCCGGGCCCAGAGGCCGGACCCCATGTGCGCTGCCCCTGGGCCTGCCTGCTCCACCCTGGGAGCAGGGAGGGCCAGCCCAGGGGTGGGGCATAGCCAACCCGGCTCACTGCCGAAGGCAGCGGGGCAGCCACGGGAGGAGGGGGCTGCAGCGTACGTGGGCCCCGCACTGCCCTGCTGCGAGCAGGACAGCGTGGGGCCCACGTAACCGCGGGGCCCGGGACGATTGCCCCATTCGCCCCCCCCCAGGGACAGCCCTGTTGTTCTGTATGGCTGATGTCAGGTGTGCAGTCCAGAATAACAGAGTAATATCTTGCTGACCTCAGATCTGTCACAATCCTCTGTTTGACTTTTGTTGCCAGTAACTATGTGATCTCATTTTGAATTGTTTTTCCAAGGTAGTGGTGTGTGTAGATTTCTTGGGTGGTGACTCTTCTTAGATGCTCCTGGAGTACAGCATCAAACTCAGCCATCAGCTCCACAGTTTTCAGGAAGTTTCCGTTGTTTGGCACATACAGCTGATGTGAAGTGCCAGGCAGTGCTAGGTTTAGGGTAGCAAGGATTCTCACAAAGGCAATGAGCCTTTTCAGAACATTTTGCCAGTAAAGAGACTCTGATGCAATCTTCTCTTGAAGCTGATCATCTATGGTGGCCTTTAATCTTAGTCTCATCTCAAGCTCTTTCAACCTATGGGATGCTCTCTGGTGATTTGCTGCCTTCTCATGGCATGCAGGATTTTTCTAGCCAGATTTTTTCAGTCCTTTGTTCTTGTAGAACCCAATGTGGCTGGAACATTAGACTGGAAGCATTTGCAACAAAAACAGTATGGAGCCTTCTGAGTTTTTGAGTTCATAAGCCATGGCTTCTCCACTTTGTCACCATTGGGGATTTCACACCAGTAATGTGTTGGATGGAAACTTCTATTTTCATTGTCTTTGGGGAACATGAAGTTTTTCACTTGCTGTGGCCCATGCAGTACAAGGAAGTCCCTCAGGCTACTGCTCAAGTGAGTCCACAGTCCTGGATCATCTAGATTTAAGGAACTAAACTCAGCAGCAGTTGTTTCTTGCACCTCCACCACACTATTCTCTGATCTACAATTTTCTTCAAGAATGTCCATGGCTACATCCATTTGAGATGGAGATATGGATGCTGCAGTAGCTGCCAGGTCACCTGCACTCTGACTAACTGGAAGACCAGGCAACTCCTCACCACTCACATCCTCACTGGGGCCGGAAGGCTCACTGTGAACATTTGTGTCTATGTATCTCAGGAGAGCTCCTTCCTGCTTAGATAGAAAAGCTTCTTTTGCTTTCTTTCTTTTTCTGAATGCTGCCCCAGAGAGGTGTTTTCTTCTTTCACTCATGACTGCTGTTCTGTGCCAGCTATAGTGGCTCTCAACACTCAATTGAAGGGGTCAAATAAGCAGGCTGGTAGCAAGGCCTGTATGAGGGATGATATCAGCATCTGAAGGGCCTAACTGGCTCCTACTCTTCAGTTGACTGCCTGTTCTCTTCAAGTGGGTTCAGGGAAGCAGCAGGAAACTCTCTGGGAAGCTTGTGTTAATCAGTCCAGGCTCCTCAGAGTGCTAGAGAGGTACATAAGAGGCTCCTCCTCCTTCTCTCCCTGCAGCTCCTGCTGTTTCCTGTTATCCCCTTACCTCCTCTCCTTCCTGGCTGTTATGTCTCTTGTGCCCTCCTTCCTCCAGCACAGCACTCCACCATCTCTGTGCATCTAGAGCAGAGAGAATACATATGCACCAGCAGCAGACACAAATTTCTACACTCTGGGTCTTAGTGGCGCCCCCTCTTCCCCCAGTCTGGCACCTGAGGCTGCTGCCTCAGTTCGCCTCAAGATACCAGCCCTGTTTATACCTAAACTATACTTACAAAACCTATAATGAACCAAAGGCTTTCCAAAGGTGTGGGTATTGGGCCCCAATCCTGAAAACACTTAGCCATGTGGGTAACTTTTTGTACATAAGTAGTCCCATTGAACTCAATGGAACTATTTCCATGAGTAAAATCATGCAACAGCTTAAGTATTTTCTGGATCAAGTCCTAATTGTGTGAATGAGGATAAATTACATAAATAAGGGTTGAAGGATTGGGCCCTTAAATGTTAATTAGTAAAACAAATGGTTTGGTTGAAACCCTACATTGACATTAATGACTTGAGGCAGAGTTTTTAATAGGGAAAGATTTGTTGTAGTTAGATATAATTTATTAATATTACCCAAACAACATAAAATGGAGTCTGTGGTACACATTTTTTGTTGATTTATACACCATTCAATTCATTCTGATAACAATAATGCAGCCTTATCAGATTCTTGATAGAACTACACACTGAAGAATTAAAATTCTCTCCATTGAACAGCAGTTTGAAGGTTATATCAAGCACAGAGCAAAATGTCATGGTAAACTAAAATTTTAAAAACAAATTATATTTTAATGCTGTTTTTTCTAATTGCAATTTTTTTTTTTTAAAAAAAAGCACAGACTATATACAGTAAAAGTATAGGAGTATGTGAAAGTATATACACCTTACTCTTAAAGCTAGTAAAACAGAAATAGTTAGAAAAATACTTAACTTTTATGGGCCATACCTTGAAGTTCTTACTCAGGCAGAACATCTGCTGATATCAAAAGAAGTGTTACTTGACTAAGGACAAAAGATTCAGGTTCTAAGAAAGATTCTACGCAAATGGACATAAGAGGACAACCTGAGTGAAATCCTGACTCCCTTGAAATCAATGCGGGTGTTGCCTCCCATTGAGTCTTTCCAGAATAAAAGCCAGAAATCAAAATTAAACTTGTTACCTGTACACAGATGTACATATGTAGTGAATATAATAGAAACTTGACATTAACACAAAAGATCAAAGAAAGAACTGGAAAAGTAGGCAACTTAGAGTACAAAAATCGATGTTCATATCATTGATTTACTGCTCCAGAGAGTATAGGAAATTATGATCTGTGGCATTTTATACATAACTTGCTGGCAACAGATTTACCAGCACTTTCCCACACATCTGACATGGAGATTGAGAAAGTGCATTAGACCATAACCTGGACCCAATTAACAGCCAAAAGCAATAATTGTTAAATTCCTGGGATTTCAAGATAAAGAAGGTGTTCTTAGTGCCGCTGGAACAAAGAGACAAATAAATCATGGCAACTTTATTTAGCAGATTTATTCAGATACTAGTAAGGAAAGTCAAAGATGTTCTCTGGAACTGAAAGTGTGGTTGATGAAATTCAGAGCCTGAGGCTTAAATCTAGCAATAACTCTATGTTATCGCTGGGAAAAATCTCATCATTTTAGCAGAAGAAGCTGAACATTTTCCTTTTGTACCAATTCTATGGTATTCTGAAAGAAGACTTGGATAGACTACCTTCTTTAACTATTTTCTTTAGTGGATTTATTATTATTATTGCTGTTGTTAGAAAATCTTAAAATATTCTTTAGGTAATGCTGAGGCAAATGGTTTACTATTGTGATATTAATAAACAGAATAGGAATAAAAGGGCCAGACCACTTATTGGGAGATTGTCCTTGTTCTGTAAATAGAGAAATTTTCTGTAGCTGTTTGTTTTCTGTTTTCACTTTGTTTTTTCATTAGTTACATTGTACATTATTATATATTTATGTTTTACAGCCCTCATGTAACTCTGAAGTTAGAGTAATACCTGATTTTGGCTTATTATGTTATGATAACTGTAAAATTACATATTGCTACTCAAAAACTCCATACAAATACTATAATAAGAGAACTTTAAGGATGCAAGGTATATCATTCAAATCAGGAAATGCCAACTGTAAGGTGGCTTGTGAAATCTGAGCTCTTCCCCATGGTGTTTATGCATTATAGTAGTCTTTAATTACATAGGTTTGAACTCTTCTTTTTGCTGTCTTGTTCAGTGCTATACACCATGGAATGACTCAGGTGGGTAAGCAGTATTTATTTTAATATTCTCTGTTCAATGAGACCAAGTCGATTTAGGGCATGTACACTGGCTAAGTCAACTTAATAAAGTCGACTTAGACACTAGTTCGAATTATAACAAGGTGTTATAATTCGAACTAGTTTTTCCTTAATTCGACTTAAGGAGCAGCTTAAGTCGAATTAAGGAAAGCCCAGTGTAGACGTGGAGTAAATTAAGTTGCTTCAATCGACTTAATTTATAAGTGTAGATGCACCCTTTGCTATTAAGTAGGATACAACCCACTAACCATTAGTTGATACTACCAACAAGCACAGACCATCACATTGACATTTGTAGGATATTCACAGTTAATATGAAAGTCACAGTTTTAGCTCATTTGCACATGAGGTGGTACGATTTGGGTGACAACAATATAACAATAATTATTCTAGAAACCAGCATTGTTTCAGTTCACTAGGAAGCCAGACAGAATGATTACCTGTTTAGAGTTGTATAAAGCGAGAGATGATATTCCCCATCAGGAAACACAAATATAGAGAACTGTGCTCTATAAACAAACTATTCCTTTGTACTTTTGGTACAATATTTATATTCACAATAGGGAAAAATAGGAATAGCTTCTCATTCTTATTATCTCATTATCAGGGCCATAAAAATATAAAGCCTGGATCTAGTAAATTTTGTAGATCTCATAGCACGGGGCTTATAAAGAGAAAAGAATATTCCATTGAAGGCACCATATCCCTTCACATTGAGTCCTAGTTTGTCTCTTCCAAGAAGCTTACTAATAATCAGAGATGTCCCTGAGGGGGCAGGGGGGAGGGGCAGGGTGGGGCCCAAGGCCAATAGACCTGTGCAGGCCCCCGCCTCCTCCCAGCACTGGGGTGGGGCAGGGCCGGGGCAGGCCTAAATCCACTTACCCGCCCCACCCCTGGACCTGCCCAGAGGTCAGGCTCTGCTTCCCTGCCCCGCCTCTAGCCTTCGGCTTGCTGCTGAAGGCAGCAGGGTGGGGCTGAGGGGCATCAGGGTCCAGGATGGTTGCCCTACTTGCCCTCCACAGGGACAGGCCTGCTTATAATGACCTGTCATCTTTTTATTTTGCCATTCTTAGCACAGTATGTTCATGCTACCTTGGTTGATTGATAGGTAGAGAGCAACAAAATTAAAATTGTTATTTCTCTCGTCTGGGTTTCACCTGGGTATCACTTTTTGTCTAACTCTGGCATACTGGGGTGCAATCCAGACCAGTGGGTAGCTGTGTCACCCCTGCCCTGTAACCAGGGGTATCTTCCAATGCTTTGCTGCTGTAGCTTCCAACCTGGACTGCTTACAAACAGGCACCAGCATGCAGGACACTCCCAGATATGTTTGTGTAACTGCAACCTGCCTATCACAGCCTCTCACTAGTCTTGAACTCTGGGGGAGGGGTCCCGACTGAAGATTTATCACTAATACTGCTAGAAGCATGCAGTGAGAAACTTTGTTCTAAATCTAATAAAGTTTGTTAACTTAGGGCCTAGGAAGCATTTTATCTTTATTTTTCTTGTAACAGTTTCTGACTTTTATGCCCCATTACTTGTACTCACTTAAAATCTGTCTCTTTGGAGTTAATAAACTTGTTTTATGGTTTATCCAGTGTGTGTGAATTAAAGTGTCTGGGTAGCTCCACTATGGGTGGTAAAGTGTTGAGTATTATTCCCTTAAAGGAACAATGGATTTAACATCTCTGGATTTTTCAGAAGAGGGTTGGACTGTATAGAATTTACATTTGGGGGAGGGGGGAGGGATGGAATCCAGGATTGGGATTATGATGGGGTCACTCTGCAGAAGTAATCAAGGCTGGTAAAAACCTGAGTGTAATCCAGGTGTGGCTGGTAGGTTGCAGTTACACACAGACACTCAGGGTGTGATTTGCATACTGGAAAGCTGTGTATGGGCGGTCCAGGTGGGAACTACTGCAGCCAATCTTTGTCCGGCATTCATGGTTGCAGGGCACGGGTGACACAGCCTCTTGCTGGGTTGGTTTGCACCCCGGACTGTTACATGACATTTATCCTGTATAGTCTCTGATCCTGTAATTAATACATTCATAGATTCTTAAGGCAAAAGGGACCACCATGGGTAACACACTGACCTCCTGCATAAAACAGGCAAGAAGATTTCCCTGAATTAATTCCTGTTTGAACTGTGGCATATCTTTTAGAAAAAACATCCAAGTTTGATTTTTAAAATTGCGAATGCTGGATCCCTGTAGTCAGACCCTTGCAGCTGTGCTCTGCCCCAACAGGGTTTCATGAGCATTGGTCTGATTCTAAGATAGAGAGAGACCTTAGCTTGTAAATTCCTTAGGATGAGGTCTATATCTTTATCTGTGTCTTCTACAGAGTTGAGCACATTGCTTAACAAATCATAAATTATAAGAATCTGCAGGTACTAATAGAGTAATATGTCTTAATATGAATAAGTTCCCTAATAGCCTAGTGGAACAGTTATGTAGCTGGTGGTTTAATTTTGTAATTTAAACTCCCAGGACATTCAGGTTTTTAAGATACTGTCTAAATTAAAAGCAACAGAGTCCTGTGGCACTTTTAAAGACTAACAGATTTATATATCACATGAGCTTTTTTGGGAGAAAATCCCACTTCGTCAGATGCTTTGAAGTGGGATTTTCTCCCATGAAAGCTCATGTGATATATAAATCTGGTAGTCTTTAAAAGTGCCACGGGATTCTGTTGTTTTTCTGCAATAGACTAACACGGCTACCCCTTTGGAATCTGACTAAGTTAAGGCTACATCACTTCCTTCATGGACACAAAAGGAAAATCAGTTAATAAAATTGAGACTAGAATGTTATGAATTTGCAGGCAAACTAGCTAACTGCTTGTCTTAAAGGGAGAAGAGACAGAATGGGCAAATTACAAGATAAAAACTGTAGATGGCCCTTTTAACTTCTGATGAAGTGTCTGAGGTAGACAAAACTTTTATTCCCTAGTTGATGATTTAAAGAATCTTTGCAACTAATTCCTCAGGACATGAAGAATTTATGGATATACTTTTAAATAATACAAAATAATCTTAATGAGACTGGGAAAAGTGTGAAATGGAGATGCTTTAAAGTAATATTCTTTTTACTGGGAAAGAAAGCTCTGAATCCAGATTGGCATCTAGTGAAATCTTATAACTTCTATAGGATTTAGGAGCATATGTGCACTGAAAAGCAATAACAGTTTTACTATTATTAGTCAATGTTTCAAGCAAACACATTCTTCCTTAAAAGAAGAAAGCCCCAAACAAATCCATATCCCAATATCTCAGAACTTCAGAAGTATTTGGATCCAGAATTCTGGTTCTGTGGTACATAGAGTAGCCCAGGGAGTCTGTCCTAATTTAGAATTCTGGGGCTTAATTCCTAAGCCCCATCAGACAAGGGCTCCAAGAGATTGGACCTCGTGGGGAGAATAACTTCTCTATGGACTTGCAATTCCGCATCGCCAGTCACAAGTGTTACTTCAATAACTACTCTAGCATGGTGGCCTTTCAGGACAAACCTTCCTCTGAGGATAGAGTCCAGTTCTGCTCCCTTATAGAGAAGGGCAGGCTGGTGGGGAAAACAGCTCTTCAGGCTGCAGGGGATGCAGCAGATACAGCATCCAGAAGCTTAGCCCCTTCTATTGTCATGAGTGATTTGTGGTTGCAATCCTCGGGCTTCACCTAGGAAGTGCAGCATACTATCTGAGACATTCTCTTTGGCAAGGCCAACCTCTTCAATGAAAAAAACTGATGACTCCCTCTACTTGCTAAAGGACCCAGGGTCTACCCTTTGTTCCCTGGGGAATCTATGCACCATCCCAAGGAGAAAGAACCAGAGACAGACCTATACATCAAGACTGCTGCCTCCTCTTCCTCTTTATGTGTTCTACTATTACTCCTCTGCTGGGCCGTCCTACTAGCAACAGAAGAACTGGTGCATCAGTCACAACATCACAATCCAGGAAGCATACCTCTTGGGTATCCACAACTCCTTAGCATACAACTTCAGTAGGTATTTCTCAGTGGACCATGAGTGCAAAATCCATTATTCCATTACAAAAGACATCTTCATGCTTTGAGGCACACCTCTATGGGACCTCTTTGTGCCACAAACAAACAAGGAACTCTCCCTATATTGTTCTAGGGGAGCCATAGGTTGCAATTTCCAAGGTGATGCTCTCCTTTTATCACGGATGAGTGGTTTCAGATATGCCTTTCCTCTTTTCCTCTTGCTTCCCAGATCCTGAGAAAGATATATCACAAGAAGACCAGTGTCATTTTCTTAGCACCCTACTGGCCAGGCAGTTTTGGTTCCCAGAACAACTGTCAATGTCAGAATACCCTCCTTCCCAAAACCCCTGATACAAGATAGGGGCAGAGTCAAACACCTCAACCTAGGCTCTCTCTGAATCATGGTCTGATGTTTGGATGGTCTTTGGAAGTTGGTCGCTCTTGTTTGCCTTATACAGGCTATACTCAGCTAGAGTGGGAAAAAATCAACCAGAACTTCTTATCTGGCTAAATGGAAATGCTTCTCCATGTTCTGGGTACAACATAGTCAATCTCACCCAGTCTCTTAATGTAGCCAGATAGTTCTTAACTACCTCCTGTCTCTGAAGAAGTGTAGTCTCTTGATCTTATTACAAGTCCACTGAGCAGCCATTAGTGCATTCCTCCCTATTTTTACCCACCCACTATGATATAGTTCATTAAGGGCCTCACCAAGTCCTTCCCTCTAGACACTAACCCACACCATTTTGGTATCTGAACCTCATGCTGTCAAAGCTTACTAGAGCTGTAAGTAAAGTATGCATTCAGTAGAATGTGTATCTCCCATTGACTTACTTACTCCTACTTATCATGGCATCTTTACTCCTCTGCATTGACTGGAAATGCTATCCCTTCAACAGTGTTACTCTTTTTACTCTCAAAGGGAGAGCACTTCCAGGATCGATTGAGCAGGTCTGCACTGGACACTCTTGATGCAGCGCTAAGCGGCCTTAGTGATGTGTTCCATTTCTTACCTGACCTATTCATGAAGATGGAGCTTCTAGTGACCATCACTTTGGCCAGGATGGTCAGCAAACTGGAAGTCATTATGGTGGAAACGGGCCCCCTTACAGAATCCCTTTGTCTTAATCCTGAATTTCTATCCAATGTCACCTCCAAATTCCATCTAAACCAACATATTCACTTATCTGTTCTTTTACTGAAATCCCATGCTTCTCCTGAAAAACAGAGACATCACTCCATTGACATCAGGCATGCACTGACCTTTTACCTAAAAAGAACTATGCCCATCAGAAAATTTCCAAGATTCTTCATCATGATAGCAGAGAGATCCTGTGGTCAAGCTATATCCTCTCAGAGAAATATTCTGGTTGTGTCTAGCTGCACTATCAAGTGCTTTAGATCTGCTTGCCTCCTACCTCATGATAGTATAATGGCCCCTTCCACGAGAGCACATGCCACTACAGTAGCATCCCTGTGGAAGGTCCTGAGGCAGAACATCTGCAAAGCAGCCATCTGGAGCTCCATATGAACATTTGCTAGCCATTATGCATTGACTAGTCCAAGCCTTGGCTGCCGATGCAATGGTGGGATCTGCAATACTGCATGCATCTTTGTTGTTGTCTCCCTCACACCCAACTCAAATCTGATACCTGCTTGTCAGTCTCCCATGTATACAATATACTTAAGGGCCACCACTTAAAGAAGTGGAGATTTCCTACTGTAACTAAAGATTTTTCTAGATGTGTGGTCCCTATCTGCATTCCATTACCTACCCTTTATCCCTTTGCTTCAGATCTGATTAGATTTGTGGCAAGAAGAGGAACTCAGCAGGGGCATCAACTTGCACTAGTTCTTAAGCCCTTGCTAGAGAGCACCAGGAGAGCTACTGAACATATACGTGCCAACAGACACCGCTTGTTAAAACCTCTGGACTCAGGCACATGGCACACATATGTACTCATGTGTGAAGTATAGATAGGACCACCCATTTCAAAGACTCTCTACTTACAGTAAATCACCTCCATTTACTATTCTGTTCAGAAAATGTGTCAGAGTAGATTTGAACTACCCACACTAGTCTCATTAGGAAGTGCTTGCCTGAATGTTTGTGCATTCACCGGATCACAAAATATAGACACTGATGGATTACCAAACACTGGCAGAATACCTTAATTTAAAACTTTAAATGGTAGCTCATTTTGTATTCAAGATATTGAACAAAATATGCAGTTCTCCAGTGTTGTAGGACCTGGTATAACCAAAGACCCATGTACTCAAAAATGCAAAGTAGATGGCAAAAATTACACCCAATGATATCAAGGCTGTGGTGATCTAATTTCTAAAATCTGACCAGATCAGACAAGAAAGCTTGCCTGAAGGAGTGATCTAGATGTTATCTCTGTCAATGACAAACTAAGTAGTTGAATTTAAAAAAAAATGCACTACCAAGAATCTTGTTTTAATCCTCCTGCTGCATATGCATGGCAAGTTATTTGAAGTTTTAAATCACAGTTTGCAAAGTTACATTTGAAGTGAGAAAGTCACAGCAGACTTAATGCCTCAAGTCTGGTAGGTAGCTATTATTAGCTGACATAAAGAAAATATTACTGGGCGGCCATAGTTACCAATGTTCCAATCGCCTAGAAGAAGAGGTTAGAATGGATGTAAGGAAAGAGGATGCATATGAGTAGCTGATGGCATGTTATTGAACAAATTATGATTTTATCATATTATTAAAATAACTTAAGCATGACTCAATTGGCAGCTATCTGCTCTCTGAGCCAAAAAGAGAAGGAAGATTCAAGTCTCAAACTTGGTCTCATACCATTTTGATAGAGATGTTTGTGATGCATATGTTGGGTCCATTCCCACATGTTAGGGTGAATATGAGGCTTTTGCGGGCACCACTGTAGTTCAGTTTTTAAACCGTAGATGAGCCACAGTGAGTCTCTTTATCAGATTTGTACTTTAAACAGACTTTACCTAATGGGCACTGACTTCCTGGACTGAAACAGACAAAGGCTGGCAACAGTCAGTCAACAGTCTTGGGCGTGTATTTGCTCCTTGTTTGATTCAGATTCTAGTTCTAAAGGTTACAGGGGTTGGAAGTGAATGAGGATGGGATAGCGGGTTGGGGACAAAGAGAAGCCAATTGAACAACAAGAAAAAATCTGAAAACGTTGCCTTAAATAGTATCTTGCTCCTGGCCAGGATAATTTCGGTTCAGTTTAATCAACTTGCATTGGTTATATAGACAATTACATACTGGATCAAATTCAGTAAAGCTGACATGGGGCACAAAAAAGCCCTAGCATTGCACCTTGTCACCAGGGAAGATTCTCCCTTGTGGAGCGAAGGCAGTATTTCTGCCACTATGTATGGAGACCAGGAAGGTTTAACTACCAAGAGGATACAACAGAAGCTCCACTAGTGGGTGATTCACGAAAGATCTGCCAAATCGCTCTTTCTTCTGTGAGGTTGGGAATCTGAAGTGGCCATGTTTGTTGTGGAGGAAGAGTTTTGAGGGTTGTAGCAAATCATAATATAAGGATTTGAATACTGTGTGGTTATTGAGAAATAAGTAGTAGACTGTCAAAGCATAGGGATTAACCTATGTATGGCTGAGAAATAACCACAGTTTTGGGTCCATACTTGTACATTATCCCTGCACTCTAATTGGCCCAATTCCTTTTGTTTCACTATAATCAATGCCCCGTACCTTGCCTATGCAACTCATCAGACATAACTGATACAATGAGGAACCATGAAATTATGAGGCAAGCCTGCTCGCTGTTCCCAGTCTATTTCTGAGCAATCAATATAGTATCCCTTTTGTTTGTGTATGATGATATAATGATATTCAGTTCAAGTTATTTTATGCTTCCTCCAATTTCCACCCCCCTGCCCCTTCAGTTTCTGGTGCATTGAAAACCAGTAAACCCGTTGTAAAAATTATAATGGGAAAAGTGAAGGTTTTGACATCTGAGCTGCATAGAAGAGAGAGGGGGATTTTGGCAGCCAGAAAGGCAGGACGGGTAATTTGATTCTTTGATTCCCAAGAGAAAAATCAGGGTTTGGTTACTTGGGAGTGGGGGAGGAAGAGCTGGTCTACATGAGAGAGTTTTGTCAACAAAAGCCAGGTTTTTTGTCAACAGAACAGTGAGGTACAGACTGAAATGCTCCTCCTCTCGACATAGTCCCCTGCTATGCCAACATAATAAAATGACCTCCATGAGAGGTGTAGGGCTTATGTCGGCTTAGTTACGATGCTGTGTTCCTTACGTTGGCTGTGGGGCTGTCATTCTTGTCAATTTTCTGGAGCGGTGGAATTGACAAAACAGCCCCTGAGCTAAGCAGCTGGTCTCCGTTCCTGGGAGAGGGGTGAGAAGCCAAGGCGCCTAGACCCTGCTCCCAGCTGTTAGGTCTACTTGTTTTTCTAGTGTACACAAGGCCTTTGTTTTGTTTTGTATTGGGCAAGTAAAACTTCTGCTTTTGGAAAGAGGCACTAGGGATTTTAAATTCACAGAAGGATATTTGAATTCCTCACCTCAGTTGGGCTTGACAACAATTAGCTGACCAACTGCACCTACCCAGGATCTGCTACAAAGAGATAACAATGAAAGATAAGTACACTAGCTTGATATTTCTGGTGAAATGCTCAACGGTGGAAATAGCTAATGCTGACATTTAAAGGACCATAATTAGTCCTCAAAGTTAACACCCTACTGAGATGAATGGGAGCAGTTTACCATCATTGTTAGTGCTATTGTTTTAGGCTGTCTGCAGACGTGAGCAAACTTCACCACATTGGTTTATATTCAGTTCACATTTGGAAGAGTATCTTCATAAACATAAAGTTTGGCATCTACAGTATTATGTAAATGAAAGCTCCAATTGTGGTGCATAAATATGTAGTAACATTTAAAAAATCAGCCGTTATACATCTATTTATTTGGCTGCATACTCACATTCTACATTGAAGGCACTGCTAATGTGATCCTTGTTATAACTCAGGGACTCTCAAACTTTTTTGCTGTGACAACCTCCCTACAAAAGTGATGACCTCCCCACCCCCCATGCCATGCCATCCTTACTGGCATGAACAGAGGCTGACAGCTCAGGACCCCCTAAGAGGTCCCAATCCCCAGTTTGAGAACCCCTGTTATAATCCAGTGTTTCCCAGCTTTTTGCTGGTGGAGTCCTCTCTTGCAGTGATTGGTAGGGTGGCATCCCCTATCCCCAGTGTCCCTTTAGGCGGTTCCCCAGCCCAGTTCCTGCTGCCTTTCTTTCTATCCACTTTTCCTGTTTGCCTCTGTTCTTTTCTTCTCATCTTGTTGGTTTTTTTCTCTCTATATTTATGCTTCCTGTTTTTTATTCTTTTTTCTCTCATTTTGTGGCTCCCTGTGCCTGTTTCTGACTCAGGAGATGGATACTTGGGCTGGGAACATCAACTGGTAGTCCTACAGGGCTTCCTATATTTTGGCAGTTTATACCTTGTCTACCTGCGGAAACTTACCAATATTACTATACTGTATACATGCCTCTGTTGATAGACTGGCATAACTCCCCATGTTAACACTTAATTCAGAACAGAAATGGCCTTTTTTAGTTTAGCTTAGGTGGAAAAGCATTTGATAATTATTCCTTCAGCATTTCCATAAGACATGTAAACATTCTCCCTCATCTTACAGATAGATAAATTGAGGCACAGAGAATTTAAATGATTTACTCAATGTCACTCAGCAAGAGTACGTCAGTGAGGAATAAAGCATCTGTCACATGATTTATTTATTTTTTAAATAGACAATACTTCTTCCTATGTTTTATGTCTTATTTAGCACTAACCCACGTTTTAAGACTTCTTTAGTATACATTATCTTGAACGATCTACACATGCAGTCATGTGGCATTTCCCAGAACCCTGCAAAGATACTACAGATATCTATTTTACCAGCTTTTATGCACATACAAAATCTAAGCCCACGTACAATTACAATAAAATGAGCCATATTTATCACTGGTGTAAATCCACTGACTTTAATGAAGTGTTACCTGGGACTAGCTGAGCCCACTGCATCTAAGTAAAGTAATGTAGGTTTCAAAACCACATTTTTCAACACGTTCATTTTCCACAATGGAAACAGTAGCGTCTTTGGTCACTAAATTGCACTGCTTGAGTGAAATAAGAAAACAAACTGTTTGAGTGCAATGATAGTGAGTGGGTTGGTTTGCTTTTTTTACATCTAGACTACCCAGAGATTTAAAGGAAGAGTGTTTGATAATGCTGAGGAAAATTGCCTACTCCTTCAAAGGAAAAATTTAGTAATTTATTAAAATGATTAAAGAAATTAAATAAAGTAAATAGTGAAAATCACTGCATAAATTAAAAGTATCAGTGAAGATAAGGTTCAGTTAAATGAAACTCAGCTCCAGACTTCCCCTCCCTCTTCCTTAGTCTCTCACGTGAAAGGCTAACATAGTCCTAAAGCTTTAATCCTGAATTAGATCTAAATCTGAGGCCTTGTTTTCAAATCCAAATCAGATATGCATCAAGATGTAAAAAAATTTCTTGTGCACAGCTGTTCTCAGAAGATTTCAGCTGAACTTGACAGAAATCTCACAAGAACAAGACGAGATTTCTACCTTTCAAAACTGGTGAAAATTGGGACCAATTTTTTTTTTTGTTCGAGACTTTACAGATAACAAGGCTATCTTCAGTCTGACATAATAAAATTGACATGATACTAACGTGACAAAACAAAATTGAAATTCCTCTGATCCAACCTTTAGGCTGTTTTCTCTATCCATTAAGTACAGTTACTTGTCTATACGTTCCTTTTCTGTTTGGATTGAGACATACTCCAACTGAAATATTAAATATATCAAAGCTGTGCAGCAGAATTTTATTCAAATCTTATTTGCTCTATGATGAACTGAAAAAAAAAGCAAATCAGGAAATGTATATAATTCCTCAATTTAAACACATAATGGAAAATAAGGTAAATACAAATATATTTGACAGTAAATATGTTCACTGGGAACATTTCCTTATGTTTTACTTTATAGTGGCTAAACATTAAGTCAGAGTCTTGACTTGAATTTAATGTATGAATGCAATAACGATCAAGGCACAAGGCATTTCCTGGGAATTAATGACTGATTGGGAGAGTTGAAGGCCCAAAGTGAAGCCAAGGGCCATTAACCTCAGCTAGTTATTAATTCCCCAGAAGATGCCCTGTGCTGAGGTTGTTATTACTGTTTATAATCTCCTTATATATTAAAAAATATAAACATTTTCCCAGCTGTCCCAGCATTTCAAAAAGCTCCATGGGAAGGAGGCATTTAAATGACACCACTTCTGCAGTAGGCTTTTCTGAGAAATTAAAAGAGATCAGAGAAATTAAAAAGAACCAAACAACCAAACACAACCTGCTGTAATAGTAGTGTCTGAGTTCCCTGGATAAACACTGTAAGCATCGTTTGAGAACTTTAATATGCTAAGTTACACATCTTGGGGAAGATTGTCAACTGGGATATTCAGCCACATTCCGCTGACTTTGATGGAGATAACAGTTGACACTGTGGACCCTTTTTTTCTTTCTATATGTCCACAAATCCCCATGATTATGTTCTCCCACTCTTTATGACATCCCAAGTACATCTGCTGCTATATCATGCTATTGACCCTTTATTGAACAGTAGAATATTTCAAGGCCCTTCCAGGTGAGTTTTCTTCTTGGAACAGATAACAGTGACATGGAATCGGGTATTTTTGGTGAAATTTTGCCCACAAAAAGGTTTATTTATTTTGTACTCACCAGGAAATCCCTACAGATAACCCTATGGATATCCCTACCCAAATATTAAATAAACTCTGATCAAAAGGACAGTAATTGATAGATTCATGGGGCCAGATCATTAGCTTGCCCATGGATTTTAAACCAGAAGGAACCATTCTAATTCTTTTATCTGACTTAAGATCACATGTACCCTGTTACATGTGTCTTTATCTAAACAAACTCACCATCATATGTTTGCTACTGATTTGTTTTAAAGGTCATCCTCTCATTTTGGATGGTTGATTAATTATGTTTATTACAGTAGAACCTAGAGACAAAACAGAAATGGAGCCCCATAGTCATAGTCATAGACTCCAAGGGAGGGACTGCTAGATATCGTTCAAAGAGAGAGTAATACAGTACTTGTCCCGAAGAGCTTGCAATATAATTATTTTTTCTATTTGGGAGGAAATATCAAAAACAAACAAACAAATATAGAAACTTTAAGGAACAAAGGTGGTGGTGATAATATCCATCTTAAATTTGTTCACTTCAAAAGCATTGATTTAACTTTTATGAAAATTAATCTGGTGAGAGAAAAACCCAAGTCTTATTTTAAGACTTGCTGTTCCAAGGCAATTACAAGTTGTTGGGCTTCCTGCTCTTTGCACATTGATTTTTTTATTTTCCTATTTGATGAAGTGGTTACTAGCTAGTGCCTTGTAACTTAGCCAACCACTTTTCAGGAATCATTCCATTCATCTTGTAATTGGCAATAAAGTTGTCCTATAATTCCATCTCTTACAGCAGCTTGTTTAAAAATCATTCATTGCTAATAACAAATGAAAACTCAGCACATGGAAATATATGAAAAGGATGTTGAACCATGTGTTAGGGTATTTATTAGCCTTGATATTTTCTGTGGATCTTGAAGTAATTGTAACATATGAATCCATGATTAAATGAAGGCGGTAAAAGTATTTTCAACCCAACAGTTGACCTCCCTATAAAATTACTATAATTTTGTGAAGAACATCCTCTGGATTCATATATTTAAAATATAACCCCAGATCACTGAGAAATAAAGAAAAAAAGCTCAGTTCATGAAGTACATACATAATTTTAGAGCTCTGTTAATGTAGAGCCAGACCACCAGTAATATAACATGAATTAACGAACATGCTCTTTTCCATGAGTTGTGCTTATGTCAACTTTGATGCATGTACACAGTTAAGGAAGGAAATGAAACAGAACCATTGTTGAACATGATCTATAACAAAACAGGGGAAAAAATCAGTTCTTGATTGGGAATTGTAAACGACAAAATTAAACAAAAACCCAAACCAACCTCAGATTCAAGCATCCCCAGATTTCGGGAAAGTTTTGATTAAATCATGGTTGGGATGTCAGGGCTGATGCCTTCTGATCTTAAAAAGGTTAAGTCAAAATCTAAGGCCAAACATCTCTAGACAGAACTGATAGGGGAAAAATGCTATTTGAAAATATATTGAGTATTACAAACAATGGAAAATGAAAACAGCATAAAACTATGAAAATATTCTTTAGTGCCTATCTGACATGTCTATTAACCAGTGCTTAATTTGTAATAAAAGAGGAGCCGGGGCTCAAGCAATTAGGTGATTGGGCTCAAGCAAAGTGACATGGCAAGTCTAGAGGTGCCAAGGCTATGATTTGCCAACCCTAGAAGTGCTGATGCTTAGCTCCGGCAAGACCTGGTGCAAATTAAGCCCTGCTATTAATGTAAAATGAGTTTCATGAAAGTGATGCATTTTATAAGTTGAGCTGCCATGCTCAACAGATAATTCAACAGTCTATTAGATCATCTTGACTCAGTGTTTTATATTCTTATCCTGTTTACATCACTTTGAAAATGTCTATGGAAAAAGACAGTGAGTGTAAAATTCAGAAACATTAGTCATTATGTGAGTATTGTAGTTAATAATTTTCATACTTTGAAGTTCAAGGCAAACCCCAGAAAGAGTTTTGGGGCCTTTATTTATGTCAAATTGAGCAATAAAGGAATTCTGATGATGCTAACATAATTTTTGGGATTTCCATAGCACCTACCCTTTCAAGACCTCAATTAGTTTACAGTCATCAATTGGTTAGTTGAACATCCCAGTACCATGATATTATTTAGGTCATTATTATTAGAGTATACCTATTGTGTAGATCTATAAAGACATTAAATAAGTTGACCAAGGTCATACGGTGTTGCATGGCAAAAAGTAGCAATTTCATCAGAAAGAGAATGTGCAGCAGACCTGACTTTTAAACACTAGAAAACACATTCAGTCAATTAGCAGACTAGTATAGTATAGTTTTAAACTCTTATGGCCAAAAAGGTGGCAACAATGTCTTGGGACTAGGCTACCTAAACAACGTCCTTCCCAGTCACAGGGTGAAGAGAGAACACTAAGGGGCTATGTCTACACTGGGGAATTAAGGTCGACTTAAAAAAGTCGACTTTAAGTTGACCTTATTAAGTCGACTTAGAGAGTTCACACTGGACTCCTAAGTAGACTTAAAGGGGGGCTTACTAAGTCGACTGAGAGAGTCTACACTGGACTCTCTATGTCGACTTGATCGGTACAGGGAGATGGTTCTCATGCGGGGCTGGCTCTCCCTGGGGCAGCAAGCCCGAGCGGTCGGGAGCAGAAGGGAGCTCCCTTCTGCTCGGGACTTCCCAGCAATGGCTGCCGCTCCAGCTGATCAGAAGG
>ML685798.1:19491346-19540183 GCA_007922175.1 Pelusios castaneus | reverse complement strand
GGGGTCTCCGGCTCTCCCTCCTCGTCTGGACCGCAGGGTCCTGGCTAGGAGGGAGCGTGGGGCTTCCTTCTCCCCAGGGTCCGAGCTCCAGCTAGGCAGCTGGAGCGTGGGTCCTGGGGAAAAGGAAGGAGCCCCGTGGTCCCTTCTTGCCGGGACCTGAGTGGTCCCGGCGAGAAGGGACCCATGCCCTAAGTCGACTAAGTCAGCTTAGGGCTACCCCATGTCTACACTTGCTTAAGTCGACTTAAATAGTCGACTTAAGCTTCAAAGTTTAGTTTATACCAGGTGTTATAAAGTCGACTTTGAATTTCCTTAAGTCGACTTAAGCAGCTGCTTAAGGAAACTGTAGTGTAGACGTGGGGTAATTAAGTCGACTTAAGCAAGCTTAAGTTGACTTAATTTTCAAGTGTAGACGTACCCAGGGAGATGTTAAAGCACTACAGTGATTCATTATAATGTAGGCAGTTGAATATTTAGTATGTAAGAAATAAATATATTTATACCAACACACATATAATTAATTAATTTGGAGTATGGTTTTCAGACATACACACTATCTTCATTATTGTTATTGAAAATGGTAATCATAGCAATATAGGGTAGGAAGGGACCTAAAGAGAACATCTTGTCTACCCCTCTGTGAGAAGGCAGGACCAAGTAAATCTAGATAATTTTTGATCCGTGTTTTTACAATCTATTCTTAGAAACCTCCTGTGATGGGATTCTACAGCATCCAATAGAAGCCTATTCCAGAACTTAACTACCCTTATAGATAGAAATCTTTTCCTAATATCCAACCTAAAAGGTCCTTGCTGCAGATTAAGCCAATTACTTTTTGTCCTACCTTCAGTGGACATGGAGAACAATTGATCACGGTCTTCTTTATAAGAAACCTTAAAGTATTTGAAGATGTTATAAGATCCCCACGCACTCTTCTCTTCTCAAGACTAAATCTTTTTTTTTAACCTGGCCTCTTAGGTCTTAAACTATGTGTACACCAGGAAAATGCACTTCACTGAAAAAGTGTTAACTAATGCAAAGTTAAACACAACTTAGCTTTTGGTGTAGACTAAAACAGCAACACTTCAAAATGTGTTTCATAGTTTGAGCTGGTCATGGCTAATCCTAGTGTCCACCAGAACATGGTAGCATGTCAACACGTGGCTAATCACAAGCACCTAATATGTTTGTGTAGATTAATCCAAAAATAAAAAAAATGCAGATGCCATTCAAATCTATAACAAAACAAGAGACCTTCAACTTTGCAAAATAAATTATCTTATTTTGTAGGGAAAAAAGCATTAAAAAACCAGTGGTATTGAAATTGATATGCAATGTGAATAAATATAAAAATTCAAATAATTTGGGTACTGAGATGACACCTTGACCAAAGTCTCTTGAATAGTCTAAAAAACTAAATGGAATCCTGTTTGCACTGATAAATTGTTTAGGTTCTGCTGAGATTTAGGGTGATTGAAGAATATTGTGAAGTGATTGTGAAGGCCATATGACAGAAGGCCATAAAAGATATAACACTGAAAAAATTCTAAATAAACATGTAATTTAGAAGCCAGAATAAGAATTTGTAACATGTAATTTAGAAGCCAGTTAAGAATCTTCCATATATGTTCCATAGGCAGAGATTTTAATTGGCAAGAGTTGAACTAAAATAACATTATTGAATAGCTTCTTTCTTGAGATTAGACGAAATGTAATTGCTGTTGGTATGTCCATATCAGTTATGCAAAGATGATTAAGTGGAGTATAATGGAATGAAAAGATCAGAAATATTGAGCAATTATAATAAAAACCCAATATTGTTTTTTTTTTAAAAAAAAAAAGCCAGAGAAAGGGGAGGGAAATAATCTTCCTCTGCTCTTTGTAATATGATTGGAGTGTGGAAATCTTTGAAACAATGTCTTTTAGAAGGATTATAACTTAAGATCAAAAAGACAATTTCACTGAAGTCTAGTCTCTTAACAGTCTAGTCTAGTTTCTTAACTTCTTATAATTAATATGTAACTCACACTTTTTTAAAAAAAGAGTAATAAGGCTTGAAAGAGCCTGTTTATAGAAGGAGAGTAATAATTTGATCTGGGAGGAAATATGCAACCTGTAAAGATATTGGGTGTTGTAGACAACTCTTAATTTGTCTGAGGGATTTCAAATCAATGAAATCCTTTAAGGGGGAACTTGATTTGTAGAAACCGATTGGTTTTCCTCTCCGGGCTGTCTAACTCCAGTTTGGAGCACAGCACTTGTAATAGTTTGTTTATATATAATATGTGTATATTCTCTTCCTTCCGCCTCTACCCAGGAATGACCATTTCTCCTATCATTACACAGTTTGTTCCCAGTTGCCACTCATTCACACCCTGTTTAACTGAGGAAACAGGAAAGGAAAAACAGAATGATTGGAGACACTGATACTGTTGATGCTTGGCTGAAAAATGAGAAGGCTGTCTAAGAGAAGAGGAAGATGGACGGATTTAAGATGATCTGAATCCGCAATATTCTTGGAAATTAAGCAAACTATTCTTGGGAAGTAAGCAGAATTATACAGAGGGCAACTGGGAAAGGAACCCATCTAATAAAGCCAAAACCAATCTTAAAAGAAAAGAAGTAGGTCTAACTGCATTTGTCTCAATATAGACAAAAATTTGGAGATAGTTTCTCAGCAGGAAAAGTGGGGATTGCAGTGAAAGTAAAAATGAAGAGCAAATTAGTTTAAACAGTCTTTAAGATAATGAGACCATTCTTTGTGCTGACTCCTCTAATTCCTAGAGATTGCACATGAATGAATCAGATGTTAAAATGTGAGACTGAAGAAGAGGAACTGAAAAGAAGGTGAATGCTGCAGCATACTTGCAAGAAATCACTCGGTTGGTTGCACTGGATAGGTTCTGAGGAAAGAAACTATGGTCCTGATTTAACACTGTACGTAGTAAATGGATGCCGAGGTGGAGACATTATATCTGTAGGAGTGTTGAATCACAACTCATTAGCTGGAAAAAAGAAGATTCTCACTACTGAAGGAACTAAACAATAGCAGTATAGATTCTGGTGGCTTTGGTGAAAGCAGAAAGGAGCCTTTTTGGAGCAAATATGAAGGAAGGTGAATCAGCTATTTGGGATTCTTTTCCCCCCATGCTATGACTCCTCCGATTTAGAAGAATGGTATTTTATTTGACTTGTCAGTTGGGTTCTGAATTATTTTAACAATATAATTCATTCTTCCTTTCAAATCTGATATGCTTGTAAGAAGAAGCAATGCTATCTGAAAGAAACATGATATTCTTTGCATGGACCTGATTTTATATCATTTTCTGCTGCTCAAGAACTCCAGGCAAAGGGGGTAGTGTTGGATTAGTAGTGAAGTAGCTAAATGCTTGTTTACTGTATTTGAGAATCAGAATAAAGATGGAACCTCCACTTGAAAATCTCCACTTGGTTTCACTTAAATAATTTCGATATTTGAATGGCTTCATGTAAGACCTGGAAGATTGATGACTTTTTAAAAGGAAGTTAAAACCTGGGCAGACAACATGGATCAGTGAAAATGACAACAACTCGCCTCTACAGATCCATTGCATTTGTAGCAGTTATAACTAGGACACTTTCCGATAAAGCTATATATATATATATATAGAGAGAGAGAGAATGGAAAATGGCCTAATACTTCTGCGTTGGAGGTACGTCCATACTGTCCCTACTCTAGAGTTTTTATTTAAAAAGATGCAGCTCAACAGACCTAATTCCAGGTAATTATTGAATTTCCAAATGGTACTTGTTTGTTAATAACAGTTTTAATACACACAATGAAATTGTAGTAAAAATTTGCTTGGAGAAGAAAATTGGAAAACCTGTTTTATCTGGGATGCACTGGATGGTATTATAATTTTATGCAAAGACATTGGCAAGGGGCCAAACTTTAAAGTCAAGCATCTTCAGGCTTTTTTATTTATTTAGATTTTAAAAGTTGACATATTCTGAAACAATTACCTTTGTAAGCAGAATAATAAACTCAAAACTGATTTATGATCATATGATCATTTTCTAAAATATTGTACCATTATGCAGTTAGGTTGTTGCATCCTGAGAATGAAAGACAAAAAACATTTGCCTGGTAGGAGTAGGGTAGAAATGCTGTTTCTAAGTGTACAAATCAGTTACTGTCCTTTCCTCAAGAAGGCTATTTGTATCTTTTTCTTGTAAAGATACTTTACGTGGTGTTGATCTTTTTCCATGTAAAACAGGCTGTAGATATGGTTACATGCTGTTTCTTAAAGGAAACAAATACATATTTACATAATATCAATATTTGTCTATGGATAAATAACTGAAAGATAACAGAGTTTAGTTTTATGAAAGCAAGGATTTTTAAACTGGCTTTCATATAAATGAAATATCCACATTTCATATTAAAGAGTATTATTGTTTTGTGCACTTGCTATATTTAGTCTTTGATAAATACATCTCATATAGTATTCACATCATGTACAATACTCAATTTTGGAGTTCGCTTCTCAGGCTAAAGAAGAGGAACTGAAAACAAGGTGAATATTATAGCAGACTAGACCAAGGTCAGAGGGTTAACAGTGATGCTTCTGGCATGCTTCACAGTATAAATAGATAAATATACTCTAGCTTGATTTGTAAGAAGAATTATGGATTTCTGTTTTCAGAGAAATTGGTTTTAAAAAACACTGATACCAAAATACAGGATTAGAGTAAAATGTTGGTGAAACATAATTTCGTCAAAACAAACAAAATCCCTTGTCCTTGCCAAACTTTAATGTACAGTTGGGAGGGGTATTTAAAATCATAGATTTTTATTTTATAAAACGAAAAAAAATAGAGTTCCGTGTTTGTCAGTACGAACCTATAATAATGCAGTAAAAATAATTTTTATAACTCAACTGAACTCCTGGATCATGCAAATATATTATTTTGAAATCAGCTTCACAATGGATGAAATCTGATCTATAGGGGAAAAAATGACAAATAATGTAACTAAAATAAATACATCATTTATTTCCACAATTTTAAACATACAAACACCAAATCTTTAATGAACCATTCTTTAATAAGGTTGAGGGGCAGATCTGCAGCCAGTTTATGAACTATGAAAATTGTTGAATTATGAAAACCCAGCTACGGTTCTGCTCCATTCTCCAGCTACAATTACTTTAGGTTTTTTTCTCTCTGTATTTGTTTCAATTTTTTTTTTTTTTTGTAAATTCATTTTGTTAAGAGCGTAAACATTGTGTAAAAACCTGGTGACTTGCAGCTATGACATCTTCCACCACCAGATGCCTGAATGTAACCAAACACTGCAATTTGAACATATCCCTAAAACCTATGTACATGATTTTTAAAAAATGCGCTCAGTCCACTTGCTTCTTTCCATTGCACTGTAGATAGGCACCCCCAGGTTCTGAAATCCCTTCCAAAACCCAGCGGTTCCTGTTCTTTTTAATGATTTTTTTTGCCCTGCTATAAAGATCTTTGAGGCTAGCAAGCTGGGTAAGGAATGTATATACACACGTTTAACTTATTTCATCTTTTGGCTTTGTTTGCCTTGCCTACAGAGCCCGGGGGTGGCTGGCAAATGGAACTGGGAGTGACAAGACAGCAGTGCGGTCCCCACCTGTGTGGGGAGGACCGCTCGGACACACACGAGCTCAACTTCCTCGGCGTATCTGTTTCCTCGTGGCGCGGCGGGGCACTCCCCGATGCGCTCAGCGCCCCTTGGCGGGGCGGGGGCGAGAGCAGCTGCGTTAATGCGGCGAGGAAAGAGGAGTAGTGGGTGGCTGACTGAGGGGTGGTGGCGGCTGCACGTTGGCGGCGCTGGGCGCGGGCAGGTGGGCTGGCCGGAGGGCGCGGGCGGCGGCGGAGGAGGGAGGAAGGGGAAGAGGCGCAGCAGCAGCAGTCAGGTGACCCACCCTGTGTGTGTGGCGAGCAGGTTGGGGCCGCCTTGCCGCCGCCGCGTGCAGGCAGCAGGGGCCGGGCTGCGCCCGCAGCCATGTGATGCGGGGAGGGAGCCAGGCGGCGAGAGGACTAGCAGGCGGCGGGTAGGTCGGTGCGCGGCCGCGGGAGAAGGTGCCAGCGACCCGGGCTCGGGCAGAGCCGCCGCCTCCGCCCCTCCCCAGGAATCCCATGCGGCCGGAGGGTGGAGCAGCCGCTGCGGCCCCCGGAGCGAGCTGCTCCCCGGGCCGGGCTGCTGCTGCGCGGGGAGGCAACGACCCGGTGCTGTAAGGAGCCGCCGCCGCTGCGGCCCCGGGAGGCAGCGAGGAGCCCCGCGTGGCGCGCAGGTGGGCAGCGCCCGCGGTTTACCCGCCCTGCCCCGAGATCGCTCAGCTGCTGCCGGCCAGCCGCGTGGCTCTAGCCTCCCACCTTTGCGGCTTGGGACCCTCCCCTTTCTCCCGGCTGCTGGAGGAGGAGAGGCACCCCGCTCTGTCTGTCGGTCTGTCTGTGCAGGGGGGACTGAGACACAGGCGTCATCATCTAGGGCTGGAGGTGTCTGTTCCCAGCTGGGAAACGGGAGCTGTGTGTGTGGGTTTCACAAACGCATCATCCCTTAATTTAACCCTTTAGCTCTTCAGATTCATCCCTTGTGTATCTGCCCAGTGTGTGTGCATAGACACCCCTGTAGTATGCGCGCGTGTGTGTGTGTGTGGGGAGGGTACCGTATAGACTAGAGCGGTTTACTTGCATTGCCTGCTTGTCATTTAGTCATTTCTCACACTTAACTTGCATTAGGGAATTGGTAATAACCAGGCTATGACAGGAAGGAGCCGAAGGTGGCTGGCACGTGTTACGTTTTGACAGGAGAGCGATTGGCGTTTTTAGTGAGAAGTGTGGGTTGCCATGTGGAAGACACAATTCCCCTTGCGATGAAATTTTGGCTAGTGACTTCAAGCGAGACAGAAGCTAGGTACAGTCAGAAATTTACCTGGTTTCATATGTGCTCTGCAGGACACTATAAGCACTACCCCCCTCTTTTGGTTTAGAGAAACTTGCTGACAAAAATCATACTTAATCTCTGGGTTGGGATGTTTCTCATCAAGTTTGTGATTTTTTTTTAAGCAGATGTTTTGATCATATGCAAAACTTTTAATTATAAAAGGCACTTGTGATTTCAGATTTCAAATGCAAGAACAGCTGTTGTTATATGTGTGCTTGTAGTGGCATGAGGAAATGATTTAGTTTAAGACTCGTAAGGACTTGATAGCATTTCCTCAGGTAGAGAAGTATTAGAACGAGTGTTCATCTGCTTACTTGTAGACAGAATATCAAAAACTAGTAAGTGGAACCAAACAAGAGTAGGCATATTTAAAAAACCGTAATCTTACAAAAGATTATTTTTCCCTTGAAACCTCACTCTGTTGCTCATTGAAACAAATATGCTAAACACAAATAAGCTTTACATTTATACATAAAATATTCCTTTCCTCCAAAAATATATGACTGTGACTTCTCTGAATACCCAGTCTGCATTTTTATTTGATCACTATGTAAATGCTTGAATCTGGAAAATACAACGCATTGAAGTAAAGATTAATGTCTAATTTATTACAGTAAATTTAAAATGGACTCTTTATGCAGTTAAAAAATGACAGGATTTGACATATTTTTCCAATAAGATACCTAACTATTTCATGTTATCAACATTAATTTTTTGTGCATTTCATTTAAAAATATATATGGTAAACAAGTTATTCATGTAAAGTACACCTTTGTAAATTGTAATGTTTAAATGGAAGGATAAGTTGGGATAGTTTTATTAAGTAGAAAACTAAGTACAGATATTTCTCAGTGCTTTAAAAAGTTACAGTGTTGCCTTTCAAGTTTATAAAATAGCCATTTAACAACACAGGAGTAGATGGTGGGATAGTAGGGTTTTTTAGTCAGTTTTTAGAACCTTTAGATATTCCATTGAATTAAATTACGTTGGAATAATATATTTTCAGACAAGAAAGTTTACATATAATACAATATGAGTATTCAAACTGTCACCATATAGATGAGATCACTTGAGCATGATTGTATAGCAAAATAAATGAGCTGAAACATGTTGTGATTGTAGGCTTTATGGGATAATATGTGACAAATTTCTCCTATATGACTACAGGTGGCAGTGTAGAAGCCAAGAATAAAAACTGGCAGAAGTTATTTTTCTCCATAAGACAATGAAGAAAGTGTACACATGACTAAGCACAGGAACCTGAAAAACCACAGGTATGTAAAGTGATTAATCTAACTGCCTATGATACTCTGAATATTTACTGTATCCTGATACTACTGATTCATTAGGTTTTTTTGAACCAAATCTCACTTGAGTCAGCTGGTATATTCAAATCAAGATCTTAACCCAGACGCTCCTCCCTTCCCCTCTCCAAAAAAAAAAAAAAAATTAAAAAATCATATTCAATAACTAAAGTGGACAAATGATTTGAGGGGGTATTTCAACATTCTTTCCCCAGTTTATTTTAACTATAAGAAATTGGAACACACTAGTACTTAAATAACTTGATTTCTTAAATAAATACATGGTCTCATATTGGTTGTACTGACATCTATCCTAAACCAAATATGACTTATCTAAACTAAAATAAGCAAACTTCAGTTACAATGGGATGTTTCAATTTCTAAAGAGTCTTAGTACTTTTAAGGGTTATGCAGGGTCCAAAGCTTCAGATGTGAGATAAAGAAACCACAAAGGTGTTTGTCTTCAAATTGTTCAGAAGTGATGCTAATCTTTTAGTTAAATATATAATTTTAATCTTCCGTTTAAAATATGTATTTACACAGATGTTGGTGCAATAAAAAATTAATGATATGATTGCAAATACATGTAATTCTCTATCATAAAATGATATATCACTAACATTTCTTTATAAGGTTACTAATAAAATACCAAATCAACACGTATCTAAAAATAAGCAGTTTTCGTGAGGGTCCTGCATGGAATCTTTGTTATATATCAAATAACGTGGAAAATCAGAGTAACTAGTAATGAATTCCTGTTAGTTAACATACATGGAATAAGGCATATATCCTTTCTACATGATTACCTCTGGGTCTTCAGTGATTATAGAAACCAGTCACTGGGGCCAAATTGTCTGAATCTTTGAGGTCCTGGCTGAAAGAAGGTACAATAAAGGCTTGGAGCTGTGTTACTTAGGGCTTGTCTACATAGGACTTCGTAAGGTAAGGTGTGAATGTATATCATTACAGTTATACCCATATGACGCCCAAATGGGTACTTTTATTTTCTGCTAAGATGGCCTTTTTCTCATTTAGTTTATGTTGCTTTGAAAGAGGTGTAAACTAAACTGAAAAAATCCCAGTCTTATTCCAGAATAATAATTCCCAGAATAATGGGAAGTTATATAAATTTAACTAAAGTGGATCGAAAACTGGCTAGATCGACGGGCTCAGCGGGTAGGAATCAATGGCTCGATGTCTGGTTGGCAACCGGTAATGAGTGGAGTGCCCCAGGGGTCGGTCCTGGGGCCGGTTCTATTCAACATCTTCATTAATGATCTTGATGATGGAATAGACTGCGTGCTTAGTAAGTTTGCGGATGACACCAAGTTGGGGGGAATGGTAGATACTCTGGAGGGCAGGGACAGGATCCAGGGAGACTTGGACAAATGGAACACTGGGCCGAAAGAAACCTCATGAGGTTCAACAAAGACAAGTGCAAAGTCCTGCACTTAGGATGAAAAAATCCCCTGCACTGCTACAGGCTGGGGACCGATCGGCTAAGTAGCAGCGCTGTAGAAAAGGACCTGGGGGTTATGGTGGATGGGAAGATGAATATGAGCTAACAGTGTGCCCTTGTTGCCAAAAAGGCCTATGGCATATTAGGCTGCATCAGTAGGAGTATTGCCAGCAGATCGAGGGATGTGATAATTCCCCTCTATTTTACACTGGTCAGGCCACATCTGGAATACTGTGTCCAGTTTTGGGCTCCCCACTACAGAAAGGATGTGGACAAATTAGAAAGAGTCTAGCGGAGGGCAACAAAAATGATTAGGGGGCTGGGGCACATGATTTATGAGGAGAGACTGAAGGAACTAGGCTTATTTAGTCTACAGAAGAGAAGACTGAGGGGAGATTTGATAGCAACCTCCAACTACTTGAAGGGTTGCTCCAAAGAGGAGGGAGCTAGGCTGTTCTCGGTGGCAACAGAGGACAGAACAAGGAGCAATGGTTTCAAATTACAGCTGGGGAGGTCAAGGTTGGATATTAGGAAAAACTTTCTCTCTAGGAGCGGGGTGAAGCATTGGAATGGGCTACCCAGGGAGGTGGTAGAATCTCCATCTTTGGAGATTTTTAAGGCCGGGTTAGACAAAACCCTGGCTGGGGTGATTTAGTGGGAGTGGTCCTGCTTTTTAGCAGGGGGTTGGACTAGATGACCTCGTGAGGTCCCTTCCAACCCAATTATTCTATGATTCTATAACTGTATTAGTATAATTATACCAAGATAACTTCCCATGTAGACAAGCCTTTAAATTGTAAGATTTTTTTTTTTTAAAGAAAGGACACTCTTTTTGTTGGTGGCGTGCCTAGTGTATCATCAGATCCTGCTCCATAAGTGCTTGTAGGTGCTATCGTAATACATGTAAGTCAATAATATCCTACAACTATACTTCTTCTATAGAGTACATTGAGCTACAAAATTACTAAAAATTAATCCACATAATAATATTAAAACAAATCTAGAATTTCAGAATTATGCTGCAGGGACCAGTTATCTTAAATATTCTCATGGGATAGCCTTTTGAGTCAAGAGTTTGCTAATCACATCCACCCCAAACGGCACATTTCACTTAGAGCTTATGAGGAAAGGGAAATGAACTAAAGAAGACGAACATCAACACAACAATAAATATTATGATCCTGATTTAACAAAGCATGTAACCACATGAGTGCTTTTAAGTTCTTAAGTAGACCTATTTTAAGGCAAATGGGACTACTTGCATGCTCTATGTCAGGGGTTGGCAACCTTTGCCGGCCCCTGTGCCAGCCCTGCCCACCGCACCTTTAGCAGGCGCCGTGGGCGGGGCCAAAAGGGGGCGGGGCCAGGCTTCCAGTGCCCTGCTGGCCGGGACCTGGGCCAGCATCCCCCAGCGGGCGGCCTCTGGTTTCCGGCCCCGGGGCTGGCTCCCGTCCACAGGGGCAGCCTGTGGCTGAGGGCCCCCGCTGGACGGCAGGAGCAGAGTGGGTAATGTCGCCCCTCCCCGGCTGGCCGAGAGCCACGCCGCTGCCGTGCCGGGGGTTGCCGACCCCTGCTTTATGTTAAGCACATGTTTAAGTGCTGTGCTGAAATCATTAATTCAATCTGGTACCAATATGTGTAGATTAGAAAAGGGATATGTGTGTGTGTACATATAAAAATATATAGTCATGTCAAATATGTAAAATTTTAGTAGGTTTGTGACTATTTACTAGAATACAAAAAAAATTAAGCATAATTTATAATGTAAGAAGAGCAGTAACCAAGTAGAGTGCAGTAGCTAAAGATTTATATGTGATTTTGATCTGCTGTGTGCATCTGTACAGTACACAATAAGGTATTATCAATATTTCATCTAAACAATAGTTATAAAATCCTCAATGTATATTTTGCAGTGTTTAGCCATTGTGATTTTTTGTATGAGAAGCCACAGATTGTAACGAGTCAATCTGTTAGTGCAAATTGGTAAAGATTGACCATATTTACATTGCAGTGGACTATCTAAATTGGTTTTGATAGTGGCAAATAGTGCAAGTTTATATGAAATGAAAGTGATAAAGCCTTCACTATGAATCAGTTAATCGGCACTTGATTTCCTTTCCTTTGCTGTACACCCATCATTGCAAGATAAAGTAATCATGGTTACTTATCAGTCTTTGTAAGTACTGCAAGAGAAATGTTGTATCCAATATAAGTAATAAAGAATAATCATAGTTCTGATATATTTGAAAGCTACAGTTGTCATGTTAGATGTAATTTAATTTAGATTTATGATTGATACAAATCAGAATGTCTTGTTATTGACAAAGTAATTAGAAATATTTGCTTTAATGGGACTTACCCGTATAAATCTACCATGTGTCAATGGTACAATAAATCTCATACCTTTGTAGTAGGGAGAACCATGTCCTGATACTGTTTTTAACTGAAAATTCATTGCTGTCCATGCATTTTTTCTTTTTTGTCATAAAAGTGGCTACACAATGAATCATTTGATGACTATCATAAAGATAGCAGTTGTACTGCTGACTTAAACTATGAAATCATGCTAGTCTGAAATAAATGTAATTTTTTTGTGGTACTTTGATTTGTACAAGATCATCCTCCTTCTCTATGTTACTGGGACTTGTATGGGATTGTCTTGGAAGTGCTGCATGGGGATTGGGAGAAAAGATCGGCTTTCTGCAGCTGAGCCAGATATAAGTGCTGACACTCAGGTAGGCTACCTGACTTGTGGGGAGAAAACTGCAGACAGGCATTTTGTAGAGAGTAGAGTGCTTACACCATAAGTTTCAAACAGTGAAGGGTCTCTATTTCAGTTAAGAAGTATAATCTTAAATATAGACTAGCTATCAAGGATCAAAGGCAGTTTTAGAATGTCCTTTTTTCCACATGAGGATGAGGACTTGAGCTGAAGTCTTGGGCAAGTGAAAATTCCAGATGGAATACACCTAGAGTATAAAGATAGAAGGATGAAGGACAGAATTGAAGTGTGTGTTTGGAGGCATTCAACTTAGAGACCCTAGTCAAGGTAACACTGGGACAGCTGGAGCCCCATTCAGAAAAAGAGAATTTAAAATGTGTCTGTTTCTCAATTCTATGCATAGTTCACAGATGCTAATTTAATGGAATAGCTATTCCATGCGAAGAGCTCACCTTTTGTTAAAGGTGACCATTCTGGTGCCTGCAGCACAAATCTCAGCACACATTTTTGAAGTAGGCAGAAAGCTAAAGCAGAAGCAAATATACAGTCTTCAAGCCATGACAAAGCATTGAAAAGCATCCTTGCTTAATGGGCGTAGGTAAAGTTACAGCAAGTTATGGTGCACCACCTAAAATTTTAATCTAGACTAGAGTGACCCGGTAGATAATAATCAGTGAAGAAAAGGGAAGTGCTGAAAGGGGCCAAGATGCAAGTGATGTTGATCAGTGATAGCCTGACAGAGTTATGACCTTAGAAAGAAGAAGAGAAGAAATGTTCTTTTCCTTGTAGGTGTTCAAGCTTACGGATTTGACAAACAAAGAGCAAATATAGACCTGAAGAAGTTAGAGAAATTTCTTTTTATTGAAGATGCTTATTTACTAGAACTGGTCAACAATTTTTCAACAAGATTTTTGTCAAAAAATGGCCTTTTCTGAAATTTAGAAGATTTTTGCAAAATATTATCCATTTCAGGACAATTTTAATGAAAATGTTCACAATATTTTTTTATATTTTTGTTTATAATTTTTTCCCTTTCCCTTATCTTCTCTTCTTTCTTGCCTTTTCCCCCATCCCGCAACCCATTTTTGAAAACTTAAGTTTTCATTTGGAAATGGTTGAAGGGACAAGGAAAAATAGAACCTGAAAATGGGAGAAGAGAGGGAATCAAAGATTTGCTGAAATATTTCAAAAACACCAAAAGCTAGTCCAGTTTGAATACTGTAAAATGAGAACTACTTCAGAGTTTTCAGAAATTTTCCTTTTCTACTTTTGACTATTTGCTTTTTTTCAGGAAAAATAATTACGGTACTTTCTTAAGTGTAGTGTCTTTCAGGATGCTCGAGTCTTCTTCCACGTGTCAGCATTTTCAAATTGTAGGTACCTTAAAGTTAGGCACCAAAATTCCTACTTTTAGGATATGTCTACACTGCAGTGTAAGCTCAGGGTTAGTGGGACTCAAGATAGTGTCCTGGTTTAGCATGCTTGCAGTGTAGATGCAAGGGGTGTGGGGCATTAGGTTTAAGTCCAGACTCAAGCATGGACTTAAGTTGCTTTGTAGACCTATTATAAGTGAAAAAAGTGACAGTGTTCTACAGGTGTTGAGCCCATCTGCAGGTTTCATTCTGTAATCTTTCAAAGTGAACCATAAGGCCAAATATATCTTCAGGTATTCAAAGATTTGATAGAGAAAATAAAATATATACTAGAAAAATAGGAGAATATACAGAAATACTGTGATATGGTTATGGTAGTGAAATAAAAGCTATTTTTTTTTTGACAGATGCATTGCATCATGGACTGGAGAAGTGGTAGTTTCTGTAGTGCCCTGGGGAGATCATGCCTAACATTACATATAATTCCAGGTACCCCATGTCCGAAATTGTTAATTGAAAGGAATGCTGAGAAGAACAGTGAAAATTACTAAAACAGAAAGCCATTTTAGTCTTAATAAATCAATCTAAGTATGTTCTGGCTAACTAATGATTGAGTTGGTAGATATCAAAATCATAAATATTTGAATGGTAAAATGTTAAGGAGGAAAAAGAATTGTTCAGAGTGGTCCGAGCAACTAATGAATGAAGTTAAGGAAAGGAAAATGTAATCCAGCTAGGAGTAAAAATGTTCCAATTGTAAAGTTTATTAGATTATACAATAGTCTGACAATGGAATCATCGGTTTTGGTCAGCTAGATAACTAGACCAAACACTAGAATATACTGGAGGGAATGAAACTGATTTAACTAAATCTCTTAAATTTAACTTATTTCTTCAATTTCTTAGTTCAAAAATTGAAAGGCCGTACTAGCTAAGTGAGTTTTTGTAAGGGAGAACTGGGTACTTCTATTTAAATTCATTCAGTCCCATGGAACCATTGGAGAACAAATGTTTTGAGAAACACAGCACACAGTACTCAAAACTTTCATAAGAAAGTTAAGAGCTTTATTATAACTTGTGCTAATGAGAATTCTTAAAATGTTGCATCACAAATTGTCCTTTTAATACAGGAGAGAAGCTCTTTTTACAGTGGAGAGGGGTTATATAGAATTAATTGAATTGGAACCACCAAGGTGGACGGTCCTTCGTTTGAAATAAGAAATTAATCCTGTAACTAACTCATTGTGCACCCAAACTCTCCCTTGTTATAGTGGAAGAGCAGGGTGTATCAGGATTGGGATTTAGAGCCAGACGATGGTCCTGTGATGGTTTTCAGGGTACCAAGGACTGTGAATCACTGTTAATCCCCCTCTTTCAACAAGAGGAAGACTCGCTGGTGTTTAAATGGGTGCCAGCCTTATAACCACCTAAGCAATCTCCGTTGGGCTAAGACAGCTCTTACTTTGCCTTACAGATTAATAATAGGAGTCCCTGAGCTCCTTTGCAGTGTTTCTTTGTAGTGTTCAGCTTCTTGTCCATTGAACACTCACAGAAATACTCTGTCTGCTCGTGCCCCCCAAGGAATATCATATACCCCAGCTTGAATGATTCAGGTCAGGATCAGCTGCTTGTGTAATACCACAGCACTGAGCTATATTTGTAGTGTAAACAAGAAGTTTATTATCAAAGGTATGAGCGGTGCTGAGAAAAGATAATGGAAACAGAGGGTTACAAATAAAACAGAATTTTAAAAAATGATTATCTAAAGATTAAACTTAACAGACTAACCTTGTGTCCAAAAAAAGTTTACCTCACACAACTGTCCTTTGCATCATTTCAGCTGAAGTTGGTTGTGAACCTGTTTTCATGCCTGTGATTTCACTGCCCGATTACTTCATAGGAACAGGATAAAAGGGTGTCTTTTTTACTGTCTCCTTATAGTCCCCAAAATTCATTGTTTATACTCAGAATCTGGATGATCCCTTGTTCTTCTCTGGTGTGTCCCCTCCCTGTTGACTTCAGCCCTCACTCCGTTAACTTTATATGTAAATGGGGTTCCATTGTCCTGGCTTCCATTGTCTTGACATGTCCACACAGAGACAGGTGAATGCACATCTTCATCTGACAGAAAACCTGCTTGTCCCTTCTGTCTTGATATAGACCTTAGGAGCATGTTTTTAGTGTATAAGTCTTTACTTATGTACTTTGTGCATATATTTCACAATGGTGTAATGGCTTGTATAACCCTGGATTTCTTTTAAGACCTCATGTGATATTCTTTTGTGAACCAGAATGTACATAGTAGGATCAGGATAGTTTTGTGACCTTTCTGCCAGTTGGCATTGAAGAGTTCTTAAGATCACAGGTCCCCTTTGAGAGGTTTGCCACTGACTTTAGTGGGACCAGGATTTATCCTTATAAGAAGAGTTACAAATTGTCCACCAGGAAATTTAGGCTTGAAATTAGATGCAGATTTCTAACCGTCAGAGCAGTAAACTTCTAGAATAGCCTTCCAAGGGGAACTGTGGGGGCAAAAAACATAACTGCTTTCAAAACTGAGCTTGATAAATTTATGGAGAGGATGGTATGATGGGACGTCCTAGTTTGGTAATTAACTGATCTTTGACTACTGGTGGTGGATATACCAGTGGCCTAAGAAGGGGGTGGGGTGGGGTGTAGATTGGGTGGGTTCTTTGTTATTACAGAGAATTCTTTCTTGGGTGACTGGCTGGTGAGACTTGCCCACGTGCTCAGGGTTTAACTGATTGCCATATTTGGGGTCAGGAAGGAATTTTCTCCCAGGGCAGATTGGCTAGGGCTCTGGGGGGTTTTTGCCTTCCCCTGTAGCATGGGGAATGGCTCACTTGCTGGTGGATTCTCTGTATCTTAAAGTCTTTAAATCACGACTTGAGGACTTTAATATCTTAGTCATTGGTTAGAGGCTTATTGCAGGAGTGGGTGGGTGAGGTATTGTGGGCTGCGTTGTGCAGGAGGTTAGGCTAGATGGTCATACTGGTCCCTTCTGACCTTAGAGTCTATGAGTCTAAGAGTCCATTTAAAAAAATTAAAGATTTAAAATGAAATATTGTACTGAATAAAAGAAATTGCATTTCTTATTGGTTTCTTTCCATTTTCATTTGATAACTTATCTAGTAAACTTATCTAGTAAGCGTCTGATGAAGTGGGATCTTCTCCCACGAAAGCTCATGCGATAAATAAATCTGTTAGTCTTTAAAAGTGCCACAGGACTCTGTTGTCTTTCTACAATAGACTAACACGGCTACCCCTTTGGAATTTATCTAGTAAACTGTTAGGGTTTCATACCTATTTAAAACCTCTCAGCATCAGTGAACTCGTGCACCGGCAAATGCACCCTATTACACAGAATTTCTCTTAATATTGTGCCAATTAAGTAACAGACATTGCTGTTCGCTATCATTACATGAAATCAGCTCCTTGGGAGATATACCTATTAAGCAGATTTCCTAATTAAAAACGTCTTGATTAAATGGAATGGGCAATACTTCTGAGCTTGGGTATGTGAACTAAATCTTTCTGAGGATCCATAGATTTACTTATTTCATTTCTTTTTAGGTATACTAAAATGTTCTTTCTATACAAATAGCTTGTTTTACCACCATTGGTTTATGTCTCTGAATTGTGCTTATCCATTGTTTGTTGTAAGAAGGTTTCATTTTTTAAAAAAAATCTCTATTTTGAAATTAAAGTGCTATCCATTACTCAAAATTTGAGTTATATTAAGTTTTCTTTGCTTGAACATATAATTGTAACAAATGTCATTAATGGTAACTTAAAGTACTACCCAGAGCTCAAAAACCCTGGCAGTACCTGCTAAGTCAAGGGTGAAGAATACTTGTGATCACACATCCACCCACCCACCCACCTCATATTGTGCCTTGTCCCTGCCACTCCCAAGAGTCCCCCATGTGCAGTTCAGATGATTAAAAATATTATGCACTGTTTTCCTCATGTCTTTCCCTTGATTCTATTTTTCTGTTCCTGTGTTGTTTTTCCATTTTTTCCATCTGTATTTTCTGTTTCTCATCTCCCATTTCTCCTCCCACATTCACACAGTTTGATGCTTTATTTCTCTTTTCCATGATGCTTTATTTCTCTTTCTCTATTCCATTTCCCTTTATCTCAGCCCCCACCTGCAACCTCTTAATAGTACAGTACACTTAACATCTACCCCATCCCTCCCCTTCACCGCAGTCCCATATAATTTCTAATATGAAATATTATTTAACAAATTAGAGAACCAGGCAAGTCACTAGCTTCATCAAATATCCAGCTGTGGTCATCTTCTAAAGTTTCAGAAAGGTTTTGTCGGGTTGATTCACATGGGCTATGAAATTGTTAAGATGGAGACCAATATTTCCTCTAAGATGATGATGCAGCTGAGCAAGTTATGGTACTTGTTGAGCGGCGATTTGTGAGGCATGGTGTCGCATGAGCAACAGTTTTTAGCGCCAGAAGCATCAGCATGCCTAAGTACCTTAATTCAAAAGAAATGCATAGATATTGTTTTTTCATTCAAACTTTAATAAAAATGTTAAACTGAAATACTGTAGTTTTATTAATTTACTAAACAAATGTGAGACATGACACTTGCTGCCTATCTAGCCTCTAGTGTCATCTACACCTCACGGTTTTTGTCATGCTTTACATTATTTATTATTTACAGCTTTACATTATTTTTATGGTGGCGTGTTTCCTGTAGCATCATACATGTGTATATCTGTGAAACACACTCCCATGTATGCAACATAGCTCAGGTGGGGGGAGACAAACAGTTGTCTTTCCTCACCTACGCAGTGAAGAAGTGCATAACAAAGATGATGTAGATTAAGCTCCCTGGCTCAGGAGGGGAAAAGATCAGCAAAAGAATCATAGAATCATAGGGCTGCAGGAACCTCATGAGGTCATCTAGTCCAACCCCCTGCTAAAAGCAGGACCACTCCCACTAAATCATCCCAGCCAGGGTTTTGTCTAACAGGGCCTTAAATATCTCCAAAGACGGAGATTCGACCACCTCCCTAGGTAGCCCATTCCTAAGCTTCACCATCCTCCTAGTGAGAAACTTTTTCCTAATATCCAACCTCGGCCTCCCCAGCTGTAATTTGAAACCATTGCTCCTTGTTCTGTCCTCTGTTACCATCAAGAACAGCCTAGCTCCCTCCTCTTTGGAGCACCCATTCAAGTAGTTGAATGTTGCTATCAAATCCCCCCTCAGTCTTCTCTTCTGCAGACTAAATAAGCCTATTTCCTTCAGTCTCTCCTTGTAAGTCATGTGCCCCAGCCCCCTAATCATTTTTGTTGCCCTCCACTGGACTCTTTCTAATTTGTCCACATCCTTTCTGTAGTGGGGAGCCCAAAACTGGACACAGTATTCCAGATGCAGCTGGGGGGGGTCAGGCTACGCGGGTATCTGTGATAGGTGCATGGGTGTGCAATGGCTGCTGCACAGCCATGCACCCACGCAGCTTAGAGGGAACATAGATGGAGACTTTTGTTAACGGGGTGTGGGACGCTTTTGAATAAGGCTGCAGTGTGAGTGTCATTGCTACCAGCCTTTCACATCAGTTAATTCAGATTTTGGATCAGTTGAAAATGTAGCTTATTTATTCTGTAACAAGCACCTTGATCAATCCCAGTTGCATGGGGTTTTGGGGTGAAGTTATATGGAGGAACAGATACTGCTTTTGGATAATATTTTTCCTCATCTAGTTCTAATATGATTAAATTCTGGGAAGACCACCAGTTGTTCATACTCCGTAATTTGAGTACTGTGGGTCTAGATGTTAAGACTAGGTGTGGACTCTATTCCCAGCTTAGCCAAAAACTTGATATGGGACTGTGGGCGAGTCCTGTAGCGTCTCAAGCCTCATTTACTACCGCTTGAAATATGGGGGCTATTTACTTCACTAAATAATGGTTATGAGTTGCAGATAGTAATAGAACTACTAGCTCTTAACTTTGTGCACCTTCTCCTAGGCCAGTGGTTTTCAACCTTCTGTCATTTGCAGACCCCCTAAAAATTAAAAAATAGAGATGGGGATCCCTTTGCAAATCTTAGGCCTTGTACACACGATCACTTTATCGCGCATTAACAATCATTACCGCGCGATACCAACAACGGCGTACACATGTGCAATAGGGCTGTTGCGCGTTAACTGCCTTGTTGTAGCGCAATACAAAAACCACCTCGACGAGGGTGGTAGCGTTAATGCGGAACAGCTGTTGCGCCTTTCCACTCGTGTGTACGCTTACCGCGCAATGATTGGCCTCCGGAAGTGTCCCAGCATTCCAAAGTCGTCCTCTCTGGTCTTCCCCCCACCCACTCTGTGGCCGTGACGAAACAGTCCCCGCCCTGATCAGATTCCCGGGATTTTTGAATTTCTCATCTGTTTCACTTCCTGTTCTCTTCCTCGTGGAGTGGAGTGCAGCTCCGATCATCATTAGCAACGGCGGCCCGTTGTGGAAGATGCGCACCCCTTTGGAGCACGGCAAAGGTGCTGGACCTGATCAGCATCTGGGGAAAGTCTGCTGTGCAGGCGCAGCTACGCGGCAGCAGGGGAAATTATGATACATTTGGCATAATTTCTCGGGCCATGTCAGAGAGAGGTTATGATAGAGACACTGTGCAGTGCAGATCAAAGGAGAAGGAGCTAAGAATAACCTATCACCGAGCGAAGGAGGCAAACCGCCGTTCGGGATCAGTGCCTGCTACATGCAGGTACTATAAGGAGATAGAAGCCATCCTCAGTGGGGACCCCCACAACCACTGCAAAGAGTCCCGTGGACACATCGGCCCCCCCTCATCCAGTGAATCCCAGACCCGAGCAGGATGAGGACGTGCTCGAGAAGGAGGAGGAGATGGAGGATGACCTGGAGGAAAGCGCAACAGCGTGTAGCCAGGAGCTCTTCTGCACCCCCGCTGAGACGTCCACCCAAAACATGAATTGCAGCGTGTCCTCTGAGGTGGCAGAGGGGGGTTCCGGTAAGTTTCTCTTTCGTGCAGCTATGGCTCTTGCTAACATATCATTGTCCAGGGTGGGGGTGCTTGCTGTCTCAGTCCCCGCTGTGCATGCTCTTTAGTCTGCATTCATTAGAAGTGCATCAACACAAGCAGTGATTGTCAAAAAATCATCTGTATTTAGGTCAGTAAAGGTTTCCTTGATGTACCTCCAGAGGCTACTACTCAGGTTAGATGGGAGAGCGTTTGTGTCTATGCTCTCAAAGATGGATACTCTGCCTCGCCAGCTGCAAAGCACAGCCCTGGGAACCATGGCAGCACACAGTGCAGCAGCATACGGTCCTGGCTTGCAATCGGTGGCATGTAGGATATGTATTCTAGCTGGCAGGGGCACTCTGAGGAGAGAGAGATCGGGTTCCATCTGTGTGCCCTGTGCGGAATGTTAGCCTCCAGTAAGCTTTCTATTAGGACGTACCTTGTCCGCTTCAGCGAAGCATAGGATGTTGACTGCCCTGTACCTTCCAGTGGAATGTGCTACTGGAAGGTTACATTGGTTATCTAGGCTATGTGTTAACAACAGCTTTATTATTATTATTATTTTTAGATTCGACCTTCACAAGGCCGGTGTCTACCCCAGCTGACCACACGAGAAACATTCGGCGGTGTGCTCAAAGAAACAGGGAGGATATGTTTCAGGACCTGCTGAAAACAGCACAGGAATCCGCGAGGGAGAATCGAGCCTGGAGAGAGGAATCCCAACAGAGGAGGCAGAAACACAGGGACAAACTGATAAGCGTGATGAAGGAGCAAACAGAACTGCTCAAGAGCATGATTGCTTTGCAGACCCAGGCGATTAATGTACGGGCTTCACTCCATACAGTTCAGCTGTGTCTGCTTCCCACACCCCGTAGTCCTTCAAAGAATTTCTTTGAAGGCCACCCGTCCCCCTGGTACACTGCAACATCCAGTCCCCCCCAGAGCTACTTTTTAGAGACCCGCAGCTACACCCACCTGTAACCCCCCCCCTTTAGGTTTTAATAAAAACAGTGACAAATAATTTGAAGAGTGGCTTTATTTGTACACATTGAAAATCTCATAAGGTGCACCTGATGCGTCCTGGAAGTTAACTAGGGGAGGGCATCATTGAAATGGTCCCTGAGTGCCTCCCTTATGCGAGCAGCTTCTCCTTGGGCCCCCCTAATACTCCTAGTGGCTGGCTGTTCGTATGCTTCCTCGAGGCGCTGTGCCTCCATAGCCCACCCCGGGGAAAACTTTTCTCCCCTACTTTCATAAATGTTATGAAGGTCACAGCATGACGTAATCACAGCAGGGATATTGTCCTCCGCCAAGTCCAGCCTCCCATACAAACATCGCCAGTGCCCTTTTAAACGGCCGAAGGCACACTCCACAGTCATTCTGCAGCAGCTCAATCTATAATTGAACCGCTCCTTGCTGCGATCTAGGTTACCAGTGTACGGCTTCATGAGCCATGGCATCAGTGGGTATGCTGGGTCTCCGAGGATGACTATGGGCATCTCCACATCCCCCACTGTAATTTTTTGATCAGGGAAGAAGGTACCCCCTTGCAGCTTCCGGTGCAGACCAGTGTTCCTGAAAATGCGGGCATCATGCACCTTTCCCGACCACCCAGCATTGATGTCTGTAAAACGCCCCTTGTGATCCACGAGTTCTTGCAGCACCATGGAGAAGTAGCCCTTCCTGTTGATATACTCGGTCACGAGATGGTCTGGAGCCAAAATAGGGATGTGTGTGCTGTCTATGGCTCCCCCGCAGTTAGGGAATCCCATGGCAGCAAAGCCACCCACAATCTCACGAACATTGCCCAACGTCACCGTCCTCTGTAGCAGAACGCGATTGATGGCTCAGCAGACTTGTGAGAGGGCTAATCCGACGGTGGACCTCCTGACTCCAAACTGGTTTGCAACCGACCGGTAGCAGTCAGGAGTCGCCATTTTCCAGACAGCAATTGCAACACGCTTCTCCATGGTTAGGGCTGGCCTCATGTTGGTGTCTTTACGTCGCAGGGCAGTGGCCAACTCTGAACACAGGTTCCAGAAAGGTTGCTTTCCGCATTCGAAAGTTCTGTACCCACTGCTCGTCATCCCACAGCTGCCTAACAATGCGATCCCACCACTCGGTGCTCGTCTCTCGCGACCAGAAACGGCATTGCACCGTGTGCAGATGATCGGTGAAGGAGCTGAGCAACGTGGTGCTGTTGCTCTGCATGGCATCGATCAGCCCCTGCTCCTCAGCGTCCTCGTCTGACTCGGAACTCATTGCGTACTGAGCAACCAGCCAAGATGTATTTAGAATGCTGAAGGCGACAGTGGAGATCAGAGCAGGATCCATGCTGTCGCTGTTGTGATTGCTCGCAAGTGGTGCGGTGCGTCACTGCACTGTTGAAAATAGGCGCGAGTTGCTATTGGCAACGAGGAAGACGCAAGGGGAACACAGTGCACCACGGGAAACTGAGAGTTTACTCATGGCGCTTTGCGTTCCTTCATCCCATGATTCCGCGCGCCGATTGAGGGAAAACTGAACTATGGGATAGGTGCCCAGAATTCATTGCGCTACACCGCGATATTGCAAAGAATTCTGTTGCGTTACAAGGAGTGACGTGTGTACGCGCTATCCCGCAATAAAGGTCACGTGTTTTTTATAGCGCAATTGCCATGTTGCGCTTTAATCTGATCGTGTGTACATAGCCTTAGACATAGTTTTCAGACCCCAGGTTGAAAATGAGTCTCCTAGGAGATAGAGACATTGCAGAGAGAGAGGCACCAAGAGAATTATGATCTCCTGTTTCTGGAAACATATGAAAAGTTGTCCAGGCTAGTACAGAGAAATTCCAGGAACTAGGCAATTCAGTCTGAAGCTACCTAAATATTGCATGCGTGCATTGAACACCGTTTCTTAGGTGAACATTTAGGTCTGAACCTGCAAAAATCTACACATATGTACCTGAATGCATTTCAGTCATACCGTTGAAATTAATGGAATGTGATAACTCGCATGCTTAAAAGATAAGAAAGTGCTTAGGTCTTTGCAGAATTGGGGCCTTGAACTAAACGGCATGTGCTCAATATGTAATTTTTTCCCCAGAAAAACTCAGGAGTCTGTCAAACCAAAATCTTTCCTCTGGACTAATATATTGTCTTTTCACTGAGGACTTCTTCCTTGCCAAGTTGTAACTTTGAAAACACAGCTGCAGGATTGTACTAAAAAAACCCAGCACTAAACCACCTTCAGGAATTTCTTAAAGGAGGAAGGATTGTGGGGTTTTTTCCTTCTCTGTTTCTCATCGAAATGAAAGAATTATTGTGGGGGAGAAGGGGGTCTTTGAATGATCACCTTTGAGTTCAAGCTTGGAAATTTTTAGCCCTAAAAGTGACAGCTTTACGATTATGAACAATTGGGAAGCAGTGGTGATGGTGGTTGTATTTCTGAATGACAGTTTTGAGACCTTAACTATGTAGCAATCCCTCCAAGAAACCTAGTGTAAGCTCAAATTCAGCAAACTACTTTGAAGCCAGTGAGAACTTGAAGTCAATGGACTACTGATGTGCTTTGCTGAATTAGTCCTAATACACGACTGCTAAAAATAAAATCAAACTCAAAGTAATTATTTAATAGATTTAAGTTAGGAGGGGATATTGACAGAGATCCCACAAGAGTATCTTCTTGGTTCAGTTCTATTTAGTAATTCAATTAGTGTCTTGGAATGCAGTGAAGAAAGTATACTAATCAAACTTCTGGATGATACAGAGCTGGGAAAGATTGCAAATACTTAGGAGGCTAGGGTGAAATTACAACATGGATGAGATGCCTTGGGAAATGGCCTGAAATAAATAATATGAGGCTAAAAAAAAAAAGAAAACATAAACTGGTTCATGTTCTGTACATGGGAATAATCAAATGTACAAATGTTGGATGACTGCCTATAAAGATGGATCTGGAGGTTGTAGTGGAGGTTAAATTCTATGGGAAGAAGGAAGCAAATGCCTTAACTGCATTCTACTAACAGGTGTGTTACATGAGTAACACAATTAAAGGCATAATTCCACTATAATTATTCCACCATTGTCATGACTGGGTAGGTCTCATTTGGAGTTCTGGCTACTACATTCCAAAAAAGACAAACAAATTGGAGAGAGATCTAAAGGTCAGCCCCAGAAAGGCTAAAAGATTTAGAAAACAGGAACAATGAGGAAAGGGTAAATGAGCTGGGCATTTTCAGTTAAGAGAAAAGATAGCTATGGGAAGGCATAACTGTTGTAGCTGTATATAAATAGATGTTATAAAGAGGACAAGAATCAATATCTTTCTCAAAATACTTTGTTAGGCAGGGTTTCTGTTTCTTGTGTAATGAACTATGATTAACTTCTATTCTCTGATCTCTCTTCTTCTTTTCCCCCTGGGGTATTAGGCTTCTTGGACTTGACCAGGTTCAGTCTATCTTTTACTATGAAATACGTAATTCATGATATTCTGTTGGTTTTGATCAACAAGAGGGAGATTTAATACTCAAAGTGCATAAAGATATAGGACAGAAATGTCTGCCCTTGCTTGCACCATTTTTTTTAAATAGAAGAGAAGCTTCCTGACTTTTGATTGAATACGTGCAGGCTGCAAATATACCTATGTTGGAAAAGAAATCCTGTTCTGTTGGTATTGAATCTCAGGTTGCTATTGTTTTCCTCTTACTGTTTTTGTCTAACAGCAGCACAAAAAAATAATGTTATGTCCTCTCTGTTGTGGCTGCCTCTATAGAATCTGATACGTCTTCCCCCAGATCTCCCCATACATACATTAAACTCTTTCCCATTTTCAGTCTCAATATTAGTGGGACCCAACTTCCTAAGAATCCCACAAGGAATGTACTTTTTTTGTTTTTTTACTTCTTCCATTAAACTGAGTACACAACTATTGTATAAAGAAACTGAATTTTCTGCAGATTCTACCTAGTATGAATCTAAATTACTTATTTTATTTGATAATAGACCTGTTGACATTTGATATATTTAGTCTCTTTAAGTCTGGGTGCAGCAAGAAGTCCATTGCCATAATCTGTTTTTACAACAAATCGGTCCTACATTCTAAGTTTGTAACTGTGGACTTCTTTTCTCTCCTCCTGACATTTATTATCTATTTTCTGCTTCACTGGTAGGCGTATAAAGCCCAGCATGGCTGTGCTTTATGAGGCACAGATCAAAGGATTGGCATAATGAGGAAATTAGAATTGGCCAACCAGCAGTTGGTAGCTCCTTTTGGGATTGTTTTTGAGAGGGAGTAAGTGAACAGCTTCTAAAGTTGGTGGCAGTTGAAGTAGTTTGCCACTACTTCCCAATCCCTGCTGGTGCTGCTTTTGTTTTTGAAATGGTGGGGAAAGCTGTGAGAGGAGAATGTTGTCTTCCCTGTTTCTACAGTTACCACCTCTGCCACCTGCAACAGAGAGGAAAGGTTCTAGAGAAGAAATGTAATTGCTTCTGGCCATGTCACCCTATGCAAGCATTTAGGTGAAATCCAAAATGAATAGGGAAAAATAAAATGAAAAGTTTTTATGTTAGGGGTTTTATTTTTAAATGATAGGGTGTTTGTATAAATATATTGGCTTAAACTACCGGTGTGCTTTTGACAAGAAAAACTCATGCAGATTTTTCACTGCTTGAGTCACTCATCAGTTATTAGAGAAGTTACACCCATGGTTATGGATACTAACCACATCCATAACTATTGGTGTAACACCACAGACACGGAACACAAATTAATAATTTAGCAATGAGGACAGTTTCTGAGGGCATGTCTTTTTGTTGAAAATAACTGAGGTGTAATATCTTTGGTAAGTGAAACTGCTGGTTTCATATTAGAATGATTTTTTAAAACATTGTGCTGCAGTATTTGTCTTGTTTTAGCGTGTAAAAATAGACGGCCATCTCTTATAAATTCTGACATTTCGTTTGAAACCTGTAACTGTGAAAATACCTTACAACGATTCTACCATAGAAACCAAAGTAGAGTAGGAGTGTTGCTCTCAGGGTTGGTATCAAAATACAGAAAAATGCAAAACTTCATCTTACCCCTAATTTGGTTCCTTGTGGGTATCCCATCAATTGGACTGTACTTTTGTTCTGCGTCTGGAGATGTTGCAAAATTCAGCAGTAGTTTCATGAGATCTCACAGCTTTCCTTCTTTTCCTTTTTCACATGTTAGTACTGAACACGCTTAGATTGTATTTAATTAATAAAAGTAACTATGCTGCCTTAAGTTTAAATGGCATTTCTCTATACATAATAGGGAGACATAACTACGAATAAGACACTTTCCCTATACTTTTTAATGCTTATTTAGTACAAAAGATAAAGGCCAACAGATGAATTAAGAGACAGGATGTGGATTATTCATGGTGAGTTTTATGGCTGGCTTTATTTTATGTACTCTTCTGGTTCCTTTTTCACTTGTATTCAGTGCATTGTTTTCTTTTCCTCTTATATCAACTACATCTAAAGGCATATGAGTATTTGTATTATATATTTAAGATTCTTTTATACTCTAAGGCTAAATTCAAACCTAGTATGTTTTATTATAATTTTTATTGTTGCTTGTCCTTCTTATAGGCAGCATACAATTCTTCTGGAAGCATGCTTTAGAGAAAGACATCTGACTAATAAGCCATTTTTCTTCATAGTACTATTTAGTGTGGCATGGCTCAAAATATCATTTGAACTTCTTGACTTCTGTTCATTCTTTTCTATCAGTTTTCTTACAAATAAAGTAAACTCCCAAGGTATAAAATTAAATTGTTGTTTAAGCAAGGGTTTTCCAGTTTATTTAATGCTGTACCCAAAACAAGGATAAGGAAGGATGGCATGGGGGTGGGGGAATTCCTCCTAAAAGAAATACACATTGGGGAAAGAATACTAACATGCTGATTAATTAGATGAAGGTATATGATGAGGTTTCAGCATCTTCTGTTGGTTTGAAATGAGTACCATATGGACAGAAATAGTGTGGTAGATCACCTTCCTGGCTTACTGAACCAGAATAGTAGAAAATAACTTACCATAGGGAGTTTATCTAGCTAACCACAACCTTTCACTAGTATGTGTGTAATTTCCTCACACTCAAAGTCTGAAATTAAAAAAAAAAACAAAAAAACCAGAACTCATATGTCATTGATAGGAAAGTGAAGGGAAATTTGATCTTAATTTGTATGTCAGGCTACGACAAGTTTTACATGATTTCCCCCCAACTAGAGAACGAGTACAAAATATTTTATAGAAGTTTTATGAAATGATTTAATTATTTTTTAATTTTTAGAAATGTAACTTGGCTTTGGGAATGCTAGCTTCCCCACCACTAAATGTTTTTCCAAAAAATATATATATTTTTGGTATATTTTTCAAAATAGGAAATATTGAAATAAAAATTTAAATATAAATTTTGAGCTTTGAGTTGGAGTCCAGTAGCATCTTCAGATTCCTTTTGCAGGTTTAAAGCTAGAAGGGACCATTAGGTCATCTACTTTGATCTCCTGTGTAAAAGAGGACATAGACTTTCACCCATTAACTCTATATTATGCCCAATAATTTGTCTGACTAAAGGTTATCTTCCAGAAAGAAAGAATCATAGAAACCGGAAGGGACCATGGGAGGTCATCGAGCCAAGTTCCCTGCACTCATGGGAAAACCAAGTACCATCTTAAACCATCCCTGACTGGTGTTTGTCTAACCTGCTCTTAATAATTTCTAATGGTGGAGATGCCACAACCTCAACTAGGCAACTTATTCCAGTGGTTAATTATCATGGCAGTTACGAATATTTTCCTAATGTCCAACCTAAACCTCCCTTGTTGTAATTTAAGCCCATTGCTTCTGGTCCTATCATTTGTGGTTAAGGAGAATAATTTTTCTCCCTCCTCCTTGTAACAACCTTTTAGGTACTTGAAAACTGTTATCATGTCCCTTCTCTGTCTCCTCTTTTCCAGACTAAATAAACCCAGTTCTTTCAGTCTTCCTTCATAAGTCAAGTGTTCCCGACCTTTAATCATTCTTGTTGCTCTTCTCTGGACTTTCTCCAGTTTGTCCGCATCTTTCCTGAAATGAGGTACCCAGAACTGGACACAGTACTCCCGTTGAGGCTAATCAGGGTGGAGTAGGACAGGAGTGTTACTTCTTACGTCTTTCTTACAATACTGCTGTTAATACATCCCATCAATACATCCAGTACATCAATACGTCATTAATACATCTCAGTACATCCCATCTCCTGTTAATACATGCCAGAACTTCCTCTTTCTTTGTGATCAGCAAGCCATTTAGGTTCCAATGAATGTACATTTACTCAGTTTAAATTGCACCAAAGATGGCCAAAAGCTAGCTTTTATTTATGCTGCAAGTAGGAGTTTCAATAACTCTTTTGTCATTTAAGCTGCACAGGTGTGGCTTTTGGCATACCTTTTACTTTTATGAAACATGAATGCAGTTTTAGGCTATTTGCTTTTTCTTCATGCAGGGAAGTGAAACCTGTTTTTCAGTAGAACAAGTTTTTAATATCTTTTTTCTCTTACGTTTTTTAAAAAAACAGTCAACCCTTTAAATCACTTACCTGTAGATGAGTTGTATTTGTACTAGGAATCCTACTGGTCTCTATGAAGTTGATAATTTGGGAATGGAAGTGAACTCACAGTGCCACACAGGCTGGAAGATAGGAAGCAGGTTTTCTTCCCAGAACAGGTATTGTCATAGAACTAACGGTGCCCTCCTTTGTCCCTTTTCTGCTTTTGAGACCACCCGCTCAGATAAGAAGGCTTCTTGCCTGTCCTGGTGTGTAATTTTATATTTCTCCCTCTTAGACCAGAATCTGGGCATAACAGCCACTGCCAACTGTTTATAACCAAACAGGCCTGACCAGGTTTGGTTGCCTGCTTGATCCTCTCTTCAGGAGCCTGTGATCAGTGATATAGAGACCAGCAATGTTCTTAAAACAAGTGTACTTATTAGTAAATGAAACAAAGATTTTTTTAGAGAAAATGATTTCAAAACAAAAAAGTAACCTACATACACAGTCTCATTTAATCTTATGCTTCTCTATAAACTAAGTGAGAGGGGCTTTCCTCTTAAGTTACAAGAAAAGAATAAAACCAGTTTACATTCTTTTAGGAGTTGAGGCAACTCATAAGGCTGGTCTAAACTACAAAGTTAGGTTGCCTTATCTATATCGCTCAGGGTTGTGAAAAATGTAATGCCCAGTGGAACGTAGTGTAGCTGACCTAAGCCTTGGTGTAGACATCACCAAATTGGTAGAAGAATTCTTCTGATGAACTAGCTAAAGCATCTTGTAAAGGTGTGATAGAAAAACCTATGGTGGCTGCTGTAGTGTTTCTAGCGTTAGAGATACCCTGAATCTATTTTCTCTCTTTCAAGGAAGTTAAGTTTTTGTAACCAAACCCATTCCCCCCCCCCCCCCCCTTCTCCCTTGAAACTGTCCACTCTCCCTGTGTGACTTTCACCCCTGGTTACCATTCATCTTTATTACAAGGTTTAGATTTTAAGTCTCCTTCTGATCCAGACTATGTTTTGCCAGTCAGCCACCGAAGTTACTGTGAGAACACCCCAGTGTAGGAAGCTTCGTTGATTGTCAATTAGAGCTACTCAGTCTTAATGGCTTGCTTTCACTGATCTTCTGATAGTAGAGGAGTGTATTGAAGCTGTGTGTTCCCCTCTGATGTTCAAAACTTCCAGCTCAGAAATTCAGTATATAAGCCAAATTTGGTGGTTAGAGATCAATATTCATTACCAAGCATCCCTGTGTTCATCAGAGGCATCAACTCAGTCATTACTAGAGCCCTGCAAATCCGCAGATACAATGCGGATATCTGCGGTCCCTTTCTTGCAGAAGCAGATCGGATACAGATCCACATATTTTTATCTGTGCATGAGTAGAACCCTGCAAATATGTGGATATCCACATTATATCCGCATTTGCAGATACAACATGGATATCCATGGACCATTTCTTGCAGATGCAAATTGGATGTGGATCCACATATTTGTATCCGTGCAGGGCTCTATTTATTCATTACCCTGGATTTCACTGGGATTGTGGGAGTGATCTACACAATCTGTATGAAACCCTGCTGCTGTCCGAGTTTCTCTTTCTTGGGCTTCTCAAAACAACACTGAACCACCTATGAGTCATATAACACCCGTTCTTGTGGTTTGGTTTATGAAAGCAACATTGCAGTTCAAATATCAATTTAAATCAAAGAGCTTGTCTTCATTGAAGGCAGTGAATTCACCGCGCCAGATTGATCTCCCTGGTCGACTAATCGGGTTTGTGAAAACCTGCTCAGCCAATCATGAAGCTGACGCTGAAAGGAGTAGCTTTGAGTCGGAGAGAAGAGGTTTCCCTCCAGCTCAGGCTACTGAAGACAGCGTGGTAAATAGAAGGTAGGCAATTGGAGGGAGATACGCAAGGTATTTTAAGTACTTTGCGTATCTCCCTTTGACTGCCACTGCAATTGCATGGCAGTATAGACCAGCTCAAAATAAGTCTTCCCCACTCTACAATTTCTTCAGCCTCATGCTGTGTTTGACAGTTCTTTTTCCAAATCCTAGGTTTTGGCTTCCTGGCAGTTTCTCTTCCTTCATAAGGCTTCTGCTGTTGCCTCTCATGGCAGGTCACTCCAGCTAGGGCGTTTCATTTGGTCCACCTTTGCCGCCTCTGTAGGTCTGTCTCCTCTTTCCCACTGAGGGCATAGACTCCCTCCTATAGGAGCTCCTGCCAGTGGGCTACTCTCAAGTGATCCTGACCCATCACAGGTCCAAACCAAATTTGCCATCTGAGTCTAGGTAACTAAACATATGTGGGTCAGGCCCAGCTCCCTTTCAAAGGCCAGCCCACCCTGTAACCATGATGATTCACTGTGTCTCCTCTGAGAGAATGGCAAGACTAGGTGGTGTCGTTACAGGAGGCTTCAACAGGCTTAAAGTCCATGTCTGTTCAGACAGATCTGCCTGACAAGAAAGTAGGGAGCATCTGGCACAGGAAAACAGTTCTCCTTTTTACACTGCATGGTTTGGATTATGGTTCTTTGTGGTATTAATAAAATGGCATTTTAAGCTGTTTTGACCAATTAAGACATCTGTGTAATCAATAAAGTTGGTTGAAAGGGTGGGCAAAGTTGTAAAACTTATTAGGTTCCCCTCTCAAATTTCAGAGTTTTGGGCATAGTGATCAACTTTGACAGTCCAGGAACTTAATGTGGGGCTGACTGACTCTGGCAATCATCTTTATGGGGTATTTTCCAAGCCAAAGTACGACAGCTCTGTATAAGAAAGACTTGTTACAGAGAGCTTTATTATAAAAGGGAAGCTCTTCAGTTCGTTTATCGCTTTTCTATTACATTGACCATTTGGGGAACAAGATGGATACAAAGCTATGTATTCCAAAGTCTTAGCTACTGGAGTGTTAAATCCGCATCAAGATAAAAAGTTAATATTGCTGCTGGATTATGTTATCTTGTCATTCTCAGGGTTAAGTGCATATTGGGAATTTCTCATTAAAATCCTATTTGAAAAGCCTTTTAGTTTGAATGTTAAAATATGGATTTTCTGAACAATTGAAAATTATTCCACTAAATAAAGATCAGTTTAATTGGACAATAATTTCTTTTAAAAAAATCAGTGTGTCCAAAAGATCAAATAAAGTAGCCATGCAAAGGGAGGTCACCCTAGGCCTGATCAGAGATGCACACCTGACAGAATTCCAGTCCCACTCTCCATTTTTCAACTTAAAATATTTAAAATGCAAAGAAGATATTCACTTGAAACTGTGCTTGCAATGTTTAGTCTTTTTTTAATGACAAATTTCCTCCCCTCCCCTCCCCCCCAAAAAAAGAAAGAAAAAATTTAACTCCAAGACAAACTTCAGTAAGGCCATGAGCTGAATGCGTACAAACCAATCATGTTAGCTGCAGAGGAAGCTGCTAAAGGTTTTACTACACATATCTTCCAAGCACTCAGCTGCTGCTTGTAGAAATTTATTCTGAAAATCTAAAAACCAGATAAGAATTAGTGCAGCTTATTAAAACTTTGCATTAAAAAATAAACCAATTGCTGCAAGAATTGCAGAGGGATTGAGGTGAGATCATCTTCTCTCTAAAGGTTTTAAGTCCTCTGCTAGCAGAAAATTTCAAATGATTCAGAAGTACTTCTTAATATTTTCGTAATGAAACAGAAGACTTTCTTTTTCAGGATGTGTATTAACACTTCTAATTCCTTTTGTTATTTACTGATCTTTTGTTTTCATTTTCAGTTGTAGAGATATGTGTTTTCACTTTAAATTTCCTCCACCCCTTTCTCCTCCTCCTGTCTTCTCTCACCCTCTGAGTTTGGGTATGAAGTCATCTTCCCTCATAAGTTACAAATATAATCACCATAACTCCAAAGCAACAAAAACTATGGAAGAGACTGAATGCCACATTCTGGGCAATAAATCTTGAAAATAATAAAATATCCGAGGCAAGTTTCTGAGCAGTTGAAGATGGTGGCTGTTTGTTTTGTTAAAGATCTTCATATGAGCTATATATTTCACTTGCAGTGCACGTTCAGTCTGGGGGAAAGGACAAAGGCAGCTTACGTTGACCTGATTTATGTCAGTATATACCCTACAGACTTGGTTCCACCGATGTAAGCACCCTAGTACACTGATATAACTCCACTTCTAAGACAGGCAGTGGAGTTAGGGCAACACAGTGTCCCTGTAAACACCTTGAGTTACTTACATCAGCTGTTGGCTGTCATTCTTGTCAATTTCACGGCTCCAAAATTGACAAGAAAGCGAGGGCATGTAGGCACATAACTAAACACTGCCAAAATTTTCAAGTGCTTGTATAAAAGTACAAGAAGTCTAAATACCAAGATGGGTGAATGTGAGTTTGTTATTAAATGAGGATATTTATATAATAGGAATTACAGAAACCAGTTGGAATGATGATATTTAGTAGGACATGGTAATACCAGGGTATCAAATATTTAGAAATGGCAGAATAGGTCACACTGGTGGGTGTGGCACTGTAGGCGAAAGAAAGCATAGATTAAATGTAGTAAAACTCTTAAATGAATCAAATTGTGCCATTGAATCTCTGTGTATAGAAGTTCATGCCTGAATAATGAGTAGCATAGTAGGAATATATTACCAACCACCTGATGGTAATTGTGAAATGTGCAGGGAGATTAGAGATGCTACAAAAGCAGGAAACCCAATAATAATGGGGCATTTCAGCTATCCCTGTGTTGACTGGGACATGTCACCTTAATGTGGGACATGAAGATACAGTTTCTAAACACCTTTAATGACTGATTGGAGCAGCTAGACTTGGAACCCACAAGGGAAGAGGCAATTCTTGATTTAGTCCTAAATAGTGCATAGGATCCTGGCCAAGTGGTGACTGTAGCTGAGTACTCAGTAACAGTGACCATAATGTAATTAACATCCTTGTAGGGGGAAAATACCAAAGAAACCCACCATATTTGCATTTAACTTCTAAAAAGGAAATGAGACAAAATTAAGGAGGCTAATTCAATGGAAATTAAAAGGAACCGTGACAAGAAATGCCTGCAAGCTGTGTGGAAACTTCTTAAAAGCACCATCATAGAGGCTCCAAGAATTCATATAGTCCCAATAAAAAAAAAAAAAAGACATGGTTAGAGAGAAAAAGGCATCCTTTAAAAATTGGAAGTCAGATTCTGCTTAGGAAAATAAAAAGGAGTATAAACTGTGGCAGGTGCTCTATGGGTGCGTCTACACTTGTAAATTAAGTTGACTTAAGCTTGCTTAAGTCAACTTAATTTACCCTGCGTCTACACTACAGTTTCCTTAAGTCGATTTAAGGAAAATAAAGTCGACTTTATTAAACCTCATTTTAATTCAACTTAAGCCTAAAGTCGACTTTTTAAAGTCGACTTAGGCCAGTGTAGACCTGGAGTAGCCCTAAGTCGACTTAGGGCTACTCCAAGACTCCACCACTGCCCTCCCTGCTGGGGGGGGAGGGCAGGCATAGGGGAGTCTGGCATGTCCCGTCCCCCCCCCCCCCAGGGCGGGGCAGAGCCCTGCCCACCCTGTCCCTCTTTGCCCCATTGTACCTATGTGCAGTGGGGCAAAGGCTGAGCCCCCTGGCACTGGGCAAGGGTGCCCTCCTGCCCCCGTGGACCTGCCCTTGATCCCCCTAGCCCCTAGAAGTCGACTTAGGCGTCCAGTGTGGACGCTCTAGGTCGACTTTGTAAGTTCCTCCCAAAGTCAACTTTAAATTTAGGTGTAGACATGCTAAGTTGACTTAAAATTACAAGTGTAGACATAGCCAAAGTGTCCCTAAACCTCTGATTGTGACAATCAAGGAATGGATGCCAGTGTCAATCACTCGAGAAATTGTCCTGTTCTATTCACTTTGTCTGAAGCATCTTGAATCAGCCATTGTTGCAATACTGGATACTGGGCTAGGTAGATTATTGGCTTGACTCATTGTGGCCATTCTTATGTTAATATGATTCCACATGATGGAATTTCTGGTTTTTCTATTGTGGCTTTTTTTTAAACCTAGGAAATTACACACACAAAAATGACGTTAAAAGAATATTTAGCTGCCTGGTCAAACATCGAGAAGTTAAGAAATGCCAGAATTAAGGTTTACTGTACATTAATTTGTCCCCTTTGTATCCATGTGTTCTGATACAGTCATTACAAGATCACACACTGTTTTTTTTCTACAGAAAACCTGCCTGATGGATAGTATTCAGGAAATGAATCAAGATTAAGTAGAAAAGGAAGCTGTTGTCTATTGGGCCCCTTCCTCACTTGTTGCAGACATTGGAATGTGTAGTGAATGAGGCAGGGGATTTCAAGAAGAGGAAGACATCTTATGGTTAAGGAAGCTAAGTGCTGCCCTGGAAAATTCAGTTGTATCTCAGCCTCTGCCACTGAGTTCCTGTGAGGTACTGGGAAAGTCAGTTAAACCAAAAGTTTCATGCTGGTAACTGTTCCTCATTTTCTGGTTACCCAGTTTGAGAAACCTGAGGCTATGAGGAAATTAGAGAAGGGTTTGGGCAGTGTGCAGTAACTACAACTTAAAAGGATAAAAAGGAATATTGAATAGCTACTGCCCATTCAGTGAACCCTGGCCTTCCTGTTTTGAGTGACGCAGACAAAATAATTTAATAATTTAGTAAGGTGTTATGTGTATACGCAAGGGGAGCAAATTAATGGTGCACGTGCAACCTTCATTCTGTCCTTTCAAACTGTTGTGTTTGACTTTGTAACCTTAATATTTTTACCATAATTACTTACAATTTTGTATATTTATGTGTATGCGCTCATATATAAAAAAGTTGATACTCTCTAACATGCAAGTCACTTAAGTAAAGAATTGATAGACATGAAGGACTTTAGCAAGGCTTTTGATACGGTTTCCCACAGCATTCTCGTTGGCAAGTTAAGGAGGTATGGGTTGGACGAGTGGACCGTAAGGTGGATCGAAAACTGGTTAGATCAACGGGCTCAGCGGGTAGGAATCAATGGCTCGATGTCTGGTTGGCAACCGGTAACGAGTGGAGTGCCCCAGGGGTCGGTCCTGGGGCCGGTTCTATTCAACATCTTCATTAATGATCTTGATGATGGAATAGACTGCGTGCTTAGTAAGTTTGCGGATGACACCAAGTTGGGGGGAATGGTAGATACTCTGGAGGGCAGGGACAGGATCCAGAGAGACTTGGACAAATTGGAACACTGGGCTGAAAGAAACCTCATGAGGTTCAACAAAGACAAGTGCAAAGTCCTGCACTTAGGACGGAAAAATCCCATGCACTGCTACAGGCTGGGGACCGATCAGCTAAGTAGCAGCACTGTAGAAAAGGACCTGGGAGTTATGGTGGACGGGAAGATGAATATGAGCCAACAGTGTGCCCTTGTTGCCAAAAAGGCCAATGGCATATTAGGCTGCATCAGTAGGAGTATTGCCAGCAGATCGAGGGATGTGATAATTCCCCTCTATTCGACACTGGTCAGGCCGCATCTGGAGTACTGTGTCCAGTTTTGGGCTCCCCACTACAGAAAGGATGTGGACAAATTAGAAAGAGTCCAGTGGAGGGCAACAAAAATGATTAGGGGGCTGGGGCACATGACTTATGAGGAGAGACTGAAGGAACTAGGCTTATTTAGTCTACAGAAGAGAAGACTGAGGGGAGATTTGATAGCAACCTTCAACTACTTGAAGGGTTGCTCCAAAGAGGAGGGAGCTAGGCTGTTCTCGAGGGTAACAGAAGATAGAACAAGGAGCAATGGTTTCAAATTACAGCTGGGGAGGTCAAGGTTGGATATTAGGAAAAACTTTCTCACTAGGAGGGTGGTGAAGCATTGGAATGGGCTATCTAGGGAGGTGGTAGAATCTTCATCTTTGGAGATTTTTAAGGCTCGGTTAGACAAAACCCTGGCTGGGATAATTTAGGGGGAGTGGTCCTGCTTTTTAGCAGGGGGTTAGACTAGATGACCTCGTGAGATCCCTTCCAACCCTATTATTCTATGATTTTAAGGAGAATGGATATTCTCTGTAGAAGTAGTAATTAATGCATGGACTTTCTGTTTAGTTTTTAAATACAGTTAAAAGGCTGTAGTTCAGCAAAGCATTTAGCAAGACACTTAACTGCATGCTGAATTGATAATCTTGGATGTTGTGTGATGGCACATGCCAGTACAAACAATAAATTCACAATGTCTTAATATTTATCTTTCAAACATGGACAGGTCATGTTGCTTCTGGGATTTATTTTTATAAGTTGCAGAGTTACTGTGTCCATGTTTATAAGTAATAGGGTTTTTAACTTCTATTTTACAAGGTAATTTGGAATATGTCTCCCATGTTTTTAGAAAATTTAAACACGCTGTATTAATAAATTATTAAATTAAAATCCAGTAGATCTATGATGAGAGAACATTCTTTCCTCATCTCCGTTATCCAATATATATTACTGAGCTCACTTGAGTACTATCTGTTCCTTAGTCACAAGTCATTAATACTTTATTTTATCTCAGTGATTATTGGATCAGTTACTCTTGCTTCATAGCCTCCAATTATAGCTGAGCAGAAAAGTGAAGAGTTTTAAGATATTTTAGTAAAATTATAACAGAAAATTTAAACTCTATGAATATAATGATGTGATAGAGTAGTTGTCCCCCCATTTATGGGGAAGTGCTTAAATCAAGCTTAAGGCGTGACCATAATAGGATCTTCACATTTTAAAAAAAATTCAGATTATTTACCAATTATAAAAATATATATTAAGTAAAGATACAAGTACTCACTATATATTGGCAACAAGCCGCTGAAAAAGCATATGAAAGGTATGTACGACAGAAAACTTCATTCTTGGTAATTTAAGAAAGAATAAAGTCAATGTAATTATCTACTAGATAAATTAGGCAAATTAGAGATACATAAAACATTAATAAAATATTTGTCATTTTGTTATAGGGTTGGTAGAATTTGATTTAAAAAAAAAAATAATTTTGATGGATAATATAGACGTTTCTTTTTAAGCATTTTTATTTGTATTTCTTTACATTTTCACAGTTAGAAATTGTGAGGTATTTCAGATAATAGATGGGGATCAGACAATAATTATTTAATGACAATAGATGTTGAGATTCCAAAAATTAAAGTTTTATAGCTGTTAAAATATAAATTGTCAACATGACATACAAAATATACAAAGTAATATCCTTAAATTAAACTCAAATAAGTTCTCAAGTAGCATTTTTCTGATCATGGTTATCTGTAAATTTAGATTGTCATTGATGGAAATATTTTTTTTATTTGTGTCTTGTAAAATGTAATGGACATTTACTGACATTTATTGATTAAAAATCTAAGCCTTCCAAGCTTTGTTATACACTTCTGAATCCCAAGTATCCATAACAGGAATCAAATACTTAGGTATATTGAATTTACTTATTCTTATACTGAAAGAGAAATTGGAGCTACATTTTTTTAAAACTCCTTCAGAAGGTTCTAATGCTTTATTTCATCATGGCTGAAGGAAAGCATCTGGGCTAGTTAATTTTACATTAAAATTTTATAACCAACTTCATAAGTATGGGTATGAGATTTTTTGGCCTGGAAGAATTAAAATAGCTAACTGAAAAAGAAAACTCTTCTCAACAACTCAGTTCTGCTATCCTAACATTCTTTCTTTCTTAAACAAAATAAAGAACTAACAACATGCAACACTTCTCTGGTGAATTAGAATGATAAAGCTTCTTTCTCACCAGCCAAAGTTGGTCCAATAAAAGCTATTACTTCATCCACCTTGCCTCTCTAAAGCCTTCAAGGAAAACTGCATCTTTTAAGGTTTGAGAAATATTAACTAAATGTTCATGTTCATGATAAGATAGCTGTTATGGCAGGAAGGGATTTACTAGATAATAGTCCAACACCTCTCATTTATGGTTTAGTCTATTGAGTCATCTGAAGCCCGGAAAAGGCTGAAGCCAGAAGGCCTTTGACAGGGTTGAGTGATGTCTCCTTGTAAAAATAATAAAAACACAAATGAGTATGTTGCTTTTTTTTTTTTTTCTATTGGAGTCAATTAACATATTAGAAACTTGTGGCTAGCATTTAACAAATGTATTATTTTGTTTCAGTTTGGTATAGGGAATAAACACAGTTGTCCACTTTCCTCTTTATTATTTATGATCTTTATTGAACAGAGGATTCTAACTTGAAATCAAGGAATAATATTGAGTATATTAATTGATGGAGCACAAAACAATATTTTTCTATATGCAGTTGGTGTCTTGTTCCACTCCCTCTGCTATAATATCTGAAGTTTCAGCAATCTGAAAGATTATCAAGTTACAAAATTAACATAGGCATAGAAAGCCAAAGAGAACATTAATTTACATTTTCATATTTTCAAAGCCATAGAAAACAATTTAAATTTTCATATTTTCTTTCAGAGACTTAGGTGTGAGTATTTTTTCATAAAACTGAGTTATATGCCTCTGTTAGGCAAAATTTAAAAGGATTTAAAAAAATGGAACAACTTCCCTTATCTTGTTGGGTAGAACTAATATTAAAAGAGGCCCATGCTTCTTCTTACATAGTTTGCACCCTCTTAGAGATCATATCCAGAGCCAGGAGTGTGGCTGTAGGCAGGAACGGGTGATGGGAAGAGTTGGAAGTGGGGCCAGGAGTTGGGCTGTGGTCAGGGAGTTGGGGACCAAGGTTGGGAGTGGGACCAGAGCACAACAATCCTGAGGACAGAGTAGAGCTGGGTGACACTTTGTCTCCGCCCCATATCGGAGCCAGCCTAGGCCCTCGCATGCCTCCTCCCATGTTCCTCCACACTCCCTGTGTGGGGCATACCTCACAGTTTGGGATCAGTAGTTGTTTATGGCTCCAGAGAAGGTAAATCCATGATGATGACCAGTCCAAGATTATTTTTATACAAAGAAGTTAACACTATGCTGTGAGAGTTTCATGCCTTTTAGGAGGCCACCTGGCTCCATTGCATGATATGTCCAATTCAAAACCTACAGGATATAAATCTAGTTGACTGGAAGTCGTGGAAGAATTGTATTTAAAAATAGATAGGTACATAGATTTAGAAGGTGCCCATGACACCATATGTGGTGAGGTACTTTAAAAACTGGGCATGCAAGAATAGTTTTCTGAAATCTCCTTGTGGAAAAATGCTTTAATGATAATGGGGTTTGAAATGGTATTTCAAGTTCTGAGAGATGGTGCTTAAGTCGACTTAAGGAAAATTAAGTCGACTTTATTAAACCACCTTTCTAATCGACCTAAGGCTTAATTCGACTTTTTAAAGTCAAATTAAGCCAGTGTAGCCCTGGGGTAGCCCTAAGTCGACCAGGGGGAGCCTGGCATGCCCCCCAAAGGGCAGGGCATCTGGGCAGGGTGTGACTGTCTGCATTTAGGGAAGCATTTATGATATTATTTTCTATGGATATCTCATAAATGCTATAATTCATAGGAACTATGTCATGTCTCCTAAGGGTTGTTCACACCAAAGGGAGAAACCTGATGAGCCATTAAGGAGACAATGGCATCACACACTGCCCACATGCCCTGCCCTTTGGGGGGCATGCCAGGATCCCCCTGTGCCCCCCCCCCGCAGGGAGGGCATTGGTGTAGTCCTGGGGTAGCCCTAAGTCAACTTAGGGCTACCCTTGGGCTACACTGGCTTAATTCGACTTTAAAAAGTCGAATTAAGCCTTAAGTCTAATGAAAAGGTGGTTTAATAAAGTCGACTTAATTTTCATTAAGTCAACTTTATTTTCCTTAAGTCGACTTAAGGAAACTGTAGTGTAGATGCAGGGTAAACTATGTCGACTTAAGCAAGCTTAAGTCGACTTAATTTACCAGTGTAGACGCAGCCCAAGAGAGTTGATGGGATAAGTTTCATGATGAAAATATTGGTACAGAAGGATCAGGAAGGAGAGGCAGGATGTAGAGAAAAGAGGTGTTGTATTATACATTAAGAATATATACACTTATTCTGAGGTATAGAAGGAAATGAGAGGCAGATCAGTTGAATGGCTCTGGGGAAAGATAAAAGAAATAAGAAGTAGAAAAAAAAAGAAAAGAAAATCAAAAAGGAATCCTGCAAGATGGGGAAACATGGACAAATTGCTAAGGAGGTGCACAGAAGAATAACACAAGTCTATAGGGACAAAATCAGAAATGCTAAAGCACAAACTGAGTTCTTCTTCGAGCAGCCGCTCACGTACATTCTAAGGTAGGTGTCTATGTGCCGCAGTGCACGGCTCCCCGGAAAGCTATTGCCTCTTAGCTTATCCCTTAAGGGTCAAGCAGCTGCCACCCCCTGGAGTCCCACGCTTGGGCCACGGTATAATAGGTGGCGCTGACCCAGCTCTCCTCTTCAGTTCCTTCTTTCGGCCCGAGTGACAGTCCTGGACCTGAGCCTCTCTTGCACCTCGCAAGAGCCTCCTCCTGTGCGTTTCTCTGTTTCACTAGTTTTTAGCATAAGTGTTAGTTATTACAAGTTTTTTAGTCAGATTAAATGTAGTTTGTTTAGAGACTCCATTTATACCCGGGGCCACACGCTGCAAACAGCCGCAGCCATGCTGGGATTCAAACCATGTGCCTCCTGCAGGAAGGCTTTCCTGGTCAGCGACCCCCATGAGAGCTGCCTGAAGTGCTTGGGTGAAGGACACTGGACAGATAAGTGCCATATCTGCCGGTCATTCAAGCCCAGAACACAAAAAGAAAGGGAAAGCAGACTGCAGCCAGTCCTCATTGAGGTTGCCCTTAAACCCGGGTCGGAGCCAGACTGCCCACCATCAGCACTGGGGACTTCGGTGCAGCATGCTCACTCAGCGCTGGCACCGCTGCGATGCCGCTCCCCGTCGGCACTGAAGAAACGCTGCTCAGGCCGAGACCGGGCCCTGGCAGCAAAGCCTGCACCGATAATGGGTCAAGAACACCCATGCCTGGCACAGGACTCTCGCTCCCTGAACACTGCCGTTCAGGAGCCAGCCCCAACCCCAGGAATTGGGAAGGGTCATTTGGTTCTGGTCCCCTTGACTCCAGAGGCCTTTGAGGCAGCAAGGCCTCTATTTGCCCTCCCCACACTACCGCCGGCTCCTAGACCAGCTTGGAGAGGCAAACCCTCATTGCAGTCCCCGGCGTGACTGTGCCTGTCATCGAGAACGGGCGTCCCGACACTGGCACCGCAGACTCCGAGACCTCCAGCCACAGCGACCTCCGCCATCCCACCAGAGGCAGGCGTGCCGGCACCCAGTGGGGGACACCCAACCCCAGCACCAGGCTTCACCGAGGGGCCTTTCGCCCTCAGACTCCTTGGCTCACTGTCCCCAGCACTGAGCAGGCTGTCGACCTCTACCCGAGAGGCAGTACTGGCTACACTCCGGGAGGCGCGGGCAGCGGGGATCCGCCTCATCATCATCCTCGGCAGCCCCTGCCCGGCACTGCGGTTGGATCTGCTCCTCGTCACTGCAGGAGCCACTGTTGAAAGCAAAGAGAAGGGCCCATTCACCGACTGGCAGCCTGTCAGGAAAGCGGCACCAGGGTTGCCCCTCACTGTTGCAGAGCCCACGCTACTCCAGCTCCAAAGAGCGGCACCGAGCCCACTGGTGCCATAAGTGGCGGGAGCCCTCCTCGGCCTCCAACTCACCTTCATAATTGGGGGCAGAAGAGCCCCCAGCAAAACAAAAGGGTCGCTCCCCACGCCGGCACCGAGACCCATCACCCCCACCACCGGGACTACAGGGTCAACCCCAGCCAGCCCGGACAGCAGCTCTGGTGCAGGGCTTCCAAGACTGGTCCGGCCAATGGGCACACTGGGACCCATGGGCTCTCCCGTACAGCCAGCCCCAGAGATCCCTCTAGCCGGGGTATCCACCAACCCAGACCGGACAGGACCCATTCCAGGGCCTCAACTTAGAGGGCATCTCTGACCACGGGGTGGAACCCTCTGGTGTGTCCAGAGACAGTCTCCAGCCCTGCTCCTCCTCGTCCCCAGACGAGGCAGTCACCCACACCTTGTCCTCGCCCACTGAGGACATCAGGGCCCACCAGGACTTCCTGCGGAGGATGACCGCCAACCTGAACCTCCCAGTGGAGGAAGTTAGAGAGGACTACGACCCCTCTTTAACATGGGCAACACTATATCCTCCACCAGGATAGCCCTCCCTGTCCATGAGGGAGTCCTTAAGATCGTGGGTGCCCGGTGGCAAACCCCAACCTCGCTGCCACCTGCCTCCAAGGGGACTGAAAAGAAATACCATGTCCCTGCGGACAGATTCGGCTACTTGTTCACCCACCTGACCCCCGGTTCCCTAGTGGTTGACTCGCTGAACCAGAGGGAGAGTCAGGGGCAACCAGCAGCCACCCCAAAGAATACAGAGGCAAAAAGACTAGACTTGCTTGGCCAAAAAGTTTATTCATCGGCCGCCCTCCAGTTCTGAGTCTCAAACCAACACGCCCTTCTCACAAGGTACAGGTTCAACCTGTTGGACTCACTGCGGAGGTTCCGAGGCCATCTCCCAGAGAATCAGATCATGGACTTTGACACACTCCTGGAAGAAGGCCTCTTGGTGGCCAAATCAGCCCTCCTCTCCACCTGGGATGTGGCGGACCTAGCCAGCAGAGTCATGGCATCTGCAGTGATCATGAGGATGGCCTGGCTTCAGGGCTCTGGCCTCTCGCCCTAGATGCAACAGGTCATACAAGACCTCCCTTTGGAGGGCCCGCCTCTCTTTGCAGAGTCGATTGACAGCAGGCTCCATGGCATGAAGGACTCCCGAGCCACCCTGAGGTTGCTGGGGATGTATACACCCCAACCGTCCTGACGCCCTTTCGCCCCCAGGCTCCCCAACATCAGCATCAGCCAAGGCAACATCGGCAGCGAGGCTTCCACCATCAACGGGCCTATAGACAGAAGGACAGAGACGGAGCCAGGTTCCCAAGAGGGGTGCACACTCAAGGCTCCCTTCAGGCCCCTCATCAGAGCTCCGTCCACCACCCTGGAAATCACTTCACAAAGTTCTGGGGCCAGTGGGCTGAGATCACCTTGGACCACTGGATCTTAGATACAGTATCTGAGGGCTACTCCCTGCGATTTAGGGCCAGACCACTGAACAAGAAGCTGCCCCCGAGCTTGACCCTCAGGAACCCCACCCGCGAGGAGCTCCTTCAATGAGAGGGATAGGTCCTCCTCAGGCTGGGCCCAGTAGAGAGGGTCCCCAGCTGGGAAAAGGGTCACGGCTTCTACTCCAGATAGTTTCTAATCCCGAAATCAAGAGGCCTAAGAGCTATTCTGCACCTGCGCCTCTTAAACAGATTCCTCAGAAAGATCAAGTTTTGGATGGTTTCCCTGGCACAGAGAATCCCATTCTTGGATCCCAGGGACTTGTTTGCTGACCTCGACCTCAAGGACTACTACTTGCACGTAGCAATCCACCCCAGCGCACAGATGATACCTTCGGTTTGTGATAGGACAGCAACACTTCCAGTTTGTCGCCCTGCTGTTTGTCATCTCACTCACCCCATGGGTATTCACAAAGTGCCTGGCAGCGGTGGCAGCATTCCTGAAAAAACTAGGGGTACAAATCTTCTCCTCCCTGGATGACTGGCTCATCGGGGGCAGGTCCCACTGCCAGATCCAATCCAGTGTCCTCTGCATGCGCAGACTCTGCAGCAGGCTGGTCGTCCTTCAGAACTCAGCCCATGACAAAGAATAGAGTTAATTGGGGCAATCTTAGACTCCACTTGGGCGCAGGCATACCTTCTGGCTTCCAGATTTCAAACAATTTCCCGGATCATCTCAGATCTAACACTCGCCCCCATGACAACGGTCAGGCACTGCCTATGCTTACTGGGGCAGATGGCAGCCTCAACCTATGTGGTGAAGAGGGCCCGCCTCCACATGAGGCCTCTGCAGCTCTGGTTATCAAAGGTTTATTGCCCCATAACACATACCCTAGTGCGGACTATATCAATATTGCGCAAGGTCCTTGCATCGCTCTCAGTATGGCAGGACCCGGGGTTCGCCCTTTGAGGGCGAAAACCCGACGATGACGCTAATAATGGATGCCTTGGACCTCAGCTGGGGCGTGCATATCAGCTCCAGCCTCAGCACCCAAGGGAGGTGGAGGACGAAAGAGAGACGCCCTCCACATCAACATCAAAGAGCTGAGGGTGGTCTGGCTCGTGTGCAAGGTACTCTTGGACCTCACAACGATCCAACTGCTTACAGACAATATAGTGGCAATGTTCTACATCAACCGCCAGGGTGGAGCCTGCTCCTCAAGGCTCTGCGATGAAGCAGTCCTCCTGTGGAAACCAGCCAACAAGCAGTTTCCACATTGTGGCGTCCCACCTGCCAGGAATGAGGAACAACCAGGCAGATAAGCTCAGCAGACAGTTCCTGCCACAGCACGAGTGGTCTCTCCACCCAGAAGTATTGACCTCCCTGTTCTAGAGGTGGGGGCTTTCTCACGTGGCCCTATTCACAAACCAGGCGAATCGCAAATGCACACTGTTCTGCTCCCTGAGGGGCAGGGAGAAAGGGTCGATCTTGGGTGCCTTCCTAACCAGTTGGTCGGGGCCTCTCATGTAACCTTTTCCCCGACACCGCTAATACTCTGGGTTCTCCTGAATATCAAGAGGGACAGAGCAAACATAATCTTAATCACCCTAACATGGCACCGCCAACACTGGTTCAGTCTTTCTGTGTTCCCCTGCAAGAACTCCCACGCTGTAGAGATCTACTGATGCAGGAGAACAGGAGCCTCGTGCACCCAGACTTAGAATCCCTACATTTAACAGCCTGGAGATTGCATGGTTAAGTGCGGTGGAGAGGGCATGCTCGGCAGAAGTCCAGAGAGTCCTGGTGGGCAGCAGGAAGCCCTCCACCTAGTCTACGTACAGGGCAAAGTGAAGGCGATTCCCAGAATGGTCCGCCAACCGGGGGATTCTCCCAGACTCTGCACCCATCCAGGATGTTCTGGAGTACCTACTCCATTTAAAGACTCAGGGTCTGGCCCTAGCCTCGCTCATGGTGCACCTACCAGCCATTTCGGCCTTCTACCAGTCATTCAAGGGAGTCACCCCGTTTACACACCCGATGACGAACAGATTCCTGAAAGGAGTTGAGAGGCTACTTCTTCAGGCCCATGACCCCACACCACATTGGGATTTAAACCTAGTGCTTAAAGGCCTCACTCTACCGCCATTCAAACCCATGGCTACTTGCCCCCTCCTGATGCCGTTGTGGAAGATTGCCTTTTTGGTAGCCATCACCTCAGCTAGGCAGGTTTTGAAGTTGAGGGCTCTAGCTTCAGAATCCCCTTACATGGTCTTCTTCAAGGACAAAGTCCAGCTAAGACTGCATCCGGGATTCCTACCAAAGGTCATGTCCACCTTCCACATGAACCAGGACATCTTCCTCCCAGTTTTCTTCCTGACGTCCCACACATCAGAAGAAGAAAGGAGATGGCACACCCTAGACATCAGAAGGGCCCTCGCCTTCTACATCGAGTGAACAAAATTGTTCCGAAAGCCGATACAACTCTTTTTTGCCGTAGTGGACCGAATGAAGGGTCAACCGGTTTCGACCCAGCATATCTCGTCCTGGATAAACGGACTGTATCTGAGCCTGTTACACCAAAGCTAAGGTCCCCATACCCAGATGGCTCAGGGCTCACTCAACCAGAGCTCAAGCCGCGTCAACGGCTTTCCTCTCCCAGATCCCAATACAAGAGATCTGTAGGGCAGTGACCTGGTTGTCATTTCACACATTCACAACCCATTACGCCATCGTGCAGCAGGCCAGGGACGATGCAGCCTTCGGCGGGGCAGTCCTGCAGGTGGGGAAACCAGAACTCCACCCACCACCCTGAGTAAGGTTTGTAAGTCACCTACATTAGAATGTATGTGAGCAGCTGCTCAAAGAAGAATGGAAGGTCACTTACCTATAGGTATCCTTCTTCGAGATGCGCCGCTCATATACATCACACACCCTCCCTCCCTCTCTGCTTTCAGAGTTAGCAGAAAGAAGGGACTGAAGGAAGGGCAGGGTCAGTGCCACCTATTATACCGCGGCCTAAGCGTGGGACTCCAGAGGGTGCCGGCCACTGACCCTTCAGGGATAGTCTAAGAGGCAAAAGCTTTCCGAGCAGTGCAACATGTATACACATACATTAGGATGCATGTAAGCGGCGCATCTCGAAGAAGGATACCTAAAACTAAGTAACCTTCCATTCTGCCTTGAAAAGGACATATACGTCAATGAAAAGAGGTTCTTTAAATATGTTAGGCACAAGAGAAAGAAAGGAAAGTGTAAATCCTTTACTTAGCAGCAAAGGAAAGCTGATATCTGATGACATCAAGACAGCATAGGTGTTTAATGACTATTTTGCTTCAGTCTTCACTTGACCAGATACTCAACACAGTTCATATTAATAACAAGGGTGAAGGAGCACAAGCCAAAATAGAGGATGAATAGGTTAAAGAATGGTTAGGTAAATTAGGTCAAGGCTTGACAAAACCTGAGTACCAGGTCGCCATGGCGCCCAGGATTTAGCCTCTGGTGCCTAGCAGCACCACAGCAGCCAAGGAAGTGAACAGTCCCCTGGCACCTAAAAAAAGCGCCAGTGCCGTTGTGTCTCCCCCAACCTCTGGTGGTAGCCAGGGGTCTTTAGCGTGCCACACTGCTGCCACTGAAATTATCACAGCCACAGCAGTCTTTCAGTGGCAGGGGGCCCCTTCACTGCTGCACACCTAGGAGCACTTCAGTTTTTGGGCTGATCCCTAGATGTGCACAAGATTTGTTGAGGCCTGAATTAGATGCATTAACATTAGCAGGGCCTGATGAAATTCTTCTGCAGGCACTTAAGGCACTAGCTGAAGAAATCTTGAGAATGTCCAGAGGAGAGCAACAAAAATGATAAAAGGTTTAGAAAATCTGGTCTGTGAGGAAAAGCTGAAAAACCTGGGCATGATTAGTCTTGAGAAAAGTAAATGAAGTGGGGGATCTGCGAAGGTCTTCAAATTTGTAAAGGCTGTAAGGAAGGATTGTGATCTTCTTCTTCATGTCCAGTGCAGGTATGTTAAGAAGCAAAGGGCTTACAGCAAAGGACATTTAGGTCAGATATTGGCAAAATCTTTCCAATTATAAGGGCAGTTAAGCATTGGAAAAGGCTTTCCAGAAAGGTTGTGGACTAACACCAATCAGGGATAGTGCAAGTTTACTTGGTCATGCCTCAGCTCAGAGGACTGGTCTTGATGACTTCTCAAGATCCCTTCCAGTCATATTTTCTGTTATTCTGTGATCCACTGTGCCCTCATGCTCACCCATAGATGCTCACCATAGAGAACTAGATTCAGAGAGAGTTGTGTGTGTGTGTGTGTGTGTGTGTGTGTGTGTGTGTGTGTGTGTGT
>ML685798.1:19452171-19491336 GCA_007922175.1 Pelusios castaneus | reverse complement strand
TGTGTGTGTGTGTGTGTGTGTGTGTGTGTGTGTGTGTGTGTGTGTGTGTGTGTGTGTGTGTGTCAATAATTTCATTATAACAATATATAATGGGAAAAATTGTGGGACTTCCTAAACATTGTTAGAATGAAGGAAATCTTATGCATTAAAGAACTAGTCAGTACGTACATGAGTATCAAGTTATTTCTGACTCATGATCTTTAGTGGATTGAAGAAACCAAACATATATGAGATAAGCAAATGGTATAGCGTTAATACAGAAAATGCTAGTTTTAGTGTATATACTGCGGATTTATATGAAACTCTTAAAAAAAAAAAAAAAATTCCAAACAAACTTTGGAAAATGTTCAGCAAATAGTAAAAATACTGTTGGAATAAAATGAAAATTCTCCATTGTCTCCCAAGATGGTTCTTTTGAGAATCTTGCTTGAAGACGAGTCTTCTCCAAATAAACAGAAATTTCCCCCATTTTCTTGGTATTTGTTCGTATTGTACTGCAGTGGAAGTCTGGAAAGGTCATTATAGTACATTAAAGGATTTCGGAAGCTTCATGGTGCATTATCAACAGAGGACTGGATTTACAAATTGATATGTAATAAGACTTCCAGAAAGATACGAGTCCTTGACTTGATACAATAGTATGGAATATTCCTTTAATTGTAGTCCCTTCGCACCTCATCCTACAAAGAGTTATATGTGTGTTATAGTCTTACAGTGACTACTACTATGGATAAACTTAATCATATACATAAGTCTTTGCAGGATCAGACCTCATAGCCACCTGAGCTTTGACTTAATGGGTCTTCCTGTATGCTTAAAGTCAAACTATGTGTATGTTTGCAGACTTAGAACCTGTGTTTGTAAAACGGAAGTACTGTTACATATAGCAGGGATCTGTGGTACTCTTTGTAAGTTGACTTCAGTAGAAACTTATTGGCCATACAATATGAATTACATGTTTAGATGTAGGTTTAGTAACAGCAAGAGGATGTTAAGTTGCTCATTTAACTGCAGATTTTACTAGTTATCTGGGGAGACTTGGATGCATTACTCAGTAGCAAATGAGAGATATAGGTTGGTTGCTAATATTTCAGATGTCAGATTACCACAGACTAATTTTATAATTTAAACATTTAAAGTATTCATTCAGAATATATGTCTTTTATTAGTCTTGTTTGAAAATATGAAGCTGAATAGTTGGTAGTTTACAGTTACATTCATTTTGCTAGGCGTTGACAACAAGAGGTTGATTGTTTGGAACAAGGAGATTTGTGGTTGCTATGTGCAAAAACCTAGAACAAGCCAGTGGGAAATAATATCAGGGTGGGAAAGTATTGCTATGGTAACAAAGTATTTTATTTTAAAGGAGAAATGGATAACACAACGAGGATCGGTGAGACTCGGGTAGCAAAGTATTTTACAGAAAATAGAGAAGACTGAAAGACAGCAATCGTCTTGTGTTCTTAACTGCATTTTGTTTGTTAGTCTCCAGCTAAGAGTAATTTCTGTAAAGTAGGAACAGTTTATGCCAAATCAATATTACAAAATAAATTTTGTTTTTATTTTTTAAAAATAGAAGTGCTAGAACAGATTATTGCATATTGTTTTACTCTATTATTTGTAGAAGGAAGATGATTTTCATTTTATTTTATTTAGATATGGGTGCAGAGTTCCCTTTTGAGCATACAGTTATACTCAAATAAATATCTTTTAAATTAGAAACACAGCAAAATTGTAATTAGAAATTCAGCGAATTGTTAATATACCATCAGTTAGATCTGGGCATTGAAATTGTATTGTAAATGTGAAGTGTAAGTCTCATTTATAAACCAGCTTTTTTACACATAGATGAATAATAATAATAAAGATAGGCATCTCATAGGGCCTGATTCTGATCTCCCATTGTCTGATTTGATCTGAAAATCAGAGGTGCAAGACCATAAAAGCTCAACTGTTAGGGTAAATCCTCCTTCTCTCTCCCACTTAAGGTCTCCAGGCCAAATGGGCTGATCAGTTTTCTACTTACCTTCTCTCAGCTGAATCAGCTACTGAACAAAGGTAGCAAGTTAAGACTGTTAGAGGAATCTGCAGCCGGGACAGGTTGGGAATTGAGATTGAGCAGTGGTTATTCAAGGAGCAGTAGGAGAGGATAGCTAGAGAGGAAATGCCCTAGGGCCAAGAGCAAGGTAGATGCAACAGAGAAATGTCTTATTTTTCTTACGTTCATTTATTTGTCTGCCTCTCTTTCAGTCCTGATGCCCTGTTAAGTATCATGCTTTAATTGCATTGTATTCCATGAAAGAACTAGATTCTAGCTGATGAAATTCCATTCATAAAGCAATGTTTTGAGTTACATAGCCCTACTGGAAATGGGGCTGGTAGTGCTGCCTAAATTAAGACCACTTGACACTTCACATTATAAGACTGTCTTTTCCATTGCTGATAACTTTGTCAACCTTTAACGCTACAGACTGAAATTTTTCATGCCAGGTGTCTGCTTCAGGTGCGTGTCCCTGTCCGTACCCTACTCTAACTTAAAAGAATCAGGTAAAATGGTACTAGTCATTTAAGAGAAAAAGATTAGGGAAAAATATGTTTGGCCAAGGTAAATAAAATTGTAACAATTTCCTTAAACTATAGCACCTACTTGTGGTGCAGCAGAGGTTTGAAACTTGTTAGGAAGATTGTCCTTGTGTCAGGGATATTCTTTTACCATCTCTATGAAAATCACTCAAATTTGGCTTAAATAGAAGCCTTTGAAAAATTGAAGCTTGACCATGCTCAGCAGAGACTGCTTCGAGTTTGGCAGGTAAATTCTCCAAGGCTTGCAGCTGCCTTGAGCTTTCTTTAGGTCAGGGCTACTGGGACTGAACAGGACTTTCATGACAGTTAGTGCTCCTGTCTCCTTTGGGTGACTGAGGTGCTGAACACAAGAACTGAGCGTAGGGAGATTGGTGCCTAGGCAATGTGGAGGTGGAAGCTGCCTGTCCTTGACTATAGAAGTGACAAGAAGATGAATCCTGGGTGGAGTATGGGAGTCTGAAGGAGGGATAGTGTTAGTAGATTGGGATTAGGAGTTGGCAGAAAGGGACAAAGGGAGGGGGAAAGACTAAGATTAGCTGGACAAGAACACAGAGACTGGAACAAGGAACCTAGGATGAGAAGTCTGGGGAGGAAGACTGGGACCTGGGGAGTGAAGATGACTTGGGCATGGAGCCCAAAGAGAGACCCTGGGATTGCCTGTGTAAGGAGACAGGGAAGGGAAGATGGAGGGGGGTGGAAATGGGACTGGGATGAGTTATTGTGGGATAATGAGGAGAATCTGCAGTGAGGAACTGGAGTGGAGGAATACAGAACTGTGACAGGGACAAGTTGGAGGGAATGGGGCAAAAGGGGTCAGGCTTAGGGGAAATGCAGGGTAAAAGGTCTGCAATGACTAGAGCATACTACTCTTCAGAGCCTTGAATGAAATCCATGATTTCTGAATCTTTCCATTCCTTTGCTATCAGCAAGTATCTGGCTAAGTTTCTGTCTGGTTCTCCTTTTGTGCAAGTCCTCCGGGAGGATGAGAACTTACAGTTGCTAGTAGTTAATCTATTAGCCCAAGTGGCAGCAGTCTGTGCTGTGTATCTAAAGGCCACAGCTCTGCTGATGGCTTAGGTGGGTCAATATGGTTCCATGTGATAGAATATTTTATAGCGTTATATGTAAAAGAGCTGTATGACTGCTCGGAGCTCCACTATGAAAGTGGAATCAAGATGGTTGAAAGTTTATGGGTTAAGTTTAGGGGAGAATGCAACAAGGGGGATGTTGTGGTGGGTGTCTGCTACAGACCACCAGACCAGAAAGAGGAGGTGGATGAGGCGTTCTATGGACAACTAACAGAAGTTTCCAGATCGTCGCAGGCCCTGGTTCTTATGGGGGACTTCAATTATCCTGATGTCTGCTGGGAAGATAATACAGCAGTGCACAGGCAATCCAGGAAGTTTTTGGAGAATATTGAAGACAACTTCCTAGTACAAATGCTGGAGGAACCAACTAGGGGCCTTGCACCTCTAGACCTATTGCTCACAAACAGAGAAGAATTGATCGGGGAAGTAGAAGTAAATGGCAACCTCGGCAGCAGCGACCATGAGATGGTAGAGTTCAGGATCCTGATCAATGGAAGGAAGGAAAGAAGAAGAACACACACCCTGGATTTCAGAAAAGCAGATTTTGGCTCCCTTAGGGAGCTGATGGGCAGGGTCCCATGGGAAGCTGATCTGAAGGGGAAAGGTGTCCAAGACAGCTGGCTGTATTTTAAAGAAACCCTGTTAAAGGCACAGGAAGATAACATTCCGATGTGCAGAAAGAACAGCAAATGTGGACGGCGACCAGCGTGGCTTAGCAGGGAACTCTGCGGGGAGCTGAAACATAAAAGGGAAGCTTACAAGAAGTGGAAGCTTGGACAGATGACAAGGGAGGCGTATAAAGATATTGCTCGGGACTGCAGGGATCAAATCAGAAAGGCCAAAGGACAATTGGAGTTGGAGCTAGCAAGAGATGTGAAGGATAACAGAAAGGGGTTCTATAAGTATATCAGCAACAAGAAAAGGATCAGAGGTGGTGTAGGTCCCTTACTGAATGGGGCAGGCATCCTCGTGGAGGATGATGCGGAAAAGGCTGAAGTACTCAATGCTTTTTTTACTTCAGTCTTCACAGGGCGGGCCAGCTCCCAGGCTACTACACGGGATAACGCGGACTGGAGAGAAGAGTGGCCCTCGGTGATGGAAAGTCAGGTTAGGTAACACTTAATGAAATTGGATGTGCACAAGTCCATGGGGCCGGATGAACTGCATCCGAGGGTGCTGAGGGAGTTGGGGGAAGTGATTGCAGAGCCGCTGGCCATTATCTTTGAGAACTCGTGGCGAACGGGGGTGGTCCCGGAGGATTGGAAAAAGGCAAATATAGTACCTATCTTTAAGAAAGGGAAAAAGGAGGATCCGGGAACTACAGACCGGTCAGCCTCACCTCAATCCCTGGGAAAATCATGGAGCAGGTCCTCAAGGAATCCATCCTGAAACACTTGGAGGAAAATAGAGTGATCAGGAACAGTCAACATGGATTCACCAAGGGCAAATCGTGCCTGACCAACCTGATTTCCTTCTATGATGAGATGACTGGATTTGTGGATGCGGGAAGAGCCGTTGACGTGATATACCTTGACTTTAGCAAGGCTTTTGATAAGGTTTCCCACAGCATTCTCGTTGGCAAGTTAAGGAAGTATGGGTTGGACGAGTGGACCGTAAGGTGGATCGAAAACTGGTTAGATCAACGGGCTCAGCGGGTAGGAATCAATGGCTCGATGTCTGGTTGGCAACCGGTAACGAGTGGAGTGCCCCAGGGGTCGGTCCTGGGGCCAGTTCTATTCAACATCTTCATTAATGATCTTGATGATGGAATAGACTGCGTGCTTAGTAAGTTTGCGGATGACACCAAGTTGGGGGGAATGGTAGATGCTCTGGAGGGCAGGGACAGGATCCAGAGAGACTTGGACAAATTGGAACACTGGGCCGAAAGAAACCTCATGAGGTTCAACAAAGACAAGTGCAAAGTCCTGCACTTAGGACGGAAAAATCCCATGCACTGCTACAGGCTGGGGACCGATCAGCTAAGTAGCAGCGCTGTAGAAAAGGACCTGGGAGTTATGGTGGACGGGAAGATGAATATGAGCCAACAGTGTGCCCTTGTTGCCAAAAAGGCCAATGGCATATTAGGCTGCATCAGTAGGAGTATTGCCAGCAGATCGAGGGATGTGATAATTCCCCTCTATTCGACACTGGTCAGGCCGCATCTGGAGTACTGTGTCCAGTTTTGGGCTCCCCACTACAGAAAGGATGTGAACAAATTAGAAAGAGTCCAGCGGAGGGCAACAAAAATGATTAGGGGGCTGGGGCACATGACTTATGAGGAGAGACTGAAGGAACTAGGCTTATATAGTCTACAGAAGAGAAGACTGAGGGGAGATTTGATAGCAACCTTCAACTACTTGAAGGGTTGCTCCAAAGAGGAGGGATCTAGGCTGTTCTCGAGGGTAACAGAGGACAGAACAAGGAGCAATGGTTTCAAATTACAGCTGGGGAGGTCAAGGTTGGATATTAGGAAAAACTTTCTCACTAGGAGGGTGGTGAAGCATTGGAATGGGCTATCTAGGGAGGTGGTAGAATCTTCATCTTTGGAGATTTTTAAGGCTCGGTTAGACAAAACTCTGGCTGGGATAATTTAGGGGGAGTGGTCCTGCTTTTTAGCAGGGGGTTGGACTAGATGACCTCGTGAGGTCCCTTCCAACCCTATTTTTCTATGATTCTATGATTCTATGATTTATTTTCAGCTTGCTTTTTAAAAACCTAGGAAATTAAACACAAAAAGCCTGCATTTAAAAAAACCCCCACAAAACATTATTAAAGTTGCCAAGTCAGTACTCAGAAGATAAGAAACAGCAGAATTAAAGCTGTCTGTACAACCTTAGTTCATCCCCCTTTTATATATACATTATGTTATATTCTTTAATTACTTGATCACACAGTACTTTTTCCACAGGGTGCCTGCCTCATTTACTGAATAGAATGCATCTACACTGTGGATGAATCAGATATGCATAGTGAACAAGGCTACAGTCTGTAAGACTCTTGTAGAAGCTGGAAGATATATAGTAAATGAAGCAGGGGACTGCAGGAAAGAAGATGACCTCATGGATAAGGTAGGTGAATACTGCCCTGGAGAATCAGATTTTATCCCTGACTGTGCCAGAGAGTTCCTATGTGATGCTCATCAAGTCACTTAAACCAAGATTTTCACATGTGATCATTAATTGTGTGTTCTGCATTTTCTGGGTGACCAAGTTGATATTCTGATTTGCAGAAGGGCAGATCACTCACAGTTTCAACTAAAGTCAATAGGATCTGTGCTTGGAACCTGTAAAGTGCTACGGAATGCCAAATATGAAAAATCAGGTCCTAGGTGTCTCCGATAAAATACTCAAAATTAGTGGATATTTTGGCCTTTGTCTGTGGGTTGGTTCCCCATCTGTAAAATGGGGATAAACCCACCTCCCCCATCTCCTTCACTAATGTTTGTAAAGCACTCATATGCTATAGTGAAAGGCACCATAGAAATCTGTGAGGAAATTATTTGGTCTTCAAAGCAGTTTGAATATCTTGAAGTAACTAAGTCATGGGGCCAGCCAGGATTAAAAATGAAAATTGAATAGCTGCTGAATATATGAGCACCACCCAAACTGCACACTGAATGAGGTTGGCGCTCTTGTGGAAAAAATAGTTTGTATAATTAAAGACTGTATCATAATACATTCACACAAGGGGGACAAATTAAAGGTTTGCACAGGTCACCTCAATTTTGGTGTTTTCTAATTTTTAGTGTTTGACTTTTCATCCTTTATAATGTACTTTTAGTGTAGTTTTGTGTGTATAACACATATTTAGACTTGCAAGAATTTCTTAAATCATGAACCCTTTTTTTCTTATAAAACATGTTCTATGATCTCGGGTGATTCCTCAGAAATATTAAATCAAATGATTGGCACGTGACTTATACTACTTATGCAGGGACCAAGTTTTAATTCTCTTGGTTCAAATAAATTAGCTAAAAACTGTTACTAAAAGCGGGTTGTCTGGACTATTTATGTCATTCACATTTTGACAATTCTATATTTATGTTCATGTAGCTAGCAACCTGTCAGGACCTAGATTAAAAGTAGTAGAGTTTATCACACAATATAGGAGTGATAGCTTTTAGCCCTAGTATATACATATGGTGAACAAATTTATATTTAGTTAAAGGCAGGAACAAGCAAAACTTGCTTTTGTAGGGCTGTCAACCTCCGCTTACCTAAAATGTTCTGGCTTTCTTTCAGTTTGTCAAGGTTCCTCCTTTTCTTTTTCATTCCCAAGATTCCCAGATAAAATAGGACTTGATTATCTAGTGACGTGCTATTGAGAAACATTGGGCTTCTAGCCATGAAAACTGTGAACAAGCTATTTGAATTTTAATTAACATCTCCCATTTGTAGAGAAATAAGCTTTTGAAATAATTTTTTGAAAATTTTTAGATAGAAATGAGTGGTGATGTCTCTAAGACCAGAGAAACTCTAACTTTGGACATTATAAAAACATACATCAATTTTATGTAACCAGTTTAATTTTATAAAGCTAGTCCCACTACATTGTGTATCTACAGCTGTAATTCTCTTCCAAAATTTTGATGCTTGTAAGTTGTAGCTCTTTCTAAAAGAGAGCCATTTGGGTCCAGAAAAATCTGTTTAACTAGACTGCACATGAGAGCACCTGATTACCAGTAATTGGCCTCTGTACACTTGGGTAATCTGTGGTTTTTGAGTCATGAGCTGTCTCACTGAGGTAACATTCAATGAGGTGAACAAGTAGGGAGCCCCTAAAAATCTATTTTCTTCTTTCAGTCTTCATTCTCTCTCCTTGGAATCACTATAGGACTTTCCCTGTTGGGATTTCTGACTATGTAATGGTCAATAAAAAATGGTAGCAGAGAAGAAAATGAACAAATTTTCCTTCAAGCAGTTATGGGACAAATATTTCTTCCCAGATTCATGCATTTGGAACTTCTGTTCACTTTCATGGGAACTGTGTATGCATTCTTGAGGGCATAATTTTGCCCCTTATTTTGTATTTTAAAAATTTTTATATGGTGGGTTTGGAGAGAGGAGTGGGTTTTTGTTTTTTTGTTTTTAAATATTTCTTTTCAATGTGTTCTTAAGATTTTTTCAGCAGTGGTGTTGAGACTTGTATGTAGGAAGGAATTAGTGCGTTCTCAGACTCCAGGTAGATGTCTTTGAGAAAAAGAAAAGCAGAAATTACATGCTGTAAGTAGCTATTTAATTTGAGAGAAAGTGTGTGTGATTTTTATTTTGCATCTGAACACTGAGCTTGCAGCCCCATATGAGCAGAACATGACAGCAGTCAGCATAGCAGAGGTTGCACAATGTTGTCTAAGCTCCCTGTGTGTGATGGGTCAGGAAGAGATTTCTCAAGTTCTAATGGTATGTTGTTTGAACAACTTGCTGTAGTGACGCCACGAAGTCAAGACAATTCCACACCACTAAGAAAAGAATTAGGGATATATCATTTGTGTTGAAAACTGGGTGCATTTGTTACAGATTTTTTTGTCCTCCCTCCGCCCTCCTCCCCTTCCCGGTGCTATTAATGTATCTCGTAATGCGTAAGTCACATTCTATTCCATTTTTTCCAAGTGAGTAAGATATAGATTTCTGTGTTATAAATTTTTCTCCAGGCAAATTGCTCATAAATTTCATTTGATTATTTCATAAACTTCTTTGACAGGAGAGTCATATTTTAAAGAGCAAATGTGTTGAAAGACTTTTTTTTACTTTTTAAGGCATTGGGCCTGCAAATATATATCTGAGTTTTCAATTCTGCAAATCTATCATGAAAGATTCAGTGTCACATTATATGATCCTGTTACTTATTTTTGCAATTACCAGTTACTGGAAAGTTTTCAGTTAGCTGGTACTGTCAAAATAGATATTAGATTTTCGAGTGTGTTTTCCCTTACATATATTTGTATCAGCATAGCATATTTACTTTCATAATACATTAAGTATAGTTTCATTGTATTAATATCAGGAGCATCACTTTGTGACAGAAGATTCATATGTTTCTCATGGACAAGCAGCATCTCTCTATCTCTCTACATTGAAGGAGGGGCACAGTGAAAATATTATTTGGGATTTTGAGCCTATATTTTGGGTATACTGAACTTCTCTTGCTGGTCTTTGTGGGCATCACAAAGTACCCCTTTTGGTTAGCTTATCATAAAAGCATGACCGGGACTCTAGGCACATTCTGCACACCTCTCATTTGACCAAATGAACAATCAAAATCAAGCCCTGTCATAACTTGGACACTTACACTTTGATGAATTATTTGCATAGTTTGTGTATCAGTTGTTTTTTCTGATCCTATTGCCAAAAGGTCTGTTTAATAACAAAACTCAGCCTCTAAAATATCAGACATGATGAGGAAAAGGGGAAAATCACATAAAAGAGTTAACCACAGCTTTTCCTGCGAGTCCCCCAATCAAAGAAAGTGTTGCTACCGGTTCATCAATCAAACCCTAATTAAAAAGAGAATGCTGCTGCTTTCACTGCTTCTGCATGGTGTCATGATGGGACCATCCAACAAACACATGCTTTAACAATTTCAGTATTTGCACTTATGGCTGCCAAAAATATTTTTTTTAAATAATTATTGTCAAGCTTCTCTTCATTTTCCCTTCTCAACCGTCTCTTCCTGAAAGGCTAAGTCAAGCGGGCGGCTTCTTACATTCTGAGGATAGCAAATAAAAACATGACAGCATAGCTGTTGGAGTGGAAGTGCACTAAGAGTTACCGTAATATACTTATAACTTTCTCATTCTATTCCAATAATAGCTCTGGTGTTTCAAAGACATAGTAACAAAATAAACATACATTGTTTGCTTGTGTTCAGCTTACCAGGAGATCCAGATCACTCTATATCAGTGACCTTTTAAAAAAATTATTTATCACATCATTTTTTGTCATCTTGCAAATTTGCCAGTTATGATTTTATATTTTCTTCCGGGTTATTAATAAAAATGTTAAATCGTTTTAGGGCCAAGAACCGATTCCTGTAGGACCTCACTAGAAACTCAAGTTTCAATGATGATTCCCCATTTACAGTTACATTTTGAGATCTGTTGGTTAGCCAGCTTTTAATCCATTTAATGTGTGCCACGTTAATTTTATATTTTTCTAGTTTTTTAATCAACATATGTCATATTGTAGCAAGTTAAATGGCTTACAGGAGGCTAATAATCAACGCTATTACCTTTATCAGTCAAGCTTGTAATTTTATTTTTAAAATCATTAGTTTGACAGGGTCTGTTTTCCAAAAACCATTCATTTTATTACATGCCCATAACTGTTTGTTAATTGAGTTGCATATCAGATGCTGTATTATCAATGTCAAGTTGATAGGCCTGTAATTATCTGGGTCATCCCATTACTCTTGTTAAATATTGGTGCATTATTCGCTTTCTTCCAGATTTCTGGAACTTCCCTGGTGTTCCAAAACATATTAAAGATCAAGATTAATGCTTGATCTACATTTAGGTAGTGAATTAATGATCCAGATTCTCCACTGGTGTAAATTTGGTGCAGCTATCTCAACAGACCTGTACCAGTTTGATCCAGAAGAAAATTTGTCCCAATAGGTGGATTCTAGATGAGTGGTTCCCAATCTTTTTGGTTCAAGCGCCAAAGATATTATTACAATCCTGAAGGGCCACCAGTTTCTGCCAGCAGCAACCCCAGCACATATGGACCTGGGTGCATGGCTCCCTGCTACAGACAGGGGGAAGGGAGTGCTGATCTCCCATCTCCTCTCTCTGCAGTAAGTTGCCTCTACAGGTCTTTTAGCCACATGGAAATGTGCTTTGCCTGGATCCTTAGGCAGAGGTTCCCTCCTGCAGCAGGCCACTTTGAAAGCCCTTGTGGGCCACTTTTGGCCCCCAGGCCACAGGATGAGAACCACTGTTTTAGATGGTTACTTTGAAGAAGGCAAGTTCTGAAAATTCTGAATAGCTCTGCCAGAGTTCTTAATTTGTGGTGCAAGCTGAACATTCTAACTTTCAAGCTTCCCCATCAGCTCCCAGAATTGTTGTAACAACCATATCACAGTCTGTCATTCTTTCTTCCTGCCATTAGTTTGCCAAACTACTAGTAACCATTTATGTTGTAATGGGATCTTTGTTACAATAAACGACTTACTGTGAGCTCAAAACTAAACTACATTAGTTATATATCAATAGGTATGACTTTCTGGTTTTCTTTTCTTATTTTAATTATACAGTCCAATCCTTCTCCAAGTTCCTAGAGGACTCTAGAAACTAAAAATATGTTCTGCTGTACAGATTGTTCTAGCTGCTAAAGAAGACTTGCTTAGTCCTGTGCAGACTTGTTGTGAGAGCAGCTTTGAGGGGAGAGAAGGGTGAAGTACCTGCTCAAACAGAATTCTTCCATCCAAAATCATATTTGGGAAGCATAAGCCTTGAGAACAGAATATAGGAAAGAAGTATGCCCATCTGGGTAGCAATAGCCTAAAAATCACTAGAAAACTATCTACAGGGTCTGGGGAAACAAGCCAACCAGTTAAATAATTTCCCAGAAGACTCGATATGTCTTATTTCATTAAACATTGTTACACAAATTGTAATCGGTGTGTCTGCATACGTGATGCCCACATAAATGCCACCTTATACCAGAAACCTACCGATTGCTATATCTACCTACATCTCTCCAGCTTTCATCTGGGACACATCACACAATCCATTGTCTACAGCCAAGCCCCAAGATACAACCGCATTTGCTCCAATCCCTCGGACAGAGACAAAAACCTTCAAGATCTCTGTCAGGCATTCTTAAACCTATAGTACCTACAAGGGGAAATGAAGAAACAGATTGACAGAGCCAGATGGGTACCCAGAAGTGAGCTACTATTGGGCAGGCACAACAGGAAAACAACAGTATGCCAGTGGTCGTCAACAACAGCCCCCAAGTCAAACCACTCCAGCACATCATCAGAGATCTATAACCGATCCTTGAAGACGATCCCTCACTCTCTCAAGCCTTGGGAAGTAGAACAGTCACCGCTTACAGACAGCCCCCCCAACCTTAAGCAAATACTTACCTGCAATGATATACCATACAACAGAAACACTAGGCCAGGCACCTACCCTTGCAGTGAACCCCATTGCCAATTCTGCCCGCATATCTAATCAAGTGACACCATCATAGGACCTAACCAAATCAGCCACTCCATCAGTGGCTCATTTTACCTGCACATCTTCCAATGTGGTATATGACATCATGTGCCAAGAATACCCCTCTGCCATATATATTGGCCAAACTGGACTGGCTCTGCGCAAAAGAGTAAATGGACACAACTCAGACATCAAGAATGGTAACATTCAAAAACCAGTAGGAGAGCACTTCAATCTCTCTGAGCACTCAGTAGCAGATAGGAAAATTACAGTACTTCAGCAAAAACACCTCAAAAACAGACTTCAGCCTGAAACTGCTGAGCTACAATTCGTATGCAAACTTGACACCATCAGATTAGGTCTGAATACGGAATTTAGAATGGCTAACTCATTACAAAAGGTAATTACCACGCTTTTAACATACTTTACCTTCTCATCTACTATTGTTACAGGCCCACTTCCATACTCTGTGAATCAAAACAACTGGTTTGGTTTGCTGAAATAGAATAACAGACTACCCCTCTGGAACTGTTTGAATTGATCATGTGACCCATCCTTCTCTATATATGTGTATATATACCTGACATATTGCAGTTTCCATTTTATGCATCTGAAGAAGTGGGATTATACCCATGAAAGCTTATGCAATAAATACATTTGTTAGTCTTTAAAAGTGCCACAGGACTCCCTGTTTTTTAGAAAAACTTAGTTAACTTATGCTGCATGCCATGATTTCAGACATAGGTTTATATCAAGAATTTGATGTGTACACCAATTTTAACACATTTGTGTTACCAGTTACTCAAAATGTGCTCAGCATATGAAACGTGTAGGTTGAAGTTGGAGGATTTGAATTTGAGTTTATCTAAATATTGCACTGTAGCAATGCTGCTGTAGAAACTATTACTAAAACGTCATTGCTTGGGAAATATTCAGTCATTAATATGGACTCTGGGAATTCCATATTCACATATGTTAATTAATACAATTTATCCACATTTATTAATTCACGTTTATCCAATATATGTTCTAATACTCTGGTTTCTCTTCAGATTGTATAAATCTTTTGCCTTTTACTAAAGATTCCCATGGAAAGGAACATTTATGTCTCAGAGTTCAATATTATAAACATCTACTTTCTCTATGCTAATTAAACATGAACAATACCTAGCTGCGCTGGCATAAACACAAAAACTTGTTTTATTCAGGACTTCTTTAGTTCATGAATCAGGGGCATAGCTATGGGTGGACCTGAGTGGGCCTGTGCCCACCCACTTGGCCACCAGGCCCGCCCACTCCCTCCCGCCACAGCATCTGGTGGCAGTGCGACTGCGGACCAACTAGCAGTGGGCAACTGCGGCGGCGCTGCGAGCAGACAGGTGGGGGGTGGGCTGCTCTCTGCCCACAGCTCCAGCCCCAGCTGACTCTACCCCTCCCTCCTTGTCTTGACGCTTCAGTTGCTAGGCAACTGGAGCATCAACAGGAAGCTTCCAGTCACATAACTAGAAGCAGGACTGGCTGGGCCAGCCCTGGAGGCTCTGAGGCTCAGCCAGAAAACAGGGAATGGCTACGCCCCTGCATTGAACAGCGTGCTACTTGATAGTAACGTTTTTTGCGTGGAAAAGGAAGGGTGGTCTTTTGTTTGCAGCACAGGATTGTGAGCCAGGAGAACCATTTCTGGCTTTGTGGCAGAGACTCCTTATCTGACCTTGAGCAAACAATTTAATCTTTCTATAAACACATAATTTCCTCACCTGTAAATGAATAATTAAATTTGTCCCTAATACAGGATACTGTGAAACTTAATTAATTAACATTTGTATAGTGCTTTGAGTTTCTCAGGTGCAGGTGTTACACGAGGGCAAAGTATTCATTATTATTACTGTTCCTTTTCAAGGATGGAAAATGCAGTTGAGTAAAACCTCTTAAGTTCAAATTTCATAAGTTTCAATATTTCTGTCATCAGAAGGGAAGCTTGTTATAGGCTGTTTTTCATCTATCTTATTTTATAACTTCCATTTCTTTCTACTCAGAAGTATCAGTAGCATATGGTGTTAGTGGTCCTGATGCTCCTTCTGACCATTACTAGTTAATAATACTTTAAAGCGAAATGGGGTATTTAGTTAGGTATTCAGAGGAATTTGGGAATGAAACGGGTCGCTTTAGGACAATTCATGAAATAGCTGGTGTCCTTTAATGCTACGGCACTCCCTCCACTCATGAATTATTCATTTGACTTATTTTTGTTATAGTGGTGACAGGGTTCAATCTGTGAGGCTGTTCTGTGATAGCTTTCTTTGTGAAATGCTACATATCATCAGGTATCATTTGTTTTGGAAAATAATATATGTAAGTTGATAACATGCTGAGCAAATGTATTTCCCTGCTCCTGCTTCTTGGTGCTCCCCTTTACCTTTATTATGAAAATATGGTATTACGGCTGAGGAGGTCTATTCTACTGAACAGTTTGTTTCATGTTTAACTTTAACTTAAATTACAGACTCCTTGTTTGTTTTAAATTACATCTGTAACCATGCCAGATTCAGTATGTTTGTTTATATAAATGTGTGCCATGGAAAACACTGAAAAGCTATTGCTGTTTGTAAATAAATAGTTTTTTCTTAAAGTGATCTCCCTTTAACTGTTGTTTTTCCAGATGAAGCATAAAATAACCACAGAGCCCACAGAAAAATTGTATGCTTTCTGATATTTAGTATCAGTCTTTCTTATTTTATGTATGGACTTTCCTAAACAAAAATTCCAGCGCTAACGGTTGAGGATTTCCCCCCGGCATCCCCTGCTTTTTACTCTGACTTAAGTTAGTGAGTCTAGCAGGGCACATTAGGGACGGTCCCATTGCAGGGTGGGGAATTCAGGGCTGGGGGCTGTATGGTACTGTTGTGAATGGACAACAACATGTACTCAAGTACTTTCTGAAGAGTGTGATTAAAAAGTGGCATTTCCTCCTAAACTGGTATGTGTGTTGCTAAAACGCCTTGAAGCAATAGATAAGGGAAGGAGAGAGGAGGGAGTGAAGCAGTGAGCAGATGGATGAACGATTAGATCATTTGGATTAGGAATAGGGGTTTTTTTTTACACTGAACTCTGTTTTCTCATTCCTTACCGATCAGATTCTCTATATACAGAGATAGTTGAAGTTGCTTAAAATAGAGAAAAGAAAATTGGTTGCTGGATTTAGTTGCAGAACTATGAGTACTGAACAAGACAAAAGTTAGAATTGGAAAGTATATGTGGTTTAGGAGAATCTGAATCATGCAATATTACTTTCACTTTTTCTAGGCTTCTATTTCCTATGGACAAGCCATAAGGGAGATAGAAGCTCTGATTTAGATAATGTCTTACAGTCTTTGGCATAGTACATTCTGTTGAAGGGGGGTTATTTACATTAAACTATAGGCTATAAGAATAGGGAGTGTTTTAATGTTTTTTTTTTTTCATTAAGCAAGTCCATTTGCTGTGGATGTCAGCTTTCTATCCCCTCTTCAATATTGTTCTCAAATTTAAGAGGAAGCTTTATGTAAAATGAAAACACTCTTGGGAACCCCTCTTTTCCTTTTTCCTGTAGCTTAGCTCAGACCATTCTCTCTGAGCATGGTAGTGGTACAAAGTGTGTGGTCTTTCAGCTCTGACTAATGCATTTTGTACTGTGTGACTGAAAATGCCTCACAGCCTGCCAGGGCTGACTGAGGGTTCTGGAATGTGGAGCGTTTTCACTGTTTCTCTCTTTTTTGTTTGTTTGTTTGTTTTGTTTCTTTATCTTTTAAAATCTTTTTTTTAAAAAAAGAAAAGTGTCTAGGCAGTTTCTTGAGAAACCTGGAGATAGGGGAAAATGCTTGTATGTTGTGGAATGTGGCTTCCCTTGGGACTCCCAGCCAGTTAGGCAGTGAGCAAGCAAAGTTGAAGAATGGAAAGGGGAGGGGGACTAAAGGGGGGGGGGGGAGGAAGAAGGAAGGAGGTGGGAACAGAGGGGCCCATTTCCCTTTTTTCTGAAGCAATGACAGCTGGTTCTGTCCTGACTCACATGACAAAGTGCTATGGAGACTAGTATTTAAGCTGAAGCCAGCTAGCAAAATGGTCAGCTGATTTTTTTTCAGGCTCTAGTCAGGTGATCAGCTGGTGATTAATCATTTAGCCCACTGAGAAGATACTTCAGGACACAGGTAAGAATGAATCTATATATTCTGATATATAGATTTTTCAAAAATAAATAAATAAATGGTTGATTGGTTGATTGTTTTTAATCCTGACTGGTTTTTAGCATACAACATATTCAGACGGTCTCTTTCACTTTTGATCTTCAAACGTGTTCAATATTGTTAAAATCTGTTTTTAATTATAATTTCTACAAAAACTTTATTGGGGAAAAAATCTATTTTATGTTACTAAAGATAGTTCCAGGTATTGCATGAAAATTGCATGCTGTTACATTTTTTAATAAAATTACTTGCTGTACTGCAAGTTTGTCAGAAACTCCTGTTTAGAGGGGAATTCCTAGATACTTGAAGTTTGACTCATTAAAAAAAAATAGAGGACCAGTGCAACAATTTAAAAGAAAACTTCCTTCCTAGGATGATTCTTTAATGTGTATTTGGAGTTGAACGCCTTTCTAGAAATAGAAATTGTCATAAGCTGAAGCACTTATACTTTGCTGATTGGAACCTAATATGTGAGATACTGAGTGCTAAACACCTGATGGGAGAGAAGACTTTTAACAGGGCTCTCAATTTCATAAATGTGTTTTCTTCAGTACTTGTGTTTAAGATGTAGTAAGAGTGTCTTTCCACCCATTTTGGAGCACTGGGAAGCACACTGGTTCCTTACTGCCATTATATGAGGACTAAATGGGAAAGCCTCTCATTCACTTCAGAGTCTCTAAAATGCTAAAAACAAATAGCTTACTATGATGTGCAAGTCAATCTTGGGATGAATGCTCCATGGGCTTGTCTTGTGCTCTGTATCTGAGTCCTGTTGGTCTTATGCATGGTTATGATGTTGAAGTAGTTAAATTTTAAAGCTAGCTTTACAAAATGTCTTCCTTACTATTCCTGCTCCCCCTTCCTTTTTTTTTTTTTTTTTTTTTTTAAAGTGTGTGTGACACCATCAATCACCCATTGTTTGTTCAGTTAAGTTTAAAGGACAAACCTTTAGGAACCCATCAGTCAGCTAGAATTCCCAAATATTTGGTCACTGCCTAGTGTACCAGTACTAGAATGCATCAAGTGTGAAAGTGAATGCAAGCATAGTGGATTTTCACACTATCAGATTTACTGAAACACCTGTGCTAAATAACTTGATCCCTTCCTTCAGCGTTTCATTCCTTATCACATGCAGATGACCAACCAAACAGGGTTGTGATACAAAACATATAGGTTTCTCAATGTATTTTTTGTCTCAGTATTTAGATTCTAGTATTTTAAGTATAGGCAGAATTGGTAGTAACCCCCAAAACTGATTCAACAAAAGCAACTGAATCACTGGAGAGAGAGAGAGGAGGGAGTGGAGCGACAAGCTACAGTTATGTGACAGATGGCTGTTATGATAACAATGTGTTATGATATTCAGGAGTTAGGCTGTTATATGCCAACAAGCCAGATAACTTTTACACTAATTTATGACTGCCACAACATACCTTTCCAGCTCCCAGACCAGCAAGGAAAATTCCCAAATGATTCTTGGGTACTTCCATGGGACTTTTGAAAGGCTGCAACAATGGAAGACAATGTGGGAGATTTTTAAAGGCATATTGGGCAGTTAGGTACCCTACTCCCATTTGTGCCTCTGAAAATCAACCTTCACAGTCCTTAGCTTGAGAAAGTCTTTGGCAGTTAATATTTTCGTATTTTACTGAGCATCTTTGCCTTATTTAACTATTTATTTTGTAGTATTAGTTCAGCAATCTGTCTGAGGCAGGCATCATGTTCTACCTGTATTTAAAGTGCCTTGTAAAGTTTGTTGTGGCATTTCTAATGATAAAAGTGCCACAAGACTCCTTGTTTGTTTTGCTGAACTAGACTGACATGGCTACCCTTTTGGAACTTGTGAGGTTTGGAGGCTATCACAAAGAGGATAAAAATTACAATATTCCAAGTTTTTTGTGACATTACTTTTATTTACAAGAAGCCAGGTAGGGTGATAGAATTTGTTTGGGATGACAGTTAATTTTTGCATGCCTGAGAGAAACTGAGAAAGAGGTTTTAGTGGGTAATCAGAAGAGATATAGTGGTAGTTCAAGGTCCATAAACTGTTCATCCCAAGTGGAATTTTTGTTCCTTATATAAATGTAGATATGCGTGATATTTACTGATAAATTGGTTATTGATGGTTGTCCACGGAAATATTTCAGACATGTCCTATCTGAAAAAGTAAAGGTTCCATGAGGCAGCATGACAGAGTGTAGCGGGTGATTAGTGAAGTGCACAGACCATGAAATAACACTGATGAGCAAAGACAGATTTATCTGAATTCATTAAAAGATATGTAAAAGTGAGTCATCTTCTTCCCACCTGTGGGAGTACAGCTATCTGCTGCCTCCTCAGCATGCCCAGTCCTATAGAAATCCTACTGGACCTCAGAGAGAATTTGAGGTGCCTAAAGAATCTGGGTGTATATTTGGAAGTAGTTAAAGTTTGTGTAACCAGTTCTGCTTCTGCTTAATTCACGCCAAAGTGATGCAAATTCTCTTAGGCTTCATGTTCTCCTTGGGGGAATTCCTGGCAGGTGGACTTGTCTGTAGGCTGTATGTTGGAGAAATTCTATTGGCCCAACAAGTATAAGCAAGACTGTGCACATTGTTATGTAGGTGTGCAACATTAGTAATATAAGGGAAGAACAGGCATGTAAAGCTGGAAATGGGTAAAATAAAGTTATTTTAAAGAGTTAATTTCTTTTCCTTGTGCTATTTTGTTGCCTACTTGGCATAAAGTTTGTTAATCATTGTAGGTTGAATTTGGAATTATGGTATGCTTTCAATATACTGATTGTCTATAATCTTATATTTGTTTGATTCATAAAACTGAGTAAAATGTAGGTACTACACTTATAACTTTTATTCATGTATTAATATTAATGTGTGTGTCTGAAGAGAGCTACTCTGCTTGAAGAATTTCAGGTGAACTATGTTCTTTAATTTTCTATGTAAAGATTTCAATAGAGCTTTTAAAATACATTTTACTCATGGTTCTGGCCATTTTAGTTCAGTTTTCTTTAACCTGATAATGTATTTTAAAATTATTTCATTTTACAATAATTTGTTTAAAATTAAGATGCTAAGTCTGTATAGCTATATGGATGGTTCTTGGGTTAGATTTGTATTAGAAGCAATGGAAGAAATAATGTTTAATAGCTATATTGAGTAAGCATGTACTTTGGGCTGAAATACTTTAATATCTTCCTATATATAGAAATTCATTTTCATACATAGAAGCAGTATAATTTTTTAATATAAATACCTCTTTCAAGAGCCTCTCTTTTACATTGTGGTGATTTGTTTTGATTTCTGGTTATTATAAAAAGTCTAGTACTACATCTGTTCATGTTGTTGTCTAGATCTCTTGGAGAATGTCTAATATAAAATATATGCTCCTCAAGGGCTAGGTCCTACTATCTTTGAGCTCACTGGGAGCAAAACTTTGGTCACTAATGTGTATGTCTTTTGAGTGATCAACTTCATATAAACACAATTGTATTTTAAAGGAAAAACATGGTAATGTAGGGATGGATAATGATCTCATTTTGATAATATAAGAGCTAACTCAAATTCTTGGCCCAACATTTGAGTTGAACATTTATTTTAGTTGAAAAATGTTTGTATAACTTTTTACTATGGAGTTTTGAGTCTGCTTCTGCCTCTTTACTAGTTCCAGTAAGTCCTGAAAGCAAAAATACCAGAAATCTGGGATGAGAATTGCATTCCAATTTTCTGGACTCAGAGTGGCAGGGTCAGATATTCTGGTACCCCTTGGACAAGCCCCTGAATTTTGTGGTGCTTATTCAAAATGAATCAAACGTGTTGGAGGTTTTCCTATCACCGTGCAGTATTCTTATTTTTTAGTTTTTACATTCCTTACAAAGAAAGGTATTATGTTGAACATATAAATCCATTTTCTTTGTGTTGATCATGCTAAAACTGTATTAAGGCTAACTGCTTTAATGTCCTCAATTTAATTATTTTATTTTTATCTTCCCATAATTTCAAAAATAACTAGTAAAAGTGGAGTTAAAATTTTTTGACAGAAGTATTTTGTAGTATGTCTCTGCAGAAGAAAATAGAATGCCATCTAGTGATGTATTTGCATAATTGCAAAGTAAAAGTATTTCATTTTTGTTAAATTTGCATCTAAATTACATTGAGTAAGATTTAAAATGCAATATTTAAAATTAATGCAAGAACTTTTAACATTAGTGAGGACCTAGGTTCTAGATTTCTAGTCAGTTTTGTGATTAAATCAATGGCAGTTTTAGCAACTTAAATGTTCTTTGAATTTAATTTTTACAATTTTTTCCCAGTGGTATGTATTATAACAACATCTTGTATGAAAGCGTGTCCTACACAATCCTATAATATCTTAAACAAGGTATTGAGTTACAAGTAAACTTTTATTACAAGGAGATCTATTAATACCCAGTGCTGTATCTTATTACTGCTCTTGTAATATATATTGTATAGCTCTCTAAAGCTTTCTAATTGAACAGTTTCAAGTTAATATTTAACATCAACAGGTGTTAAACTATTTCCAGATTAATTTTGTTTTACCTCATCAACATCTGAGAAGGGAAATATTTAAGTAGCAAAAGAAAGTTCTCTTCCTTATTACCCCATATACACTTATGGGAGTAGTAGAAAGCTTCTGAAATAGTGATGAGCTCTGACATTTAATCATTGTTAATGACAAACTGCTAATTAGAAGTGAGTCTGATTCCTGCCCCAACATGCATATGTTTCAATGGAAAGCACTCATTGCCCATCGGTTACGCAGCCAGGATACTCAGTTCAGATTGGGAAGGGGAAAATGGAACTGAATTTATATTAATAAATCTTCATATGCTGGAGTACCCCCAAAAAAGAAGCATATACTTTCCTTGAAAATCTTAAACTCTCTGCAGTTCTGCTGCATTTGCCTTGCTTGCATAGGATTTTTCCTTGTTTCCTTTCTATCATTTCCACCTGTCATGGTATGCAACACCGTGACACAAGTTATAGCAATAGCAACATCTAGTTCTTATATAGTGCATTTCATCAGGAGGTCTCAAATTGGTTTACAAAGGAGTTCAGCATAATGTGTAAGCTGCTGTGGTTGATGTAAACTGTGGTAAAGTAAGATTTCTCAAACAACAACCTCAAATACACAAGGGATCTTCAAATTGTTTAAGCGCTGTACAGTAGGGCAGTTTAAATTGACAGTGATAAAGAAAAAATAAATATAACAATGAACATATTTTCTGACCTGTATGGAAAGGGTTTCAACAGTTATAAACATGTTCCTCAAACTATTTATCCTCTGTAAAATGTTTGGGCCACTTGTAGTCTTTGGCAAACCTGATTAAAATATTGTGTGATTTATGGAAATAACTGGCAAAATTAATATAATCTCGCTGATATGTTGATAAGAAAAGAGATCAGTATAATACCATAAAATACTTCTCTTGATGGCTGTATTTTTTTCTTTCTTTATTTATTTTAAGTACTCATATGATCTGGAATGGGGCACTCACTGTTTAGGAATAACCATCAACTAGAACCTTAAACACTTAAGTTTTTTAATGAAAACTATATTAATAAAAATGGCCTATAACATTAAAATAATGCTTCATATACTGTATAAGTAGAGTTAAAAAGCACAGCATTTTCATGAACTTTTAAGCAAACTACTACAGTCATTCAAATTTATTCTCTCTTCCTTGTCATTTTCATAAAATGAATATATTTCTTAGGATACCTTGCTGAAATTCAGAGCACTAACAACTACACATTTGGCCTTCAGTGAAATAACATTGGTTTTTGCTTTCAATATATTTCTGATTGCCTTTGATCTGAGCCTGATATTTTATTTGAAAAGGGAGATTCAGAATTCCTCCACAAAATGAGTTTTGTGTGTATGTATACATACTCCATGCTTATTAATGTAAGGTTGACAAGAGTGTAAACACAAATAAAAAACTATGCTGCAACCTAAATGGAGCAGCCATCAGGTTTCAATATTTACTTCTATTCATTCAGACCACTGATGGTAAATTTTTGATTCACCTTCTTACAAGGAATTTATTTTTACCTTTTTACTTTAAAAATTGGTAGCTTGTCAGAGACAGATAACTTTTATTTTAATCTCTTTTGAAGGAAAGAATGAGCAAGTCCCAAAATAGGGGCCTATTCTACATGTTGGATCTGGCTGAGATGACATCTTAATGGAAGTGATAAGAGAACTCACACTTAGGACCGTTTTCTAATTCATATTCCCGGTTTTAAATCCAGCTGAACATTTGGAGATCATACTCTCGTTATTGTTCCATTTTAAACTTCATGCCAGAAGAAACAATACTGTTTTGATATGTTAATATAGTGTGTATAAATATAATATATTCATATTGCTTTTCAACCTCTTGTTTACCTAAGGAACCCTTTTAAAAAAATTTAAAACTTTCCGTTTTTCCCATTGGAAAGAACATTTTGTAATGAATTTGAAACTGCAGAGATTCAGAATTTAAGATTTTTTTAAAAAAATTTATTTTGTGTATTTATTTTGAGTGGGAGGAGGTGAGATTCCACTTTTTTCTCTTCATTCTTAAAATTCTTAAGTACCCAGGAGCTCATTTGATACTACGGTTCAGAAGCATAACAAATAAGTTCAAACATTCCATCTTCTGCCACTGTGGTTTAATGAGTATGTCAGCCTGAAGTTTGTGTATCTTTAGCTGTGTAGCAAAAATTGTTGCTCCCACCGAAATAAGACAGGGCTGCTGCTTGCTATTCAAGTAGTTCTTCTTGGGAATTGTCATTGTACAGCTTGATGAAGGGGCTCCCACTCTCTCGTATCGGTCCACAGAAAGATGGCTCATGACAAGAGGCCAAATCCCAAACTTGACAACAATGAAAACCCTGCACAAAATAAGCGATTCTATTTTAATTGCACTTTTAATGCATTTTTACTCAAACTGTGCTACTGGTTATGGAAAGGGCTATATGAAACTTGTGAAAGATTGAAGAAAATAAGACAACTTATTTTGCCCCCTAGAATATTCAGCTTTGGTATTGACCATTTTCACTAGTAGTAAATACAAGTTGTAACTGAAATATACGGTATGTCATGCCCACTTACACTTTAACAGTTATTGCCCCTTGTCCACTTCTTCCTCAATAATCTCTCTCATTTGAACAATAATATAAACTCCAAATTCCAAAGGGGTAGCCGTGTCTTTTTTTACCCATTGACATACTAAAGTATGTTACAATATTAGGTGCCGAAACTGAATATTTTCCCTTTAACTCAAGGCAATCCTTCTACAATTATTTGAAATGATCTTTTACTAATAAAGATAATTTTTAGATTTTTGTTGAGGTTGTCAGAAAAGGCTTAGCCGAAGAGAACTATTTCTTAGCAACAGCAGTTCTGCTCACCAAGTAAAATTGGATTGTTTCTTAAAGATTAGCTGAATTGTTAATGTACAAAACTTCTTAATAGAGGACTTCAGTATTAAATACTGATTACTTGTGTGTGTGAGAGAGAGAGAGAGAGAGAGAGAGAGAGAGAGAGAGAGAGAGAGAGAGTGTGTATAAGTAAGAGTAAGTAAGTATACTATAAGCATATAGGTTACCAAAGAAACTGTATGTGCCTTTAAGGGAGGTGTAGTTAACTTAAGCACTGTTCTAAATAGTTAAAGGTGTTACCAGGGAGGAGAATTATATTGAAAGACCTGTTGTTTGGAAGGGGAGGGGAGCAGGAAACCCTGTTGGTGTTAGAGGAGAATGGAATGTTTAAAAGAACGGGGTTTGTAATTTCCAGGATAAGGGCGGTTTCTGCAGTCTGGTAGGGCTGTGGGAAGCACTGACTCCATTAGACAGCCCACTCACAGGATATAACGGGGAAGTATGACCAAGTGGGTAGAGGTCACAAAAATGCTGCGTGGTATGCTGGCTGCAGACTTCTCGGGGGCCACTGTGGTTGTATATCCTGAATTTCCATCGCCTAATGCAGTAGGTTTGTAAAGAAGGGCGGATTGCAGGATGCCGGGTGTGTGGAGTGCGTAGGCAGCTGTTCTTAAAGGACAGTGGGTGGAGATTACAGCATTTCATCTGCTTTTCCTCTGACACCTTTTAAAGATACAGCCCACAGTGTTCAGGGGTTTGTGCCAATTGCTGCTAGTAATCTTGCATTAAATCTGAAAACTTTATAATTTGCCTCAGGGTAAAAATAGAAATAACTTTTTAGCAAAAGCTGGAAGTTGTTGGCACAGTAAATCTTAAATGCTGTGCAGAAGTGAAGTACTTCTGTTCTCAAAGCCTTTTCCACTGCACATTAGCTTTATTCATGTTTTATACAGACACATTCTGGGGAAAAAGCATTACAAATAATGTGTTGGGGTAAGAATTGTCCCTTTTTAGTTTGTCAGAACTTTACAGATTATCTTTCCTTCCCTCTTTGTTTTCTTCTCTGTGTCTTGTTGCAGTTATGAATGTATTCTGTGTTCAGTATTTTTGCAAGTATTTTTCTCAAAAATGGTGAACAGCTTGTTGTTACTAGTATCTCTCCTTCCTCCCCCCCAAGCACACAGAATTATTCCTTTTAAAGGAGTAACAGAACTTTACCTCTAATTAGTGGAAGTCAGCTTTCTATTAAAAACACTCTTTTCAGATATAAGATTATAAAATACTGTTAATTGTCTGCTGTTTGTTATTTTTTTAATCCCTAAAATGTTAGAAATGTATTAGAAACTGATGACTGAGCATATTTTCCATTATTACTATATCACTGAAATGTTTGTAATGCACTGTGGGTTTGAAAAAAGTGAACCGAGGAATATAAATGATTCTGTATTGTTTCGTTTTTTAATGATAGTTCATACAAGTCTATCAAAATTGGAGAATAAAGCTCATTTAGCCAGTTTACTAGGCAGACAATCTGAATAGCTGCCAACTTATAAATGTTAATGCGTATCATGACCTCTCTTGAGTAATGGATGAGTGTAATGCACAAGAGAGGAGGGAGGGTATTCTAACAACTTCTGTAGAACTTGCAAAAAGGAATGTTTATGGAAGTACATGTTTTAAAAACATGTGGTACAATCAGAGAGTATGTTTACGCTAGAAACTGTTGGTAAATCCACACTTAATTTTCTGTGAAAAATACAAAACAAAGCCAAAAACTTGAGAGATGGATTTTTTCTTGATTGTTTATCCCCGATCCCTTGCTATTTTCATTGTGAGATCTAACGTTTCCCACCTTTTTGAAATTCAGGGCAAAGTGTGCAAATAGGACATGCTTAAAGTATGGTTTCATATTAATACTCCTATTAAAGTATTAAAATAGCTGTTCTAAATGTAAGACTGTAAAATAGCATCACATTTTTGTAGTAGTAGTTTTAGTAATCTTTTTGTGTTTGCGTTTTGTCGGTATGTAGCCTTTTTGAGGCCTAGTGACACATGCTGCTTGTTTGGGAAGACAGTGAGAGAGTCACCTTTTAAAGAGGAACTTGGTTTGCAATAGGAGGCTTGCTTCTGAGGTGAAGCAAATAAGACTTTCTTATTTGAGCAAGCTAATGGCTGCCAAAAGAGTTTAAGGCAAAAGATAAAATTTTCAAAAATGCCCATATCTTTTGTACGTTGCCAATGAATTGCCATTTCTTTGACAGTTGGAAAAGAAAAGCAGTAACAGTTTATATATGGGTTGAGATACTCTATGTATAATTTGAGTGTCACTAAATTTTCAGCAGGTTTCTGAGTATTCTTTGTTTTCAGATAAGAGAAAAAACTCTGAAAGCTATTGTTGGTTATTGGAAATATAAAGATGCTATGCAATGTCTAGACATTTCACGAAATATGCCACTACTTTTTTAGATACTTATATAAACATTCATTGCTTAGGTGAGATTACAAAACTCATAGGGAATGTAGTATTTGTGTGGGAGAAATGTCATGCTGTAAACCTAAAATCTGAGCTGACTGAACCCAAGTAATCATTATTGACTATAGACATTGTATTGCAAAATGAAATTATATTGGACATTGGGATTTCAGATGTATTACAGCTGCTAACTAGGGAACAGTATTGCTGTTAAACATCAGTACAAGCCGGTTTTAATAATGTAACGAACATACGTATTTAAAGAGAAGACTTTCATGGTGGTAGACTATACGTTCAGCATTCGACCAAGGAAGTCTAATGTATGTCGGAAACAGATCCCAATGCAGGAAGATGTCTAGAGGTGACATCTGCACTGGAAGCAAAAAAATCTTGAAGTGTTGAGATATATTTTGCTTATATAACTAACTGATTTTAGCTCACCTGAATTGTTAGAAGGTAGATCTCAGGTAGGATGGAAATAAAAACGTATTTTAATTAGAAGGAGAGGCTGTGGGAGTAGTGGTCTTTTATAAACTGTGTGCCTTCAGGATTATAGATATGGGTGAATGCTATGTATTACCTTGATGCACTTTACTTTGACTTCTTGTATGTCTGCTATTCAAAGACTTAACAACCCTTATACCTGGAAATGCCTGACTTAAGTTTGTATACCTGGGGTAAAGCCTTTTGGGCAGTATTGAATAAACTGGGATCTACAAAGGTTGCTGCAGAGGTTGTGTAAGGTGGACTTTTCAAATGACCAGTCAAAGGAATGCTTCAGAGGATACATTGTTTTGATCTGCTGTCTCCAGTTGTTTAAAGAGTTAGTCAAGACTATCCATTTATCCTGAAGTACAGTGAACTAAGAATATTGCAGAGGGATGTAATTAGGCTTTTTTCTTCTGTTTTTGTTTTGATTTTTTGCCATCTGTGATACTACTTTGACCAGGGACACCAGGCTAGACAGGAAGAATGGGGAATACATGATGAAAAATACCAGAACATAGTACAGTCATTCATTTACTCATAATTTATCTATTATTCCACAGATTTATTTTCTGATTAAACAGCTACACACATTTTCAACATATCTTGTACAGTTTATATTTTAAATTGTTTTCCTTCTTTCAATTTTGGAAACTTGTATAGCCTCTTAGATTTTAATTTCAAGAATATTCTTTGGATAAAACAAGTTATTTTAAATCTTATGGTCTTGTTAACTTTGAAGAACAAGTAAGATCTTTTTTCAGTAAAGCAATCCAAAGTAATGCTATCCAATATTTTTGCGGATATCCCTTTTTCTCTATCATTGTAAAGTATGGGTCTTTATGACACTGTAGATGGCACCACCTCTGTGACAGCCAGCTATATTTTCAGACTTGCATTTGGTTTCAAAGCCCACTGCTTTCCCCTTCATCAAACTTGACACAAACTCAGCTTATTTAACCACTGCAGTAATCCTCAAATCTCAGGGAAGATCCACTGTAATCACTGGATCCGGAGGTTGTACCTAGATAACGGTCCCTTAGTGGTAATCTCGAGCCAAACCATCCAGTAAAATTGGGTTCATCCATTCTGGGGTGCCTCTTCCTTATTTGCTAGATGATGGCGATACATATCTCCACAACTCTCCTTCTGAAGTGAATGGGCCAAAGGCATAAATGTGGAGAAGTGTTGAAGAAAGAGCAAAGGGAAGCCAACTGTACCACACAGGACTCATGCTTACCAGGTTGGAATGATCAGTAGCTAACCAGTGGCCCTGAATAACACAAACTGCCCTGCAGTCCCCTCTAACATATCTGCTTTGCAGTTCAGAATACAGTATCCAATCAGTGAAATGATGCACTTGTGCCATGGAGCCAATGGCTAATCCTATCTGGTAATCCACACATATGGCACCAGAAGGCACAGTGAGTGGGAAGAAGGCCTTCCTGACCCCATAAGACAGGGGCTAAAGTACATGTAAGACCTTAAAGAGAGCCAAATAATCAAATACGCTAGCCTTTAACATTGCCCTCTGTAAGAAGTAGAATTGGGGGCAGGAAAGGCTTGCTGTTGGTTCTGCTATGTGTACTCTTGTCCCACCCATCCACATCCTACCTACTGCCCAGGCAGCCAGAGACCAACCTTGGGCAAGTGAGATCCTTATTTGTAGCTGAGAACCCCATATCAATTATTTTCCTGTTTCATGCATACATGCTAATACGCTGTTGCTGATGAGTGGACTATAGTTTTCATTTCTTGCAAGGGGAAGAACTGATTTCTTTTATTTTTAGTTTCAACAAAGAAGAAAACGCAAATATTAAATGGACTTGCAAACTTGAGAACCAAAATTTGACAATATCTCTTTAAAAGCTACACCCACTACAGAGCCTACTATGCCTCACTAAGTTGCATCTTTCAGGTAGATCTGTGCTTTACAAAGTACCACTCAGATATGCATGGATCTGTACAAAACTGGCTTTTTCTATGTGCTCCTATGTGTGAGTACAGTGTAGGGCTCTCATTTTAAAGAATTAAAATATTTTTGTTTAAATAAGTTAAATAGCTAGGTGTTTATATATGAAGCCAATAAATGAGGTGTTTTCACACACATATTGTTAGAGAAAGCAAAACTATGTTTTCAGAAGAGACAGGTTGAGTGGTGCCTAGCATGGGTCTGTTCAAATGTATTGTTATTCTAGTATTAATAGGTCAGAATTTTTCTTTTCTTCTGTATTAAACAGTACAGTTCTGTAGTGACAATAAATGAGACTTCTCTTTCTTTTTTAAAATAAAATCTTTACTGAACTTTATGAAAGACACAAAAAATACGAAAAGATGTTGAGATAGGTAATGATCTCATGCCTAATGTATATTACCTCAATTTAAGACAAATGAAAGAAAGAAGGCAGAGTACATTTCTTAGGATACCTGCATTGAATGTGAGATACAGATGATTCTAGATGTTGAGGAGCATGCCTCAGGGTATAAAATCTCTCAGATGTTCAGGTCAATAAATTAAGACTTTAAGACTGAACACTTAAGTTTTATGCAGTATTAGCCCCTCATCTGCTTGAACTGTTAATAGCTGGGAGAGGAAGGTCTCTGTCATCTCTATGCTGAAAAATCGAGTAGAAAGATATACACAGAATTACTACTTGTTGTATATTCTAAACTTTTTGTTTAGATCATTAAAGAACAAAGATGACTAAATTGCCTGATTTAGAGCCTCTGAAGTCATTTTAGAGATTTTGGTATTATTTGGTTTTGATACTTTTGTTTACAAACGTAGCGTTGGTTAAGATTCCACATAAACAAAATACAAACATTATCTCTATTACTCACAGTGCTGCTGCATACTTGCGGTTCAGCTTTTGCCAAAGATTTCAATGTATAGCCACAGACTCAGTCTGGGTGGTATAATCAAAAACAAAGTTTTTCTGTTTCTACGATGACTTGTTTTTTGAATCATTTAAATTGAGAGCTGTGTGTATGACTCTTTTATATCCCAAAGTGGCAAAAGACCTCATTAAAAAACAGTTCTGCTCATGTCGATTTCAACTCAGGTGTGCACATGTTGCATGCACGGATCACAGGAATTCTTTTCCCCAGAGTACCTGGATGGTCGGGTGTGGGGCCTCCTAGAGTGACATCCGCATGGCGCTCTACAGATAGCTCAGACGACCCTCCCCGCCTCAGTTTCTTCTTACTGCCCTGGGAACAGTTGCTTGCTCTTACAGCTAGCTCTTTCCTCTTATCTTTAGTAATTAGTTTAAGTAGTTCGTTTTTGTTACCTTGATAGTTTTTAGTCAATTGCTAGGTTAATAGCATTAGATTAGTAAAATAGCTGTTGGGCAGCCTGTTTAGTGGGAGCCTAATTACCCACCCTGGGCTTGGCATAGGACGTGCTTGAGTTTAAATCCTGCAGGAAATCTAGGCCCAGGGATGACCTGCACACCTCCTGTCTCAGGTATTTGGGTGAGTACCACTTCCGCAACAAATTCAGTATCCGCAGGAGCTTCAAACCGCAGACACAGAAGGAGAGGGACCAAAGACTTAAGTTCTTTATGATGGAGGAAGCCCTTTGTGCTGCAGAAGCTGGTGACCCAAATTCTAGCAGAGCTTCATTGGTGCGGAGTGCTTCAGCATCAGTGAGAGGGAAGGACTCTGAGAAAGAGCCGTTGCGCACACACTCCACTCCCTCCCTTCCCCTCCCCCCCATCTTTCCGGTGGCACTGATCACACTTCCCAGTGTTGCAAAAGAGGAAGAAGAAAGTGAAGGGGGGCGATCCCACAACTACCAAGTCAGTGAGTGAGAGGTCTAGAGTAAAACCCGAGTTGGGCTACTGCACCCCAGCACTGCAGTCACGGTGCCATCGATTGCGGCCCCAGAAAGGGGTCCGTCTGGTACAGGTGTCATCGTCGACTAGAGATATTACGGAGGAGGACTGGCAACTCCCCTCCACCCCATAGACAGTTGAGGCAGCAAGGGAACTGATCGAGCAGACAGCTCTGGCTGCCTGAGAGCACACGCTTGCTCTGGCCCTCAAGAAATGGACAGTGCCATCAAGATGCAAACCGGCACTGGTGAGATCCCACTCCCGAGCAAAGACCAGGTCACGCTTTCCTCTGCGTGGCACACTTAGCATCGCCTGCCACAGTTGGACCTCGGACTGCCCAGCACTGCTCCCCGGTACCACCTCTGAGTATAGTGGCAGCAGGAGCTCTTTGGTACTACTCACCAGGCACCAGGGAGCCTGAGATGCTTTGGCACCGCTAGTGCCCGACACCGGTTGGCATTGTGACATCTCACAGTGGGCCTCAGCACTGTCCTCTGGCTCCCTTTGGCACTGCCCTGCCATGGTCTTCACGCGGCCACTTCTCCAATTCAGATGCGGGATCGGTGGCTTCAAGGAGGAGCAGACACTGACAGCTACCCACCTCCACAGCAGCCATGGCCTCAGTAGCAAATGCTGCCCCTCTGGCCTTTTTGGACTCCCTGGACTTATTACCAGGCCCAAGGGTCACAGGCAGGCAGGCCTTAATCCTCGGCAAGTTTCAGACTGCAGCCATCCCAGGAGACGAGTGTCCCTCCAGAAGCAGGAGGAGTGTCAGATCTGGAAATGGAGGGCCCTGAAGGCCCAGGAGCAGAATCTGAGGGGTGCACGACACAGAGTACATGAGAGGATGATGCTTGGGATCCCAAAGATCCCCAGAGAGAGTCCTCCTCCTCCCCTCCCAACGAGGCGGTGGCAGGAGCAACTCCGGTTACCATCCTGAGCAACAGCAAGAGCTATTCTGAAGAGTAGTGCACAGTATGGGGCAGCAGGCCAGGGAGGTAGTGGAGGATGCAGACCCTGTGGTAGACATTCTAGAACCAGAAAAGCCAGGGTCACTCTCCCCCTCATGAAGACTGTAAAGAGACCACTAAGTCTTTGTAGCACCCCCTGGCATCCATCCCATCTATGATGTAGAGGGTGGAAAGAGAATATTTCATTCCATCTAAGGGTCATGAACATTTATATTCCCTCCGAACTCCAGATTCTCTGGTCATAGCGGCAGCCAATGAGAAGGAGAGACGGGGCAACAGAGACCCCAAAATAGAAAGATATCAGGAAAGTGGAGTTGTTTGGTAGGAAGGTCTATTCCAGTGGGGGCCTCCAGCTGAGGATTGCAAACTAGCAAATGATCCTCAGCAAATAGGCATTCAACTCCTGGGCGTCCTTGGAAAAATTCACTGACGCCATTCAGCAGGATTCTAGTACGGAACTTTCCACTCTGCTCAAAGAGGGCAAAGTGGTCTCTAGGGCGCTTTTTCAGTCGGCCCTGGCCTCAGCGGATGCAGCCTCCTGTGCCCAGCCATCACCATGAGGAGGAGCTCGTGGTTACAAGCCTCAGGCTTGCCTCAGGAGATGCAAGCAATGATTCAGGGTCTGCTCTTTGAAGGGCCAGAGCTTTTCTTATCGCAGATGGACTGAAAGTTCCAGACTTTGAAAGAGTCTTGAACCATTTTAAAATTCTTGGGCCTGCATGCTCCAGCAGCGCAGAGGCAACCATTCTGACCTCAGCCAGTGACCTGGCCTAACCAGCCCAGACAAGATGTTAGCCGTCACAGGGGCTATCATGGCAAGAGGAGCAACCAGCGACCCTCGGACAAGGACCAGGCCAATCATGTCATCCTTCAGGTGCCAAAAAGAACTTTTGAGAGAGCACCTGAGGATGATAGACCAGCCAGTGTGGCACACCAGCCAGTTTATCGGATCCATCCCTTCCTCCCTTCAGTGACAGATTATCCTGTTTTTGCCATGCGTGCTCCAGAATTATGTTAGACCAATGGGTCCTTCGCACAGCAAAATTGGGGTATTCACTCCAGTTCTCATCCATGCCCCCTTCCCAGCCACCCCACCTTTCCCTACTCCCCTTCAGGGATCCCTCTGATGAACTGCTTCTCAGCAAAGTGCAGTCACTGTTGCAAGCAGAAGCAGTCGAGGATGTGGCAGTAAATCTGAGGGGAAAGAGGTTCTATTTCCGCTACTTTCTGATCCCGAAAGCAAAAGGGGCCTACACCCCATTCTAGATCTGCACGGCCTGAACAGATTTCTTTCAAAGGTGAAATTCCATATGGTTTCGCTAGTCTCAATTATCCCCTCACTGGATCTGATAGACGGGTATGTCTTTCTCGATCTAAGGGCGGCTTATTTCCACATAGCTGTCATACCATGCCATAGGAGGTTTCTGTGTTTCATGGTGGGGCAAACACACCTACAGTTTGCAGTTCTCCCCTTCGGATTGACAATGGTGCCTTGGGTGTTCATCAAGTGCCTGGCAGAGGTGACAGCCTTCCTGAAAAGATGAATAATGCAGGCATTTCCCTACCTGGATGATTGGCTGGTTAAGGGTTGCTCCAGGGACGAGGTACAGGCCCACCTACAGGTGATCTGAATCCCCTTTACCCAGTGAGGCCTCATGATCAATGAGTGAAAGTCCAGAGTAGTTCCCACACAGCAAGTAGAGTTCATTGGGGCGGTTCTGGACTCATGGGAAGCAAGGACTTCTCCAACACAGGCTCTATTTTATGCCATCAGGGACATGATCCGAGAGCACCCCTGAACATTATTGCCAATGTACAAGACACATGGAAAAGACTGCCTCTGCCCCCAGAAGTTCCAAAAGGCACAATTAAGGCTCACTGTGCCTATAGGTGTTGACTTGATTTGGTTGTTTTCTTTTTTTCGTTACGCTTTCCTTCTCTTTCACCTATTTGGATTTAATGTTGCAGTAGTGAAGGCATTTGACACATGATGACTTCATTATCCTATATGAGTCAAATTCTTTCTCCATTCATCTCAAGTAAAAGGAGGCATATCATAACAGGGTACAAAACATTTCTCTCAACTTAGGAATTCTCCTGGAACATGCTTAACATAAAAGTTCAAAGTAACAAGTTTTTAAAATATATTTTTGTTTGGATATGCACTTCTGCCCAGCACCCCCTCACAAAATCATCATACTATCAGAGTGCCTTTCAAAGTTATCAGTTAAAATGAAGGGAAAGAGGCTGTTTGTGGTTTTGAATTCTGAAATAGACTATTTTCTTTACATTGAATTACTGAGTTTAATAATGAACTGTGTTCTTGAATTCAGTTGTGGATTCCCCCCAACCCCTCTCCCCCCGTTTCCCAACATATGATGGGAGAAAATAGATGTATAATGATCATGGAAAAACTCTGTGCATTTATAGTTTATGGTTATGCTCCTATCTCATCTGTGTACCTTTTTCAAATACAATCTAGTTGTCTGCATTTGCTAGTGGATTTCCCATTCCTTTTTCTTGAAATATTTCAGAAACAGTAGACATTTACAGCATATGTGGTTTGTAAGGACCTGGAACAGAATTTCAGTTTTATGTACCTCATGTCAAACTCAGTGACCTAAAGCGTTGAGATAAGTAAATATTGGTAACTTAGGACCTGATCTGAAGCCTATGGAGTCAATAAGAGCCTTTCAGTTGACTTCAACAGCCTTTGGATTAGACTCATAAGGAAACGAAGCCATAGTTATTCACTTAGCTCAAATACAGCCTTGTGCTTTAAACCTGCTTTTTATTGATAAAGGAGTGTGTTAGCTTTAATAGCAGGATTTTCAGTTTTGAAAAGTACTGTTTGTACTTGGCATCTAGATAGCTGACAGAGACAGGCAGCAGAGCCTTCTTTTAAACAGCCAGTTTAAAGTCCAGTACCTTAAAGAGTGCAGAAGTTGTTGTCAATTAATTGGAATCTGATTTGTTTCTGGGTCCTAAAATGGCACTTGAACTTAAAAGCTTTCTGCCCAATGGGTAGAATACTACTATTCTGAGATGTACTGATGCAGATTGACACTGCTACTGAAAACCATTCTTTATGTTCAGGAAGTACTGTTTTTATGGTCTAAACCTGCAAAAATGGGAACTGCTTTGTGAATTGATTTTGGAGCTGCTGGATAGGCTTGCATGCCCTTTCCCAAAAAGTACCTATTTTTGTGGGGAGTTCCTAATGAAATTTCAACGGAGGGTAAAACTTGAAATCAGAAAGTTAGAGATGGCTTATTCAAAGCAGTTGTGAAATAATTTAATTGGAGACCTAAACAGTGCTGTGGTAATACTAATGCCTCAACAGTAAAAGTAGAAATGAAGGTGGTTAAACTGCAAATATAATAAAGCTGCTGTTTACTTCTGAATGAGAGATAAGCAGTATCTTCTGTGGATGCCTTTTGGCTGTTTACACTTGTCTGCAAATTAAAATTGTCCTTCACATTGCTGCTGTTAGAAATTATCAGTGTTTCCCCAGTTTTTGGTGGGAGTGTGGTCTCCCTCAAGGGAGTCTTGTTTGTTTGACTTAAAGACACCTTGACAATGAAACTGTTGTCAGATAGAGTTTATCACTAAACATTTTTTGTGAAGGGTTAAGAAGTTTGCTGTCAGGCAACTCTGGCTGGAGTCCTTTAGCTTCCTTGAGTTCCTGGTAAAACCATAATATTGCATTAGATTCATTACTTGATTACCTCTTGGTCTTACGAGACCGAGGTCAGGTATGCATGCTGATTCTTTTAGCCCTCTAAGAAGCCTTTATGATTATTGACCACAAAGTGCGGGTGAGCTTCCAGCAGTTCCGGCTGGAGAGGGCTTCCGTTATTTCTGTTGTGAGAGATGCATCTCAGCTGCAAATATTCTGTTGTAGTGGTGTCATCCCTTACCCCCCATACTGTATATATAAGATGAGATTGTGAAGCATTTGGGGCTGAGGTGCTACCTGTACCTGGATGTACTGCATCTTAGTGTGTGTCTCACCAAACCTAGATAATGATTTCCTTCCACCTGACAAAGTTTGGCCCTTAAGTGGGAGTAAGCTGGTGAAACTCAATTTTCATAATACTGAAGTGATGCTGGAAGGAAGAGTATGGACAATGGAGCAAAGATTGTGTCTGCCCAGTAAATCAAATATCAGTCCACCTTTCGTCAAGAAGGGTTATGCTCAGGAGATTGTCCTGAATCTCCAGATAATGTTGATTACAAACCTTTTTGACGAAAGGTGGGCAAATGTTCAATGTACTGGGCAGACACCATCCGTGCCACCTTAAATTGCCAAAATCGCCCACACATTTGTGACAGCTCAGTTTTGGAATGCTGTATAATAATTACTTGGCTACTCTTGTAGACCAGTTTTTCAGCTGGTGTATATTAGTGTAAGTAAACTTCAATAGAACTATATCAGTTTATACCAGCTGAGATCTGGACCTTCCACTAGTACACTGCAGAAACTTCCACTAATCAAGTCAGTCTTAGGAAATTTGTGTATAACACCTGTGTTCTAGTTTGTTTATTTACAATTGAAATTTAGGATGCTGATTTTGATCACTGTATCATTTTAGCCCTGGCTACCTGAGAATCTCCTCTCTCCCTCCTCTCATATCCCCTCAAGATAGTAGAGATAGCAGTGGTACGTTCATGAAAAGCTCTGATATGTCTGTCTGTGAACTGGGCCTTCATATTACAAGGCACTGGACTCTGGAATTTGCCCCCTCTCTTGGCTCATCAGCCTGCTGACCTCCAGAGCAGAATTTTGTACACAGTTTTTTGCCTGGGTACGTGGGAGAGAATGATTGTAGAAAAGCATATGGAACTGTTTGAAGGAAGGAGTCAATTTAGATTTGAGTGATTTTTTTTTTCTTTTAATTGTAGTGTAGTCACTCAGAGCTTATTTGATGAGCACAATTTTAGAAACTGAAAAGAAATGTACACAAGATTTGTAACCAATATCAAATGTTTTGCCTAGAGCGGTGATATTCAGACTGAGGCTCAGGAGCCATAAGTGGCTCTTTAATGCTTCTCCTGTGGCTTGTTGCAGCACATGTTATTAAAACACTGTGTGATTTAATTATTAACCAATATAAGTTATTAACCAAACAGGATGGTTGTGCTATCTTATTAACCAATTGTATAATATTGGTCAGTCATTCTGCTGTGGGGTGGGGGTGGGGGGGTGTCTTCTGAACCACTGAGGTCTGCGTATCACTGGCCTACAGTATTTTTCATTATAATTCAGATCTCAAAGCAGTATATCTGAAGAGAACCTATTATAGTTCAAATAGACTTGTCTTTATAAAACAACAGAAACAAAACAAAAAACCCATACTGAATACTTGTGCATATCTCTTTGACTTGAACATGACGGACAAGTAAAGAATAGAGGGGAAGAGAACTTCCTCTTATCCATCATTTTGCCTGCTTGTTTTTAGCTCACTGCATTTAATTTAAACAAAACTTTCTCCATTTTAGAAACTTAGAGGCAAATATTTCAACATTCCAGGATACTGAAATATTAAGTTATTTAAAAAGTAATTTCCTATATTAGTGCAAAGAAAGAAATGCATCCTAAAGTTTGGTTTAATTTCTTGGCTATCTATTATATGTTGATTATGTTTTTTGAGTTTTCTTTACAAAAACAATACTTGTCCTTTTTCTTTTTTATACAGAGATTTCACGTTTTGAGCTCACAGTATCATATTTAAAAGTAAATAGTAATTAGCTTTTCCTAAGTATCATAAGAACTAAAATTCTAAAATATTCTTTCCAAGACTTCATCATTCCCAGAAGAAAAACACCAAGCCAAAGCATTATTGAGCCATTTTCTGTTTTGTGTACTTCATTAAACAGATTATCTCCATTAGAATGACAAGCTGGCTGCTCTAAAGTTGTAAAACCTGTACTCCACATAGCTTCACTTGCAAACTAGTCTCGAGCACTCTGATCAAAATGCTGATGGAAAGATGAAATGCAGCCCCGTGTTTTCCCTTCGTTGCCAGTAGTAGTAGTTTTACTTCAAATGTGGGGCAAAAGGGCATCTACCAGAATGTGAAGCATGTTCCTGTTTGTAGAGGCTAACCTGTAAAAGAAGGGAGGGAGATCATAGAATAATAGGGATGGAAGAGATGACTGAAACATTCAGCTCCTGAAAATTTGTTTTATACTGATTAATAAAATTGCTACGTCTTATGGCAGAAAAACTCTCTAAGAAAAGAGAGTAATTGTAATTAATTTTTAGTCTATCCTACATATTTGATGATAGCTATGATTCATACTATTATATTCTTTCTCTTCCTTCACCCACAGCAAAACAAACTTAATTTGATTCATACCCTCAGGAAAAAAAACCCCTTGAAATTACTCACATGGTTATGATTCAGCTCAACATGGAATCCTGTCCTTTACCCTCCCGTTTCCACCCAAACCACCCCCATCCTTACCCACAATATGTTTGTCATTGCAGTCTGAAAACATTGAGAGTGACACTTTTAAAAAAAGAGAGAGAGAAATTCTTTCCCAAGAATATATATATGTACATGCATTTAAGTGCTACAGAGGCAGCAGCAGTGTTCTGCTTGTGTGTTAAAGTAACATGAAAAACAGTACCATATTATAGTCTGGAGTTTTACCTGCTTTTTAGCAGTAGGCATCGCTAAAGCAATTAGTAGTACTGTATTAATATGCAGCCATTCTCTCATTTATAAATCTGATCTTTCAGAAAAGAAAATATAGTTACTTTAAAAGGGATCAATCATCCTCTTTCATGTGAGTTAGTGATTTTAGAGAACAACAAAAAGCTTCTCTATTTCACTAGGAAAAAGTAGAAATAATAGTTTCAAGATAAATTTTTAACCTGTTTAAAAACTCGTGTGTGTGTGTGTGTGTGTGTGTGTGTGTGTGTGTGTGTGTGTGTGTGTGTGTGTGTGTGTGTGTGTG
>ML685798.1:19423367-19452161 GCA_007922175.1 Pelusios castaneus | reverse complement strand
GTGTGTGTGTGTGTGTGTGTGTGTGTGTGTGTGTGTGTGTGTGTGTGAGAGAGAGAGAGAGAGAGAGAGTGTGAAAGCTGTTCTAGCAAGAATTTATAACCATATGTCCAGCATGTGCCAGATATTCTTTTTGTGGATGATCATCACAGTGTTGTACCCTATTCACAACTGCGAGTGTGAACATTAAACCTTCATTCTAGCAACCATCACCACAATGTCTGAGTGCCTTCCATGGAAAATCAACAGCAATAGTTATAAGAGCAGAAGGCAGAGAGTTTAGCCAAAACTGCAATGAATGGGGCTGTAATAGATGAGGCACCAAAAAAAGTATTAAAAGAACTATTTTACATGAGTCCAGAGCTGTCTTTTTACAGGATTTGGGCACCCACAACTCTAATTGCAATCAGTAGACGGTCATGGCCTCTGAAAATTGAGCACTCCAAACATAGCTTTGAGTACTGGAGACTTTATACATGTTGATGTTATGTAGCAGTCATGTGTGTGTGTGTGCATAAGATGAAGGAAAAGGAAGTTTTTAGCCAAGCATACTGGGACATCCTCACATTCTTCAATGAAGACTGAAATGCTGCCATCATAAACTTACTGTAACAGGTCAAGTTTGAGTGTATCATTATCCAAGTCTTTTTTTTCTGTAATAGCAGAGCCTGCAGTGAAAGCATCAACCACCTAAGGCAGGGGTCTGCAACCTGTGGCTCTGGAGCCGCATGCGGCTCTTTGGCTGCCCCCTTGTGGCTCTGGGCTCCCCCAACCACCGGGGTACCCTGCAGGAGGCCCATGCCTGGCTCTGGGCTTCCCCCAGCCACCAGGGACCCCATGGGCAGCCCATGCCAAGCTCCAGGCTTCCCCCCCCTGCATAAGGGGACCCTGCAGCAGAAATCCTGGCTCACCTCCCTCCACCTCCCACCGGAGGCTACACCCATTGTGACTCTCAAAACACTTTGTTATTGAAGGAATTTTAAAAAATGGCTCTTCTTATCTTTTGGGTTGCAGACCCCTGACCTAACGTTTCAAATGGGTGTATATTTTTAATGTCATGTTGTCCGTCCGTGCATGCGTAATATAGCCACAGATTCCTCAACCAAATATTAGTGTGCATAAGAGACGCACTGTGTTCCAGTTGATTCAGCCTGAGACTGAGGGCCAAGGACTCCTGTGTTTTAATCTAGGTTCTAGCGCTAATTTCTTCCATGGCCTTCGGCAAATCACTTTGCCTTTAGTTTCTCCACTTTTAAAAGGAGGCTAAAGATACCTATTTCACAGGAATTTGGGGAAAGTTAATTAGTTAATAAATAGTTGGAAGTGTTAATTATTATTCATCTTTTTGTGTTTTTGATTGATTCTTTTTCTTTTCAGAACACAGTTACATTTTCTATGTAAATATTATATATATAAAATACTATTATGGAATATTTTGGTTTTGTGTCATCTGAGTCGCACATTCTTCGTTCTCTCTGCATACTCAAAAGTTTGCCCTCTGACCAAGAGAAATTGGTCCAGTAAAAGATATTATCTCATCCACCTTGAATATAAAGTCTTTATTTACTGTATACTGCAAATCTAGTTAGGTAGACTATATCCTATTTAAAAATATTAGGTGTCTTTCTTTTATTTAAATGCTTCACCTTTGATAGAAGGACTTTCTGAGATAGAATTTTGGCATTTGGGGATTTAGTATTTTGCTGGAAATACACCAAGGAGTTTTTAACGATGGATTTATTATTGTCTGTTGAAATACTTTAGTAGTCAACTGCAGAGTGATTAAATGTGGCTTGATGGCAATGTAATATATGTAGATCCTAGGTAAACAACTTCGTGAAGAGAGTGTTTCATTCTGGAAAAGCGTGGGTTAACTTTCTAAGGGATTCAATAGATTAAAATAATAGTTACGATAACCTCTGGATTTTTAGAAGTTCCTTGTAATTATGGGTTTACACTGAGGCAGACTTCCTTGTAAAAACATGTGTTGTTCCGAGTCTGGGCAGTGGCTCCAGACAGAGGTTAGTGATGTATCGATGCTTTCTGCTATAGTGCTTTGACCCTCTTTTTTTTTTTTTTTTTTTTTACCATGAGGGACAGCTCTTTTAGACATCCAGAATATCTCTGAGAACTACCATAAGTCTAAGGCTCTGAATCATGCCTACAAGTGATCTTACTGTTAATGGGTCTTGTTCTGTGGAAGGGGAATGACGTGATGAGGCCATTTCAGTCATTTTGAATGTTTTCTCCTGGCATACCTATCTTACCATAAATTGGGACCCAGTTTTGCATCTGACAACAGTTACTGCAACGATGTAATGTTCATAGCCATATGCAGGAGGCAAAAGTGAAGATGAAATGTGGTACAATTCTCTGTGTTAAGACAAACACTGATTCTTTTCAAAAACTATGTTCTGTGTATTTTGAAAAGAGTTGTAGATAACTGTGATCTCCAAATCTTTTGAGTTGCCAATGAAACTTGTAGATTTCTTACAAAGTATTCTTTTCTTGTGGAACAAATCCTAAAAATCACAATACAGGAAGAATTAATTGGTAGCATCTATCCTTTAAGTTGCATGAATAATAGAATTTTGTACTGAATGAAGACAGAAGTAGTAGAGCTGGTTGTCACTGATTATTTTACATATTTAAATCACTCTATATTTTTTTAGTTTACTTGAGTGAACTGACACAAATCAAGGAGGAGAATTAGCGACATGTATTCCCTTTGCTTTGAAAATCTCAGCTTCAGTGTGTGTTTCTTAAATAATTTTATTTTATAAATGAGAGTTAAATACAGGTTTCCTCATAGTGGACTACAAAGTGCTTGTTTTTATTTTATTATTATTTTTTAAATAGACGGTGGGGACAGAGAAAGAGTTAATGGCTGTAATAGATATGTAAACCGAATCTCAGTCAGAGGCTTTAATTTAATATGTAACAGACATATCTCTTATTTAGATATGGCTACTTCTCAGTGTCCCTGTCAGAGGCAAGGGGGTTTCCTGCTATATAGCACTAGCAGTGTTCAGCCTGGGCGTTTTCGATTTGAGCTTGCTGGGTTTTTTTTTTTTACTCAATGAATGTCCTTTGTTTAACCCCGTCGATTCATAAAGTTCTCTGCAGTACAATTGGGACTGCCCTGTCATATGACTAAGCCTGTGATTGGTCAGCACCTAATTGGTGGCTCTAGTCTCTATAAGAACTCCTTGCATTAGAGCTAACTGAAGCTTTACTCTCTTCCACTGCTGAATTACACTTCGATTGTAACTCTGAGATTAGCGTGGTTCAGCAACATGTGATTAAAAAAGTTACCAGTGCTGTGGGCTTGGCTAACCGGCTGATACACAATAAAGCTTGCTGCAGTCAACTGGATTAATGAGCGTCGCTTATGAACTGGTAACTGTCATGTTAAGATTGTTTACTGTATAAGAAGAATGCTGTTTAAAATCTTTGCCAGGAACGTGTATGGACTTATTTTTCTTTTTATTTCTTCTTTGTTTTGTCACAGGAATGAAATGCTGATAGCTCCTTACTTTGGAGAGTGACTGCTTAAAAAAATCATTCATACCATCTGCAGCAAAGCATTTTGTAATCTGATTTGTCTAGCTGGATGAAGAATTTTAGTTAATGGAAGCTAAGAATCTGTCACCAGGAAATACTGCTTTATTCAAAATGGGTAAGTGCGAAATGGCATTGCCTACTAATAGATATCATCTGATCCATGTTATAATTATAAAATTATTTGCAGATTCCTAATATTGCAACTAAGATAACTCGGGGGGAAAAAGCTAGTTAGTCAGTCTAATTAAACATAAATTTGAAAACAGCTTTTCGGGGCTTGAAGAAAATGTTTAACTCACTCTTTTTCCCTAGAGGGAGTTTACTAAACTTTTCTAGGAACTGTGGAAAAAAAGTGAATTTAATGCATATTGTGATGTTCCTTTTTGATAGTTACTTTTAACAGTGAAATAATTGATTCTTAATAAAGGGTATAAATAAAAACTTTATAAACATAATGTTGAGTAAGCATAGAGCTTGATGATAAATCTTAAGTAAAATGGGAAGGCTACTTACCTGAGCTACAGCTTGTATATTTTTTACCAGGTATTGTTGTATGTATATAAAATAAGAATTTTTAAAACTCTGTTTCATTAGTCACTACTTGATTAACTTGGTATAATCATATAGCAAAATATGCTCTGAATATCTAATTTAATAAATAAGTATCATGATATTCCATACCTGTCATTGATCAATTAGCACTCCTTTTTTCTCCTAATTCTATCCTATCAGTCAGAGAGAACTGAAATTTATGTTGGGTAAATTAAATCCTGTGCTTTCACTTGGCTTAGAAACAATCACAATCTATATTTGAAAAAAAAAAATGTTATTTGTACTTTTAAGTGTTCTCAGAACAGATCTAAAGAAAGCTTTTACTGGATTTTTTCCAATATAATACTTTCTCTCATGAGCTTTATTGTTGCCTGGTTTAAGTGAAAGCTGCAATCAGAAGATACTTTTTTTCCCATCAAATGAGGACAAAAATAAAAAGCTACTGTGAGATTTTTAGATTGGTTTCACTTCTTTTAGTGCCTATCAGTACCTTCTTAATACTGTCTTTTTAAAAAATGGGGGGGGGGGAGAAGGGGGCGCAAGAAGATGGCTAGGGATGACTTTTATTTCATAACAGTTGTCTAAATTGTTCAAATGCTTTCCTTTATTTCCTAGTACAATGTTCGGAAGCTCTTTGAACAATACTTTTTATAAAAATAGAACTCAAGGTTACTGCGTGACTCAATTTATTGCAAAAATGAGCAGGAAATGTCTAATAAGAGGAGTAATAAACAGAATAGACTTTCAGATAAGAATGTCTTTTAAGGGCAGTGTTCACTAGCAAATCAGGAAGAATGTGACCCAACCTTTGCAATCAGATTCTTTTTCTTAGTTAGGGTGTGGCCAGGCAACACCTGGGAAAATGCTACCTGTTAGCCAAATAATCAGTCTCTGTTTAGTGGTTCTATAGTGTCCTTGAAAATCAGGAAACATCTATAGAAGGAACAGTTCACTTATTAATCTGTGAATTAATATTCCATAGTAGTCCAACAAATATAAAACTTTAAAATTTTGCTACCTGTACTTTTTTTTCCCAAAAAACTCAAGTGCTAAAATAGCTGAAGCCTAAAAAATATCACCTTAATGGATTTATCTGTTTTTAACCTAATGACCTATCCTGTACTTGTATGAGAGAAGACTGGGAGACTGATTCAAATGAAAAAGGAGATATCAGAAACTAAACAAACATATCCCAGTCAAATTCTGCCTGTTACTTTTGTTTTGTGTAATACTGTTGAGTATTTCCAATTTATTCATAAAAGGCTTACATTTTTAAGTGTGTGATCTCTCACACCGCCCCTTTTTATCCTATTTTTGGTAGTATATGTTTACTGCTTGATTTTTGTTAAGGTAACTAAGCAGATGAAAATATTTACAGATTCTATAAAATGAAAACCCTCTGGCTTGTTGTATTACAAAATGCTGATAGAAAGAGGGAGTTTGAACTAAAAAGAGCCCTTCCATTTTGAAAATAAATGTTGCTAATATGTCAGTAACTACATTTGTAGGTTAAATTCTCCCACAGGTGCTCAGGAACTGTGGGGAGAAGTATCTGCATGCATACATACATACGATGGTTTGGGTATTTTAATTTTAAGATTCTGGTTGACATATTCAAATTATTTAAGCTACTAAAAATAAATTTTCCTGAGGCGAAGGGTATACAGAGACATAAAGAAATCATTTGCATCACAACCATAAAGATTGTTCAAGAGCATCCAAAGAGTCAAAATATTGTTTCCATGGCAACAGTATGCATCTAAAATACTGGGTTTGGCAAATCACTAAAAACTACAGGCCTCCAAAAGTAGTTTGTCATTGGTCTCGGGGGAGGGAGAGCAGTGCTTGTGCACAGCTCTTCTGAATAGTACTGTTTTGGAAGTGCCAAGTTAGACCAAATTCTGGGCCGCTTCTACCCATGTAACTCCATTATTTTGGTTGGTGTCATACAGCACGTGAATGAACTCAGAATTTGGCTTCATTTTCACTGGGGCAAAAATTGCTTTCCCTACAAGTTCAGTTTCGTGGAGGTGTCATTTTAAGAGCTGGAAGTTTCCATAGATCTTTTATTTATATATGGACATGGACATGGATGGATGGATTTTCCCCAGTACTAACTATTTGAACTGATTAAACTATAAGTCACTTCAACATTTGAATAGATTTTCCTTACTATACACTTGTGGAGGAATGCCCTTGGTAGCAATACAGTACATCACTTTGGAGAACATTATTTATTTTCCCAGAAATGATATTAGAGGTTCCTGTGCTCTTGTAGATAGTCCTAACTCAAGGAAGCATTATAGGGAGATCCCTTCCTTTCTAGCCTTAAAGATTACTATTATATTTTTTCAAAAAGAGAGAAAAAGATTAACCCTAAGTTTGTGCATTTGTCCTCGGTACCAAAGACAAATGCACAATGTCCATTTTATAGGTTTCCCTCTACTTTAGTCTGAAAATTGAATATTCTTAAATGAAAATAATTTTGTATAAATATAATTTTAGTACAGAAATACTTTGTTCACCCAACGGTAAGCTGAATACTGTAAACTGTACTTATGCACCTTTAGCTGTCAGAAATCCAGTACAAAATAACTGACAATGTTCTCCCTTGGGGGTGATCTTCCATTGTGTTTTGTTTGATTTGTTCTGAAAAGTTACTTACCACAGCAAGAACTCAAAAGATGAATAGGTGTCACTTCTTTCTTGGGGATATAAGAGAGAAGGAGAAGCCCATTTCAAATCTGGGATATAAAAAATAGTTGTCAGTCAAGAAAACATGACACATCTCAGCATTGTGTATGTAGGCTTTAATAATTTGAGTGAAAAATAACACTCTGTGACTTGACAAATCAGTCTATTAGGGGAAACGTATAAACATTTCTCAGTCTCCTGCATGAAATGGCTCATGTTCTAATTGTAAATATGGACACTTCTGTTTATAATGCTGAAACATTTAGGGCCTAATGTTGACAGCTGTCACAATGCAGACAAAAATTGGCCAGTGGAGTTAGATTTCCAGCTACTTGATTCATTGCTACAAAATAGAAGCATGCATCAAAAAGTCCCTTGGAAGAGGCTATTACAGAAAATAGAGTAGTCAGTGGTCAGAGATAAAGATCTTTTATGGATTGGAGACTGATTAAGAGAGAGAGAAAAGTTTAGGAATTACTGAATTGTGGGAAATTTAGTGAGGTGCCCCAAGTATCTGTAGTAACATAGAGAATGATGATCAATAAGTAGATTGAGCCTAAAAGAAAAGATGAACAATGACGTGGCAAAATTTTGAAAAGTACACATTTATAGAGATTGAGACTGGTAAGGAACTTCTGAAGAACTTAACCAAAATTTGGTGTCTGAGCAACATAATGTCAGAAGAAATTCAGTATAAACAGGGTAAAGTAATGCATGTTGGCAGAAAACATTGTACTATTTGTTCACACTGATAGGTTCTAAATTAACTAAAACCAGAGATGTGTAAGAAAAAAATATGGCTTCCATAAGTAGAGCAAGTAAAAGGATTAGTACTATTTAGTTTAGAAGATAGGCAAATGTCAGGTGAAGTGATAGAAATACATATAATAATGAATGGTAACAAGAAATACTGAGGTGTTCTGATTTCGTTGTCTCACAAGACAAGAAACAAAAAACAACCACTAAGTGTCTTGGAAACTTCTCCCAAAAGTGTAACTGTCCATTATGGAACATTTATACCATTAATGAAGCAACCATTATAACCCCCTGTGACACAGGGTATTGAACTATTCAGCAATCCAGTATGGTAGTTCAAATATTTCTGAGTTTGATAGAACCTCTGTATATTAGTTTCTCTCCATAAAATGACAATATTTACCTACTTTTGTAAAACCATGTTAACATCTCTGGTTGAAATGTGCTAGATATATGTGCAACTATTATATATATGTTGTTATTACAACATATCACTGTTTCAATGTTTATAATTTCCCTTTAAATGACACTTCAGTGTTGGGAGTGCTACCAAAAGATTGCTTTTTGACTGGTGTTCCCAAAGTGTTTTGGAAAAAGAAAGCACTTCATTTTCTGAATGTATGATTGGTTGCATTACTAATGGTAACAAAACTACTATTTGTTTTCGTGTGTTATAAAGTAAAAAAAAATGAGCTTTTCACTTGTATTTTTGTAAGTTCAGTTATTCACTGTCAAACTGCTGATTTCAGATCCACTTCATCTTATGAAAAAAAATCACATTGGCATTCTTTATGGTAACTTTATATTTAAACCACATTTTTATAAATCCAATGCTGTATTTAATACACATTTCAATGGCTTTCTGCATGTTTTTAAGTCTCTTTGCTCATTGAAGTGTGCATTGTTGAAAAGTTATGGTCTGCAGCTATTTGCTGCAAGTCTTATCTGTTTCATAATTATCACATACCAGATGTTTCATTTTTCTTCTCTATCAGTAATAGCTACTAAAAATAGGTGCATAATGCTGCATAAAGATTTCTAATTACCTTTGTCGTGGTGAAACTGTTTTTACAAATTAATGCTCATTTTAAAAACAGCATCTCGGCTAATTTTTTCTGTCAGTTCACATTTAAGGTAAATTTCACAAGTCTGGATGGTTTACAAATAATCAGATATTTGAATTTTAATAATCTTTTGCTGACCCTATCTAGCAAGCACTTATTTCACACTGAATATGAAATGGTTGGCGTCAACACATTGTCTTGTTTCCCCCTTGAAAATAGGGGGGAGTTTAAACTCACATTCCCCAAAATTTTAAGGTAAAAGCAAATTATAATAGAGTTAAGGATATTTAAATATGACACCATTAATAACTTTCCAGGAATAATCAATGTTTTCAGAGTATAGCCAATAGTGTTTGGTTGTTTAGGTATAGGTATTCTTCCTGACAGATGCAGCCCAATCATCTGAAATGAGATTCATCAACATTACTGTACAGTAAGCAGAGATGTATACCCATGCTGCATTTAGAGACATAAGTGCCAGAATAGGATAAAAAACTGGGATATATGGCAGTGGTAAAACAGTATTCCTGTTGCACAAAGGGCAAATGCCTCCCTTGGCCTTCTGAAAATAGCAGGGAGGAAGCAGGCCTATCAGCTAAATAGCAAAGATATGGGGTGACCCTTGAAGGTATCCTGAAAGAAAGCGGAACACCTCACCACCTCAGTCAGATCATAAAGAACTGAGGGGTGAGGCTAGGTGGTGGAGAGATTGGCTTTGGAGGAGCATGTCTGCTGAGGGTCTATTCAGGTTTCACTTCATTTAGATGTTCAAGCTCCTGTAAATCAAAAACAACTAGGTTTAGTTAACTGAAAAAACCTGTCAAACAAATAGTCTTTGCCTAGGCCTAACTGTATGTACATCATCAAATAATATTGCTCAGCTCTTAAAACTTGTTGCCCTCATTTCAGCTTTATCTGAATGCTATAAGTTGTATATGGTAAACTAATGGGCGGTAGAGTTAATGCACATAAATATTCATAATAAAGGCAAGATTTCCAGGATCATTATTTATTGATTCAAAAAGTGAATATACAGATAGTGCTTATATTTACATTATTTATTTTAAAATTACGCTTGAAGTTAGCCATGCTAGAGTTACTTCAGCGAAACATTACCATCTTCTGTTCTGGCCAGTAAAATGTTGTGGACTTGCGAGAAGCCAAAGAGTATGTTCTGCTGGAGAGTATTGGCACTTTGAGTGCATATCAATATTAACTAATGTGCACTTCAATTACCAATAATAACATGCTGTTGTCCAAAATGGAAATATGCACTGGCCAGTGGTGAATGGGAATCAGAGGAGCATAAATCTTCAGTTACTTCAGATTTTAAGCTGTCATGTAAACAAACAAATAAACAAAACCAGTGCTTTTCTTTGTGTTGGTATGCGGGGGTATGGAGTACTGGCACCTTTTTTGCCATCCTCGCTTCCCATCTGTGGGGTGGGGTCAGCAGGGGAAAGGAGCACACCTTCTGGAAGAAGAGGGGTGGGAGAGGCATTTTTCAAATGTAAGCACTGAACAAAACCCCTAACTCTTACAATATCAAAAACCAACCTTCCAAATACGAACATATGCAGAGTTGTCATCTTACATCAGCAGGCAGCTCCAGTACACAAGCCATAAAGTGAAATTAACAAGACTAGTCAGTTTTTAGTACAGCTATTCAAGACACTACAAGTGGCAGTGAACTCAAGTATGTATCCATTTCATGCTGCTGAAGCTGTGCTGAAATTGTTCCTGACAGATGGTGCCTCAAAATAATTTGTATAGGGAAAGGGACAGAGTAGCAGAGATCCACCTTTTTCACAGGAGGCTCTGGGTAGTTAAAAATGCAAAGCTTCTTTGAGCTTCAAGCAGCTATAGGAAATGTAGTTTTAAATTCATCACAGCTATTAATAAATTTATATGAGTGATAGAGTCCCCAGGTTGGGTCCAGGGCCCTGGTAAATATCCCATCACTGTGCCCAGGGCCGGCCCAACCATATAGGTGAACTAGGTGGGCGCCATGGGTGCCAGGCTTTAAGGGTCACCAAATTAGATAGAAGAGATTTTTTTACATGTTATTCTTATAACGTGGGGGAGGGGCCCCCAAAAGTCATAGTTCGCCTAGGGCACCAAAACCCTTGGGGCGGTCCTCACAGTGCACCTTCCTAGAGGAAAGGGGTGCTATAGAGATGTTGAGCTGGCTTATCAAAACATTTTCACTGAACCTCACTTGTGGGACTTCTACCTTTGATTATAAATCTATAGCTGGCTAGATAGGTTTTCTGTTAAGGGCCTGGCACACTTTTGGGCTATGTCTACACTTGCTAAAATTAGTTCGAATTAGTTAGTTCAAACTAACTAATTCGAACTAATTTTAGTTAGTTCGAATTAGCGAGCCCCATTCATTTCAATGGTCAGTTAGTTCGAACTAAGAAATTAGTTCAAATTAACATGGCCACATTGGTTAATTCAAACTAGTTAGTTCGAATTAACCCTTTAGTTCGAATACATTATTCGAACTTCTTAGTTCGAATTAAGGAAGCCCTTAATTCGAACTAACTAAAGCCTAGTGTAGCCATGGCTTTAGTTAGTTCGAATTAAGGAGGCTTAATTCGAACTAACTTGCCAGTGTAGACATAGCCTTGGGTACTTTAAAATAGATAATGGTAGGCTTAGTTCTTTGATTACCAGTTGCCTGGTAGAACATCCTAAGCCTGGCTGAGGTGTAGTCTCATTACTACATCAAGCTAATTGCTGGTAAGACTCAACAGGAGAGTGTGTCTTGAGCAGGGAACTGGAAGTCAGGTGAGCTGGGTTTTCCCACGCTGCCACTGAGCTTTTAAGTTACTGGGGGCAAATCATTTACTGGATACTAGAATGGGATATCACTTGTTGGATACTAGGATAGGATTTTTAAAGGAACGGGGTACTCAATTCCCATTGACCTTCAATAGGAATTGGGTGTCTACCTCATGTAGCTATTTAAGGGAGGATTTTCCAAAAGGCATCAAATGGCTTGTCACATTCAACCCTCTACTGAGAAATCAAGCTCACTAACCTATTTCTGGGAGATTATTCTGAATGATAGTATTATTTTAGATACTGTATTTACTTATCAACACTTCGATTGTGTGATGCTTTGGAACTTAGAAATACTTGGAATAGAATCTGAGTGGTTCATTTTTCCCCTTCTGAGAGCTAGCATTTTGAGAGGTACTCTGCCAGTGTAGCTAGTTGTCAGACCCAGCTAAACTACAGTATTACAAACCTTTGTTGCAGTTTAGAAACTGCAACTCACAGAGTGCTACAGGGCTGCTCCAAGACAGTGGTTTTGTTGCTATTACTACGATAACCTGGGCAAGAGGAAGCCTGGCCTTCATGTGCTGAAATTGACCTGTTTTCTCACAAATGGCTGCTGTGCACAACAGGGTGGAAGTGAGCCTCTGTGCCCAGTTCCGCCTTTAATCCCTACACAATTTTAGTCAATGGAATTTGTATGTACTGCGGTCAGCATCAAACCCACAGGCAAGAGAGGCCTTTTACTGGTGCTTTCAAACTTTTTTTTGTATGGGATTGAAGAGAGAAGAAAGCAGTTCAGTTTTTAAATGTGAAATGTGAGGCTTCTCCTTACCATGGTTACATTACTAATACCAATACAACTACTCTGCAAGTTATGGAATGAGAGCCACAATGGCCCCTTTGCGTTTCTGTTGCCACAAAAGAAAACTCTTTCTCACCATCGTTCTCTCTAGACACTTTCTTGTTAGTAATAAGTCATTTGGGAGCACTACTTTATGTCAGAGGTTCCTGTGCAAAAGAGTTTGCATATAATGAATGGCCTGGGTGTTTTACAGAGCACTATACTGAAAACTTTAAGTGCAAAAAAAAAAAAAAAAGCATTTTAGATAAGAAACCATGAGTGAATGAACAAATTACTTTACTCCTTTTTCGTATAAATACAGGTGAAGGGTTTTAATAAGTTGATCTATAGTAATGCTACCTTATCAGCTGTAGTATGGCTTGCTGCAGTCTTCTTTGCCCTCTTTCTAGAGCATAGGGAATCTATTCTCTGTCTTCTGAGGGGCTCAGAGCTGAGCAGATTTATGAACTCACTCCCTCTCCAGATAAACTTCTTTGCTTTGACAGTTCTTACGTATGAAAAAAAGGTACTATACAGACACTCCTCATGACAAGCTAAATAACCTGCAGTACAACATTATACATCAAGTGTGACCAGTTTGAGTTGTGTGCTAGTTTTTGGTCTCTTGTTAAACATTTTCAGTCTGAAGTGCAGCAGAGCAATCCAAGTTAATGGTATACAGTTCTTTGGTACAAGATCAGCGTGTCAGCATACACATCCCATTGTACCCATTGCAGACCAGACCATCTGGGGAGAGGGCAGAGAAGGGAGCCGGGTTAAATTTTCATAAAACAAATAAATATGCTAAACAAATCTGGTAGACAAACTTCTTAATTGCTCATTTTTGAACAAGCCGGGCCAAAATTTTATGTTTGTTAGGCCAAAGATAGTTTTAAGGATATACATATTCTTAATTTACGTTAGATTCCAGAGCAATGAGCAGTTAGTGAATATTGGAGTGGCCTTATTTTTTTTTTTTTTTTTTTTTTTTTTTTTTTTTTTTTTTTTTTTTTTATATATATATATATATAAAAAATAAAAAGAGAAAGTTTCTCTCCTTGAATCTAATATTATTTGCATCATATAACTGCTTTCTGGAGCCTTCCTATGGTATGTGTTCAATCCTCTGCAGGTTTGTTGGGGTTTAAAATAGGAATATGCATCTAATGTTTTTAAAGCATTCCAGAACAAATTCCTATAATTTACATGGAGTAGAAACTAGGCAACGAACACCATGATTAAAAATGACACACCCTCTTCTTGGTGATGCTTTCCAGGGAAATGATTCAGTGCTCATTAGTGGCTTAAAACAATGGATTCCTGTCACACCTATTTTGTGGAAAGGCAATTTTAAATGGGATGCCTTTTTTCTGCAAGTCTATAGAAGATCTGAATTGATATTTGGTAGCATACCTTCTCCACTGTATGGAGATTTGTTCACTGCATAGTATTTCCCTGCTCTATTATAGCTGCTCAATGAGTCATCTTTACAAGATAGGATTTGTTAAATACTTAGTTTTAAAACAATTCAGAAAATGAAAGTGGTACCTTGCAGCAAAATAAATCCCCAGGATTCTTTCTCTGATAATCTGAGCAAATGTTGAAATAGAAGGTTTCATACCCAATATGCCAGTTAAATGAACTTCACTGTATATACAGTTTTTTTCCACGTTAGGCATAGATACTTTAACAAAAGAGCTAAGTTTTTATCACTGAGTTTGTCCATGTATTAAATAGCTTCCTCAATCCATGTATTAAGTAGATGCTCTGACATGCAAATAAAAGGAGGAGGTGATATTCTCTTCTCCACCCTCCATGTATGTATAGTAGGTAGTCAATGGTGTGGATAGGGGAGGAGAACAGAGTTGTATATCCACATGTGCACATACATTCTGCATCAGTGTTGTAGCCTGTCTGGGCAGAGTAGCTCTGTGTACTTGGTAGGATAGTTGATCATTATAAATGCATTTTATTTTGGCTGCCTAATATTCTTCCATATCTTGGACTGCACTTTCCCCAGACTGATTATGCAGTGAATAGGGCACAGCAAAATGAGTCAGTTCCTGTTCTTTTGGCTGAAGCATCATTAGGAGTTCTCTAGAAAAGTTTTAGAATGTGGATGTGGTCAACATAGTCATTTTCCAGGCATCTAAAAGGAAACCCACATCAACTGTGAATGTGAACTTTGAACTTGTATCCCTCCAGTAAAAGAAGTGGGGAAGCTCTTCATAGGAATATTCATTTGTGACCCTCATCCTATGTCAGAACCTGCAGATGTTAGGTAGAAATAATTCTTAAAATCTGATTTATATTGTCTCTTTCAAAATAGATATCAACTATATAGCATTATCTCTTCCAAAAACACCAATTTGGGATGGGAGTGAATAAGAACAATGCTCTTCATCAACCGAACATCCAAGCAAATAACTTTTTGGTTTTTAAAAGGCGCTTGTGAAATATTTATATGTTCAACAGATGTTTAAATAATATTAAAAACAGTTAATGCTGTGAAGTTACTTTTGATAGATTTTTAGTTCTCATTGTAACCGCTGAACTATGCAGAAATCTGAAACCTGCTCATCAGTTCCGTACTTCTTTATGTAGCTTTGATTACATATTTTAAATTAAAATTTCATTATCCAAAAAAAAAAAAAAAAGAAAATCACTCTAAAACTCGGGGTCTTTACAGCAAAGCAGCTTTTATTTATGACAGATGCAGTTTTTGGTAGGAGATGCTCTAGTCATACTCCAAAAAGAAGTCATTCTAATCTAAACAGTAAGCAAAGATTATTTTTAAAAACCTAAAATATATTTTAACATGCTTTCCCTGACTCTCCTACAAAATACATATATTAGAGCCTTGTTTCTAGTATTCTGCCGTAGGCACTTAGAAATGAGCATGGTATAATATCAGCAGAGAAGTATTGCATTGTGTGGTCAGTATTTGGTCATTGTCTTTACTTGTTGATTATATTGTAGTAGCATTTAGAAGCTCTGCTCCCAGACCAGCACCCAGCAGTAGTAGGGAGTGTACAAACCTAACAAAAATATATACTCCCTGTTCTTCTCTAAGTTCTTTAGAACATTAGAACAGCCATACAGGGCCAGCTAGCCCAGTGTCCTATCTTTCAACAGAGGCCCATGGCAGATGCTTCAGAGAAAAAGAACAGAACAGGGCAATTGATTAAATGATGTATCCCCCTTGATCAAATCAGAGGTTTAGGAAAACCAAAGAAATGAGCATGATACAAATACCTATGGAGAAGTGCCGCATTTGATGTTCAATAGTCAGATGTCTAGGGACACCTAGAGTGTGAGGTTGTGTCCCTTAGTCAAAATGCTAATAGCCATAGGTATCCTCTATGAACGTATCTAATTCTTATTTGAGCCTAGTTATGTGTTTGGCCTTCACAACAGCTCCTGGCAACAAGTTCCACAAGTTGACTGTGTATGGTATTAAGAAGTACTTCCTGATATTTGTTTTTATACCTGCTATCTATTAACTTTACTGGGTGACTCTTGGTTTTTGTGTTATGGGAAGGAGTAAATAAAAGCTTCCTTATCCACTTTCTCCACAGCATTCAAGATTTTACTGATCTCTCTCATATCCGCCCTTAGTCATCTCTTTTCTAAGCTGAACAGTCCCAGTCTTTGTAATCTCTCTTTAAATGGAAGCTGTTCCATACTCCTTATAATTTTTGTTGACCTTCTCTATACTTTGTCTAATTTTGATACATCTTCTTTTATATGAGGTGACCATAACTGCAGGCAGTATTCCATGTGGGGGCATACAATAGATTTATATACTGGTGTTATGATATTTTCTGTCTTATTATCTATCCTTTTTCTGACATTAGCTTTTTTCAGCTGCCTCCCATTAAGACATTTCCAGCAAACTGTCCATTATAATTCCAGATCTATTTCTTGAGTGGTGTAACAGCACATTTAGACCTCATCATATTGTGTCTAGAGTTGGGATTACGTTTTCCAATGTGCATAACTTCACATTTATCAACATTGAATTTCATCTGCAATTTTGGTGTCCAGTCATCCTGTTTAGTTAGATCCCTTTGTAACATTTCACAGTCAGCTTTGGACTTAACTATCTTGAGTAATTTTGTGTCATCTGTAAACTTTGCCACTTCACTATTTACCCCTTTTTTTCTGAACATTTGTGAATATGCTGAATACCACTGGTCCCAGTACAGACCTTAATTAACATACTTTAATTAAATGGTAAAGCAAACTGTAGATGTATAAATGTATAGCTTTACAACATTGTGAATTGAGACAGATATTTTGTACAGAAGAAAATATTGCATCAGAGGGCAGAAAGCTGGTTTAATGGCCATGTGTGTGTATCGGAAAGCTAATGCTTGACTGTCCTGGTGGAAAATTGTTGCAGTGGTTTATTGGTCTCGTTTAGCGTGTCGAATAACAGCAAATTATGATGGAACATGTTTGTCACGGATACTAATATCGGTCATTTTTAATTGGTCTGTCCTGTTGGAGTGAAAGTCCAGTTCATCTTTCAGTGATGGTCCCTGGATGGAACTCAGAGGAGGGTGCTAATTTTTTTAGTAGTGTCCATTTACCCACACATGTGTCAGCTGCATGGTGTGTCCAAGGCTTGAAGAGGGCTTGCAGGTTTCCAGTTTCTTCTAATCGCTTTATAACCAGTCAGAACCCCTGCTCCTCAATGCTCTTAGCTTGCTAAGAGAACTCTTGTCCGTTCCTGTTGCTGAAAATAGCTTTTTCTAGTTGTTAGTCAGAAGTTTTTCCATTACACTTTTTCCCCTCATGGGGTGACAAGTCCCCTTCCCCACCCTCCCAGGAACTATGTCCTAGGAGCTGTTTTCAAGAGCTCTGCTTCATGCCCACACTCCTTCTCTGAGAGCAACAAGCACCAGTGCTCTCTCTTGATTTAGCCCACATCATTGCCTGCTGCTCCATCTGCCACTCGTTCATGCCTCACACTCCAGAAGCCAGAGAACTTCACCTCTGGAACCATCTTTATGCACCCACGTGTGCAATTGGACCCCTCCTCCCTCGACTAGGTGGCAAAGAAATTTGGTCTTCTGGGGTGTATTGCCAGTACAAGACCATCTTGACAAAATAAGATTTCCTCTTCTACTCAAAGCTGGCGGAGTTCCAGGCCTTTCTCCCAACTGAGAAAGAGTAGGAACTCCAGGCACTTCTCAGAGATGGTAAGCGCATCACCAGTGTGGCCTTCCAAGGCGCAGTTGTCATCTCTGACACTGTCCCATGCTCTTATGACTAGTGTCACGCTCCGCCAGGATTCCTGACTCCCATCTTCTCAGTTCCCTAAGGAGGACCAAACCACCTTCGAGAGCTTCCCTTTTGACAACCACAAACCCTTTAGCAACAAGACAGACAAATCCTTTCATTCCCTTACGGATTCTCATGCTACTCTGCAGTTACTTGATATTTACACCCTAGCTCCAACCCACAGGCAACAGCGGCTGTCTTTCCGCCCACATCCCTGCACTGCTTACCAGCCCTACTTTGAATGCCCACTAGAGTTGTTCCACTGTCCCCCCCCCTGCACCCAACAGTCCTGTTATTCTGCCACAAAGGCTCCCATGCACCCTCCCCTAAGCAGCCATTTTGACTGTTCCCTTGAGATCCATGAACCACCTTCCATCTCTCCCATGGCACCCCAAGTCACGCCATTTCCCTGCTTCTGTAAGTTCTTTGCAAGGTGCAGTGGGATTGCATGACCATCATTCTGATACCGCCCCTCCTGGCTTCACAAATATTCTTTACCAATCTCCACCTCTCTGTCTTCCCACTCTCCTTTACCTCCTTACACATGCACACAGCGATTGGAGGCATGGCAACCTGGACCGACTTCACCTCACAGCTTGGTATTTGGAAGAGGCTTGCATGTAGAGAGGGCATGCGCCACCCTTGTGTGCAATAGCCTCACGCACAGCAGATGGCTGTCTACCAGAGCTGTTACCAACTAAATAGTGACACTTTGCCACCTGGCTGCACTGCTACTGCTACCCTCTGGACTCCGTCTCCATTGCTGACTGGTTTTCACCTTTAGCTCTCAGGCCTCAACCACTCCTCCATCTGTGTCCTCCCACCCAGAGATGGTTCTTCCATCTTTATTCATCCACCCATCATCCGCTTCCTTCCAGGCCTACTCAATGCCTTCCTATCAGTGTGGAAACCTGCCTCCTCTTTGGAATTGTCTTGTCCTCTCTGCCCTCACTAAGCTGCTCTTTCACCCACCTCTCCATGAAGGTGATCTTTTTAGTGGCTATCACCTTGGCGAGACAGGTTAGTCAGGTGGTGGCCATGATAGCCAACCCACCCTTTACTGTCCTTTGTAAAGACAGTAGGCTCGCTGTGTCTGCATCCCAAATTTCTCCCCAAGTGGCCTCTCGTTCCACCTCAATCAGGCACCCACCTCCTGGTGGTGTACACTAAGCCGCACACCTTCCCCAGCACAGACATGCAGGATTTTGTTGATGTCTGCTAGGCATTGGCCTTTTAGCTCCAGTGCACTTGCATCTTCCATGCCTCGCCCAGACTCTTTCTCACCATTGCGGAGCACTATCTGGGCCACACCCTCTCCTCATAATGCCTCTCTACATGAATCACCCATTGTATTCAGGAATAGTATGCCCTCTCTCGTGATCCTCCATCCTAAGGAGTCACAGAACGCTCCACACAGGTGCATGCCACCCTGTCTGCCTTCCTCATGAATGTACCGTGGCAGGACATTGGTAAGGTTGCCATGTGGTCCTCTGTGCACGTCTTTTCCACCCATTATGCTATCGCCTCTGTAGCAGTGGCGCCAGATGTGGCAGTCGGCCACATGATTCTACAGACGGTGACTTCTTGTGATTCCTCACACCCAACTCCACACTGAGCATGGCTTGTTACACTCCCACATTTGGAATCAACATAGGGACCACCACTCAATGAAGAAGGGAAGTTTACCTACTGTAACTGGCGACTCTTCATGATGTGTGGTCCCTATTTGGATTCCAGTACCTGCCCTGCACACCTTCTGCTGTGGATTCCATTATTTGCTGGAAAAAGGGACTGGGGGCGGCATCAACCTGCATGACCTCCTAAAGCCTCAGATGTACCATGCTGCCACTGATCGAGGCCTGTGCAGGTCAGCAAACAATACCACAAACAGTTCTGGTGCCAACACACGATCTGCGTACACACCGATGTCTGGAATCCAAGTAAGGACCATACATCTCGAAGAACCTCCATTTACAATAAGTAATCTCCTCTTCAAGCTATCCCACCCTGTAGTAGGCCTGAAAGATTAATGTAATTCTGAGAGGCATTGCATTACTTTGCCAGGTCTTTCAGAAGGCTGCCTAAAGCGAAGAAAACACTTCTTGCAGAAAATACAAAATGTGAAATCTGCTGTACCTGAACATCATAGTTTTTAAAACTGATTGCTACTCAGAAAAATGTTGTTTTATTTGTAAGGCTGCTTCTCTCTCTCTCTCTCTCTCTCTCTCTCTCTCTCTCTCTCTCTCTCTCGTAGAGGAGGAGATTGCAGGCGTAGCTGTACAGAAGTTTGTAAGCTCTAGGCAGGACTGTCTGTGCTTGTACTGTGCTTAGCATAGTCAGATCCTGCTCTGTGATGGGCTCTTAGGTGCTATTGCAATATAAACCATAAATGTCTCCAAATCAAAAATTAGGTTATTAAGATTTCACCGGGGAAGACTAGTAAAACTAGACTTCAGGTAGTAACCTCAGTGACTTCTAACATCATCTAGCCTGTCTCTGGAATTCTGCCTCTTCTCGCGTTGTCTCTCTGCATACAGTCTAAAATATTAACATGCTTCTTTTGATTTAATTTTCCCCTCAATGCTGCTGCATAATATGGCATTCTCATATTAAGTTTACTATGTAATAATATACAGTATTAAAGAACAGCAATACATGAAACCTGCCAGACAAGTTTAGAGGTGTAATATTCAATTAACTGTAACATACTGCTAGTTTGAACTACAAACTTTTTCTTATGCAAGCTAAAGAAAAGATTTATTATGGCTTAATATAAAATTTGTGCAACAATGCACTGGTACAGAACAATTTTTCTTTTGATTGAATGTTCAATTTCTTTCTTATTTGTTTGTATTATTAAGGTTTCAGTAGCTGAAGATTGATGGTAGACTTGTTTTTTCAATAGAACTTTATATATTCAAAGCATTGTACAGACATTAATTAATCCTCACAACACTCCTGTGAGTTATCTCAGTTTATGGGTGGGGACAGAAAGTTAATTTGCCCCATCCCACAGAGTGAGTCACTGGCAGAACCAGGATTAAGATTTGGGAATTCCTGGCTCCCAGACTTTGTGCTTGCTGTGTATCTGTTTTGCACACCTATTTATTTCTTTAGGAAAGAAGGGCTTTGGACTGATACTTTAAGAGGTTGTCAACTCAGTTGTTAAAGTAACACCCGACTGTAGAGCAAGAAATTAGAGATGACTATATTTTAAATTTCACAAGTAAGGATAATGAATCAAAGAACTTATTTCCAAAAAGGCAATTAAATCACTCCAAATGTTGAATGTGTAATAGCCAACAGTTCATTTAATAAGATGTCCTCAAAGTACCACAGTAGCAAGGTCAAAACCCTTCCCATCTCATCTACCCAGTAGTACCAAAATATGCATACCATATGAGTGCTGAATTGTACATAGTCAGATTTGACAATCTTTTCACATTTTTTTGGACTTGATATATAACTCTAATTTTAGGTTCGTTCTTAACTAATTAAACATACTGGTAGATCTGACAGATATTTCCATTATAATTGTGTACAGTGTGACTCACATTCAGTGGGGGGGCTGGCTGATACGGTTTCATTTTTGATTACTTCATTTGTTCTTTTGTCTATTAAATATTTTGTTATGAATGGTTGTGACCTATTTTTTTTGGCTTAACACAAAGGTTAATGATAAAAAATGTTTATTAACTATGTACACAACTAGATCTGCCCTTCAGTATTGTAATTGCATTGGTAAGAAACAGAGAGATAGTATAAAAGAATAGTTTTCCAATTGCTGCTGATGGAGGCAATCTTTATGCATCCATAACTCAAGCACTTCCCCCAAAAGTTGAGCCTATCATATTTTTCTCGTGACAAAATTGTCATTTCCCCCCCCCCCGCCCCTCGCAAGATAGAAAATAGTAACATCTTGGGAGTTGTGGGTCTTGGGATAGGAGGCAGTCTGACTCATCCTGTACTATGGATAAAGCTCGCAACCCTTTGACTAAGATTTTAGGGAAGAGATTATTGGCCCCGAGTGAGAACTTCATGAACCAACACTGAAGTCCGCTAGTGTTTTGTAATTAGGGTTTATCATAAATAGGAATAGATACAATTCACTCAAATGGATACCTGTTACCAGAGATCATGATTCAGAGGTTTTCAAGTTTAATATAAGGAGAGATGTTAAACTGTTTAATAGGAACAGTCAGTGGCCAGTGAATTAATTTATTTAAGGGGTTTGATACCTCAGAGATCACAAGACAGCAATCAGGGGAGATAATCAAACGGGAGGAAATGTTGTCCTGGATTATAACATGTTTAATTTGAAAAGAGTACCTGTCAGTGGAAAGGTTGTTGGTGAAAAGTCAATGGAATTGATAAAGAAAAGGATTATCAAACGTGCATGTCTGGAAATGAGAGAAAATAGAATTTGTGGTCCGGAGGGCAACTGTGTAGACTATGAGATTTCAATGATAGGCACATGCCCCAGACTGTAACTGTTCACATGTGTCTACACAGGGCAACAAACACAAGACTATCTTCAAAGCGTCTGACGAAGTGGGATCTTCTCCCACGAAAGCTCATGCGATAAATAAATCCGTTAGTCTTTAAAAGTGCCACAGGACTCTGTTGTCTTTCTACAATAGACTAACACGGCTACCCCTTTGGAATAAAGGTCATGGTTCATCTAGCCCAATATCTTATCCAGGGGTAGCCAATGCCAGGTGCTTCAGAGGAATGAACAGAGCAGGCCATTGAGTGATTCATCCTCCATCATACATAGGTTCAGGCAATCAGAGGCTAAAAACATCCAGAGCCTGGGGTTCTACCCCTGACCATCTTTGCTAAGAGGCATTGATGGACTTTATTTAGTTCTTTTTTGAACTGTTATAGCTTTGTCTTTCACAGTATTGCCCGGGCAAGGAGTTATATAAGTTGTGTTGTGTGAAGAAGTCCTTCCTTTTGTTTGTTTTAAACCTGCTGCCTGTTAATTTAATTGGGTGATGTCATGTTCATTACACTACAATTGAGTCCTCATTTATTTCTTCTACTTTGTAACCATTTCCTTTCAGAAATTTGACATTGACATTGATGCTGTCTGCACACTTTTACTCTTTCCTTTTCCTGCAAAACATTTGAGAGAAGGCAATGTTCACACATTTCCAGCTATTTCTCAAATAGTATTTTAGGCCAATTTTTATCTGGATTTTTCTGGAGCTGAAAGTTGTTCTTTATTGTGGCTAGAGAAGTGTTTTCAGTCTCATTCTGATTTTACCTCCCTGCAGCCTTTGCTATTGTGGAGCTGTCTCTTTAAGACCATCTCATAGATTGTCGAGTATCTCTGTCCAGTTCCCTTCGCTCCTTCATTTGTTCCATTGCCTTACTTGCCGTCCCCCTTTAAAAAAAATTACCCTCATGCTGTAGCCTTCGACATTAATCTTACAATACTATTCAATACTTACATGTTTTTGACACCTTTAATTACAGAGTATTCTTACAATTAAGTTCTGACAAAACCAACTTGTGACTTCATTTCAACTTCCTTCAGCTAAATCCTCAAACACTTATATGGGAAATGTAGTAAGCATGTACTACAATTTGGCTTTGTATTTGCCAATATTATACAGGCTTCATTCTTCTAACAATGCTCTTCCACTTGGAGACATGTTTTACTGTCAGGAAATGGCTTGGCACATATATCTGCAGCATTCTTTTTATTTCCAGAGAAGATTCCTCTAGACTGCATGTGGTCCAGAAAAATTAAGAGTCCTGTAAATTTGTGATATAAATGCAGATGCGGTTTGGTGTAGCAGGGTGTTCTTACCATAATGAAGCTAGTCTTCTGGCAAGCTAAGATGTTCCTAATTTTCCAAGTCATGTATAAAGACTTTCATAACCCCTGGTCTTATTTACCTGACACTGTGTCCCAGCAACTGCAACCTCCCATAACAACTGCATTCCAGTGGGTCAGTGAGCATGTTTATCAGTAGGGCTAAGCTCATGATAACTGGAGAGAGAACCTTCACAGGAGCTAGACCAAGAATGGGACCTGTTGCCAGAAGAGATAAGAATGACCACAAATCTTCCCAAATACATTTTTGGAAAATATGAGGTAAATTGCATGCAAAGTATTCTGATATACAATCATAAGTGAAATTTCAGGTAAATTAATTTCCTTTTGGTTGGTGAAGTGTGGATTGTGGTCAGGACCAGGCTTTTAATAGGATAGTTTGGCCCTTATCTAGGGAAAGACTGTTGTAATACAATTAAGGCACTTGCTAGGAGTCGTAAGGCAAGTCACTGCCAAAATCATGATTAGAATCCAGAGCTCCAAACTACTGTAGCCATATCTAATTTTCTAGACCACAGGAGCTCTCCCCCTCTCCCCCCCTACTTTAACTTGCTTTTTCCCAGCTGTGCAATACTAAAGGCAGAAGCCAAAAACTGTTTGGGATTTAAGATGTCTATAGCAATGCGAGTATCTGTGGAATCTTGCCACTGGGGAAACTGATGAGGGACTAAATTCTCTCTTAAATATATGTCTGAAATTCAGATTGTCTCTTAGATTACATATTGGTAAATTTCACACTGAGCTGATATAGCAAGAAAGCAACTAAAATGAGGAGTGCGATTAAAAACAAAGCCTACAAACTTCTCTCCATAGTTGAACATTGACTAATAAAGGGGTTTCACATTTGGCTTTGTACAAACATTCCTCACACCCCTGTGGGATAGTAACTCCACTTCACAAATAAATCTTGGTGTAATGGCTAAGTGATTTGTTCAAGGTTATAGAGGAAATCACAGTCAGAGCTGGGATTAGAATTGAGGAGTTACTGACATGCAAATTTGTTCTCAGGTCACTGGACCATACCTCTGTCATTACTAATTAGCCCCATAGGTGTCTTTATGCCAGTTTTTTGGCACGTGAACATTCTGCCATTTGGGATACAGCACAAATAAAAGACTATATACAAATTACAACTGAAGGCCACTATTTTCAATAGGGACTAGGGATTTGGGGAGCCTGACTTGAGATGTTTTAAAGAGGCCTGCTTTTCAGCAGGTGGGAGCTCTTTTTTGAAGTACGGTATTTCAAGAAAACAGAAATCCAAAAAAGAATTAGTCGCTTGTGAAAATCTTGGTTGAAAAACACTATTCACACTAGGAACGATAGACACTACAAATATACTAGCCATTTAAGTAACCCACTTAGTAGATATTTGAATATTAAGTTCCCAAAAACTAATGGGGCAATAGTGTGTGCACCAAATTATATTCTAAAATATGTCATAATACTAGCTTGAGGCCTGCTAAAATTAGTTCCAGCCCATTTCTTTTTAATCAACTGTTGATGCATGTATGAAAAAAGCACTTCAAAAGGATAATATATTTTGCTATCTACTGTACTGTACTTTTAGTTCTTTCTTTAGGCCAGGAACTATCTACGGATGCAAAAGTATTTTTCCCGCCCTCCCCCCGCAACTGTTGCTATGGCTGCATTCCCAATTGTCAGTGCTATGTCCCATGAGCAGATAAAATCTGTAGACATACCTCCAGTTTTAATAATATATCTGTTTGTTAGTATCTTAAAAGATGTGTAGGTGATCATCCATTCAGATCATTAAATGATGAAAAGGCTTGTTTATCAGGCTGGTCAGTTAGGTCACACAGCACAAGTAAACAAACGTGAATTGATAACCATTTTGCTAACTTGCAAATAAATTAGTTTTCATTCATATAGATCCAGGGCACTGTGAACACTGGGTTCAATTAGGTCCTCTGTACTACCTAACCGGTCAGTAGTGGATTACAAAATACCCATTGGTACCAAAATGTTTATAAAACCTTGGGACATTAATGCCAAAAAATTATTCTGAAAACAGCTAAGCTGTTTGTCAGGAGTCTCAGCAGCTCAGATTGTCTTCAGCTTTGGAAAAATCAGCCCGGTAATTCCCTTTCGTTTTTATTACTTGCTGCTTATATTCTGTGCCAAGAATGTTATTACAAATACTAAGTTATTCCTTTGGACTTATCAGTGGTAGGTATTTTGTCAATAAGAAAAAAAAAACATCATAGGTCAAGCTTTTCAAACTTTCAGCACTCCAATCCATATTTAGACACCTGCATGGAATTGGGGTAACCTTTTTCACATATAGCTCCCATAAACTTCATTGGGGGTTGTTTGGTGCTCAGTACCTATGAGGACCTTCTTTGAATGCTTGCTCATGCCCATTCCATGCTAGGTGTTTCTGAGCTCCACATGCACTGGTGCCAGAGGTATTTCCCTCAGTGGTATCTGTAAAGCTGCCTCTAGCACCCTCTGTTGTGGTGCGTATGTGTGTCAGTATATAGCATTGCTTACCCTCTTCTCCCCAGTTCCTTCTTACTGCCTATGACAGTGCTGGAACGTCCTTGCCTCAACAAGCATTTTTCAGCAAGGGTTTTTTTTTCTTGTACTAGTGTGTATTGTTTCAACAAGTTAATTTAGTTGGTTCTAGTATATTTCTAATGATTGAGATTCCTTGTTCACAGGTTAGCCCTTGGCTTCAAGATACGTGTATCCTGTAAAAAGCCTATGCCCATGAACGGGCCTCACCAAAGCTTCCTGGAGTGCCTGCGTTAGGCTCATATACAGGACAAGTGAAGGGTCTGCAGGAAGTTTAGATCTTGCAGAAAGAAAGACCATGGCATTGGGTTGAGTGTACGCCTGATGAAATTGTCCTTCAGACTAGTGTCCAAGCCCAATCAATCAGATTCAGTGCCTAATACGTTGGTATCAACCCAAAGTGCTACCGCAGCACCGAGCTCGTCCCAGCATCGATCATCACTGCCGGTGCCAAAGAAGCACATGCTGACAGAGGGTACTCCCATTTAACTGGAGCAAGTTGGGAGCAGGGAACAAGTCGAGACCCCCTATCGAGCCACTGGTCGACCCTGAAAGTTGGATCAGCCATGGCCTCAACCTCCTGGAGTTCCCAACCCACTTCAGAATCTGCAGTTCCTCCCCTCCTGCCCGTGGTCTTCCAGATCCCCATGGATTTATTTTCACTTCCAGTACTGTCAACCCTTCAGGATAACAGCCCTGTATACCAGGACACCACGCTGGACCAACTGGCTAAGAGCAAAACAAGGGGCAAACCCACGATGGGGCCCACACTCAGATCTTTGGTATTACAGTGTTGTTCACCAACCCCATGGGCCTCACCGACGCCTCTGCAATGGTCAGTGATACCTTCTCAATCCCTGATGGGCAGTAGCCACCAATCAGACTGAGTGGCACTCATTGGACCCTTGGTACCAGTCACCAGACTTGAGGATACTTTTCTCCTTCAGTGGTCAGGAGACCTCTTCTGTGCCTTCCCTCCAATTCCTCTGGTACATAGGGTTCTCAGAACAATCAAGAGAGACAGGACAAAGGTTATAATGATTGCGCCAGCTTGGCCCCATCAGTGTTGATTCGTTATGCTGCTGGACCTGGCGGTGGCAGCCCTTTGAACAATGTCGAATTATCAGGACTTAATCTCGCAGGATCACGTCCGAATGCTACATCATGGCATGGATGCTGCATGGTTAAACCAGGAGGAATGAACTTGCTCTGTTGAGGTTCAGAGAGTCTTACTGGAGAGCCAGAACCTTCCACTAGGATCACTTAGTTGGCAAAATAGAAACACTTCTACTGCGTGAGGGAGCGTGAACTCTCCCTGTCTTGAGTATCTCTACCATCCATCCTGGAATACTTATTCTACTGAAGCAGCATGGCCTAGAACTGTCGTCACTTAGGATACATCTAGCAACAATCTCAGCGTTTCATCTGCAGATCCAGGGTAGTTTGATCTTCACCCAGAAAACAACAGTCAGATTCCTAAAGAGGCTTGAATAGGTCTTCCTGCTGGTCAGAGATCCAGTCCCTCAATGGGACCTCAGCTTGTTCCTCTGCAGATCACTGAGCCTCCCTTCAAGCTCATGGCACCCTGCTCCTTTTTCCACTTGTCCTGAAAAGTCACCTTTGTGGTGGTGATCACATCACTAAAGCATCTCTTAGAAATCAAGGTTCTAAGCCTAAAGCCTCCATACACTGTATTCTACAAAGATATGGTCCACTTGTGATCGCATCCTGCCATAGGTTGGGCCATGTTTTCATGTCAATCGGAACATCTTCCAGCCAGTGCTTTTTCCAAAGCCACACAGCTTTAACTGCAGAGGGTGCTACAGCTGGCCCTACAAATATCACAGGGGAAAAATCTCCAGCACTGGAGCATGTGGTCTCCATACCCTCCTAGTCCGGAATGAGCATGAGCAACACATCTTGAAGAACAACCATTACAGAGGAGTAGTAACAGTCTTTTTTTTATTTAGGTTCCTAAGTTTGGTACTATATTTGACTAGAATTTTCATGCTGGAAGGAAATATGTTAAAATATCCACTTATGAGGAATGGACTCTAAAGTAGTAACCATGCTATTTGTCTTAATTGCTTCATAGATAATTGTCTTTGAAGAATTGTGTCTCAAAAATATCATTTCCAAACCTTCAAGAATCATTTAAAATGAATAAGGAGTCCTCTGGCACTTTCAAAGACTAACAAATGTATTTATCGCATGAGCTGTTCTCCCACAAAAGCTCATGTGATAAATACATTTGTTAGTCTGTAAAAGTGCCACAGGACTCCTTGTTTGTTTTGCTGACCAAGACTAACACGGCTCCTCCTTTGAAACATTTAAAATGAGCAAGGCTTAAAGGTAACTCCCAAAAGAAAAATTGCATTTATCAGCAACTAAAACTAGTTTGTCTGTGTTTTCGCTAGTGATTTTGCCTTTAGGAACCTGTTTTAGAAATCTATGCCAACCATGCGCCTCCCTAGACTTGCTCACACTAGTATTGTCTGGCAAAGCAAGTGAAAATGCCTTGAACAGGAATTTCCCTGACTATGTACAGCCCAATCTGAAACTTCACTTAACAGAGCAATATATTAAATAGTGAGATGAGTCAAGTGACTATCAGCTGGTGTGAGTGTGTTTGATCAACACAGTCACAGGGTCTCAGGTATGCAAGAGCTGGAATCACTACAAACATACAGCCTGCTCTGGAGATATCCTGGCTGTAATGAAATTATGTAACTCAGCAGGAATTCAAGTTCATAAGAATGTACTTTAATTAGACACTCAGATGTTTGTTTCACCTCTGTATAATTGCGCGCTGTTGCATTCTGTGTGTGTGTGTGTGTGTGTGTGTGTGTGTGTGTGTGTGTGTGTGT
>ML685798.1:19412607-19423357 GCA_007922175.1 Pelusios castaneus | reverse complement strand
TGTGTGTGTGTGTGTGTGTGTGTGTGTGTGTGTGTGTGTGTGTGTGTTGGGGGAGATGGTGTTGAACTGTATCTATACAATTGCCCTCTTTTGATTCCCCCCCTTTCCCCCCATATCAAGCAAAATACTGTGATTTGTAGCCAAACCTATGTGTTTCTCTGATAAAGTAAGAACACAGCTAATTCAAACAATACACTAACTAATCTAGTAAGGTGAATTCATAACATAAAATACAATCATCTGTATGAATGTTAGGTGAATAAGTAATAAAAAGATGTTGGCATATGCACTAAATGAGCTACTATACAGATGGCATTGTGGCTCTAACCATGGAGAAATGGTCCTTAATTCACAAAGCCAATGAACTGAAACCCAAATTTTAAGCTCCCTTTGATGATTTGGGGTTTTTTAAAAACACATTCAGATGTGACATTCTGTCACCAACTTCGAACTTACAAAGATCAGATTTTGTCATGCAAGAAGTGTGGTTAACTTTGTGTTATTTCTCAATATTTAAAGCTTTCCACTGAGAAGTTACCATCCCAGACACTTACTACCATTTGACCTCTAAAGGAGCAAATAAAATAAGAATGACATCTCTTTTTCACCAGAGTGCCCAAACTGACTGACACCTGACAATCCAACCTTGCCTGAATTAAATAAGTACAGAATACTATCCTTTTTGTGCAACAAACAATTGTTTTCTTTTCTCCTAAGATTTTTACAATGGATTGTTTCCCCCAATGTATGTAACTTAGACCCAATGCTGTTCAGAGCCATTCAAATCAGATAACTTTAGGGCATTCTAGTTTACCAAATGAATCTCTTCCATTCCAAAACTAAAAAACTACCTGACAAACCTGTCTGTTTAGCCCATTTCCAAACAGTCAATTCAACAGCAGGTTGTCAGGCTTTTGATTTTAAAAAACTGAATTGTTGGCTTCCTTCAACTTGAAAAGTATACTGGAGTATGATCAGTATCTTTTACCTTGATTGATCTCCTCTAAGAACGTTAAATCATATTAACCAAACATGTGGCTTGATTCAGGCAGGCACAGGCATGAATATTTTAGGCTATGACTCGCAAACCCTTTCCTCAGCTGCCTTCATATTTGTTGCACAATAAGGATCCAATAATTTCCTTCATTTTTATTTAACTTAGTTTCAGTCTCCTTTTACATTGGATAACAATTTTTGTCTTCCCATTAGTGTAGTTAATAAGTATAAAGAAAGTTTCGTTCTTTTAATAACAGATTGACTCTGATAGTTTCTGTCATTAGACTATTTTTTATTTTATTTTTGAGCACCAATGGGAAGTCTTGAGATACAAGAAACATTTTGTCTCGAACCTCACACCCACTTCAGTTGACCCTAGGTTTGAATTCTGTGCTCCTGAACCTTGGTCTGAGGTTGCTAAATTTAAAAACTTGCTTTGCATGTCAGAGGGATGACGATGTTAATTTTATAAGGTTGCCAAGTTGTGTGTATTCATAAACCGCCCTCTCCTATAGCTAACTCTTCTCTTTTCCCACAGACTTTGGGATTCCACTCCTTACTTTTTGGTGTCATCAGGGTAGCATCATGATTCGTCTTTTCCCCACACCTCTCCTGTTGTGTCATCGGTACAGTTGATTCCCTCCTTTCCCTTCAGGAGCTGCTGCTGCCTGACTGTCCCTCTCCAGGCTCATTTTTGGGCGGGAGGGTTGTCTAAATATGGACTTGTTTCCCACTCTATAATCTTTAGATATATAAAATAATTGTGAAGTATTTAGCTGAATATTCTTGGAAATGCTAAGAATCACTTAAAGAAATAAAAGTAAATCAAAGGAAGAAGGAGCCCCCAGACACGTAATTAAACTAGCCGTATAAAAAATAAAAACAAAAACTCTCCATTTTTTCTCTTTAAGTTCCAACAGGCTCCTGCAGGACAGATGCAGAATGAGATTGAATTCTTGTGCACCATCCAGCCATCCTAGCTCTTACTTGACCCAGCAGAAGGAGAGAAACACTCCCATTGCCAGCTAACTCCCCCTAGTGATCCAGAGACAGAGAGATGTCCGCAGTTAGATAACCACTCTGGCTCTGTCTACACTATGGGGTGGGTTGTATCCAGCTTCCTCCACTCAATCTCTATGCCAGAGATCTGTAACTGAATGGGGATCCAGCAGCACCACTTCTTCTCTCTGGGAAAGGAATGGTCCTGCTTGAGGATGGAGCATGGGACTCCCCACAGACTTCCTGTGGAGAGGGCAGTGGGCTGACTGACAAGCGAGTGGAGTATTCCCGTTGGGAAACCACGTTCAGAAAAGTGTATACCCATTTCCCAGCATGTGTGCGGCTACGCTGGTACTAGCAACTGCATAATTGCCACTATAGGCTGGGGTTGGGCATTTATACAGTCATCGTCTATTCAGGGATTGGGTCCTATAAACCTCTGAAGAACAAACTGCAGGATCTTATTTGCAGTCTTTTATTGTGATCCAAATGCTGCAGTCCCGTATGTACTTCTCGATCTCTTTCAGCATTACAAAGCAACAGCTAGTCTGTCCCATAAGTATTTGGTGATAAAACAGTACCATTTACAAAACAAAAACCCCAGAACTGATTCATGTGCACCACCACCATCCATTCTCTATTGTTGCAACATAAAACCCAAGAATTAATCTTAAAACTATTTTTGCAAAGTTAACTCCAGATTTTAAAATAGTTTCCTCATATGACGAAATGGTAGTTTTCTTACAGTTCACTAGGGCTTCTTTATTTTAAAAAATAAGATTTTTAACAAGCACCGGCTGTTTAAAATGAAGTTTTCCCACTTCCCTGATGCTTCTTATTTTCTGATTTTAACTTTTATGGCCTATGCAAAATAGCAGGACCAATATATTAAAAGGATTAATATTTTTTTTAAAGTATCTTGTGCCCATTCTGAGCTGTGAAGTTCTCCATATAGGCAAACGTTCAGTAGTTTTTTTAAAAAAGTTGATCGTATAGAAGGTAGAAACCAAATCAAGCAAACTACCGGTAATTCTAATTTTAGTTGCTGTAGAATGTTTTTTTTTTTCTGTGTGATAATGCAAAAACTTATCAGTGCTATTTGATGAACTAATTTTCTGAGACTGCTAGATTGACTAACAATACTAGTGACTTATTTCTGTTTTAGTTCTCATGTGTAAATGTGTGAAGCTAGAGTTGCCACTTGATTTAGAGTACAGCATTCTTCGGTGTACCAGCAATTGTACGTTTCTCATTGTATAATATAGGGTGTCTGTCCTGTTGCTTCACTTCAGTACATTAGCAGCTGTACCCTTTGTGAGTTATGTTTATTTGCTATATGCACCTTTCAAACAAAGTGAGGAACTTCTTGTAATGTCTTATATTACATGGGGTTTTAAGGCATATAGTTGAATAAACTAAATTAGCATTCAGTTAAACTAGGCTTGTACTTTGTTTTGTAAAAATCTTTTTGTTCTGGCTTTAAGGATTTTGAGAGGGGATTTTACTTAAATGCTGCAGGTTGTTTCAGAAACCAAATTTTTAAAAATCGAGTAACACTATAAAAGAAAACTCAACAATGTTATCTATCAGTTACAAAGGCTTAAGCAATTGAATGCTAACCATGATTCTTTTGGGACTAATGTTCTTTAACATATCTGTCTTGAAAGGACACACTCATTTGTTTACCGTTTAAAGTGGGACAGTCCTGTGGATTATCACCTGCGATTGAATTATTTATACTAATTTTTTTTTCTATTTTCATAGGTTATTTCAGAGTAACGTTGTGGATCAATCAGTCTGGAACTTACAGGTGCCTGTCAATCGCTCAGTAGTCAGTGTAGATTCTGTCTTTATAATCAGCAGCTACATCTGGCTACTGGGTCTCTGATGACATCTTGTAGCACCTGTGCCTGCGTTTTGTTGGAGATTATTGACACACTTTATGATAATGCAAACATCATCATATCTCCTAGATACAAAACATTTCACAGTGCTACCAAGTTATTTAATATCATTGGAGGTTTGTAAATCATAAAGGTCTAATAAGGAATGCAATACTTGTACAATTTACTTTATAGCGTGGGTTGGATTAAGTGCACCTGTTTGTTTATGTTTTGTTAGAATGCATCAGTTTGTTTTCTCATCTATATATATAGCTTATAATCTAAACTTTTCTAGCAATGTAAATATAGTTCCCTACAATTAAAAATGTAACAAAGTTTTAGTTATCTTAATTGAGGATGCTTGCTAAAAACCAGCATTCACATCCTAAGCCAAATCCAGTCCTTGTGATCGAACCATTCACTTGACAATAGCATGCGATAGGGAGAATGAGCACCACCAATGGAAGCGCACAGTCATTTGCAGAGGTCTAATGATCAGAATACTGGAAGACTATCCAGGTTTGGGGCATGAACCTGGCATACAATGTAGAATTCTGTGTTTGTTAAGTAACAGCTACATTGTCTGCTGGGTTTCAAGCTGCCTGGAAATACAAAACAACTTCCCATCTAAGCTGAAAGCCTAGGGGCACCTCGATCTGTCCTTTTTCAAACAAATGGTCATCCTGGAGTCAGTGGCTCTCTGCTAGCTTGGAATGAGGCTACCATCACTTGGCTCGGAAACTGAAAAACCAAAGTTTCAAGCACTGATGTATTGTTCATGTATAAATGTGGGTATCTCCACTTTTTGTGGTATCTGTTTTTAAGGAGATGGAACTTGGTTTATTTTAGAGAATGCTTTCCAGTTTAAAATTTGATGGTTCCTGGTCTAAATGGTGTCTCTTTTTATTAAGGTAGAGTACAAAGTGATCAATAAACATGTGAAAAATCTGCCTGTGGATTCATGTTAAACCACTATTAACATACAGCATAAGCAATCCACTGAAGATACTTATACTCGTGGGGAGGGAAAAACGGGTTAGATAGCGTAATGAGTTGGTGTACTAGCCGTCCACCTTAAGAGAGACAATTGCTGTACTAAACTGCATCAGAAGTGAAAATGAACTTGCTCTGCTGCATGTCATGCAGCCATCCAGTGCAACGAACCTGGCACTTTCAGAATAAGAGGCCCAGGACTAGAAATAACAGAAAGTTAGTGTTGATCAGTCTTGAAAGGACAATGGCAAAGTTGCATAGCATGTACTCAGTAGTCTGTGCCTGGTTCCGGTCTGTGCTGTTAACCCCTAACTGCCAGACTTTATGTGCACCTTCTTCAGTGACATTATGAGTTGTGATTGATTAATGAAGATGATTCTAAAAAATTATAGGAGCATGACATTTTATTTGAGAGGTGTAGCTTTGTTTGGTCAAGAATCTTATTTGTGTGATGAGACAGGTATACATTAACAATGCACATTAGAGCAGAAATACAAAGAGAAAAGGGATCTTTAAATATGGTTTTACCATGACAGTCTGTGCTTTCATAAAGTTCAGATAAAGCTGCTAATTGAAAGTGCCATGTAAGACTTTGTTTGCTCTTTTGAATGAGTAATATTAGACTTCATAGCTTAATGAGTGGATGCTATAGCGCCCTCCATATTTAAGAGACTTATGTGCTATACTGTTTTTACAGCTATTAAGATGCACAATTCTTTATATTCAAGATGAAGGGATGCTAGAAAATGTATATACCCCCCAGTGGTCACAGTGAAGGTCTTTCATAGAATCATAGAATAATAGGGTTGGAAGGGACCTCACGAGGTCATCTAGTCCAACCCCCTGCTAAAAAGCAGGACCACTCCCCCTAAATCACCCCAGCCAGGGTTTTGTCTAACCGAGCCTTAAAAATCTCCAAAGATGGAGATTCTACCACCTCCCTAGATAGCCCATTCCAATGCTTCACCACCCTCCTAGTGAGAAAGTTTTTCCTAATATCCAACCTTGACCTCCCCAGCTGTAATTTGAAACCATTGCTCCTTGTTCTGTTCTCTGTTACCATCGAGAACAGCCTAGCTCCCTTCTCTTTGGAGCAACCCTTCAATAGTTGAAGGTTGCTATCAAATCTCCCCTCAGTGACAATTTACTCTCACATTCAGTAAACACATTACTTCTGTTGAACCCGAATTATCAGCTTTAAAAACAAAACATTGTTGCTAAGTTTTACCTACACAGAAACATTATCCCTTTAATTCTGCATTTTACCAGTCTACACAAAATACAATAAGAAAATGATCAGTGTGTATAGTAACCATGTAACTAACCATGTTATACAGTAAGCACCAGATAAATTGACATCAACAGTGTTCAATACTAAGCCATCTCCCCTCTTCAGTTTCACTTCCCCACCATGTTTCAGTTAAACTCCTGGTGTTGAAATCCCCTTTGTGGGCAAGTACTTCTGGTTCCCCTATTTTATTTATTTATTTATTTATTTATTTTTGTCATGCTGCTTACATTTCTATGCTAGCACCTTAGAAACTCCCCCATACTTACCTTATTACTGTAAATTTCATGCTTTATTTTCAGTGTTTTGTCTTAATCTTCATATGCCATAGGCACATCTGTAAGCCTTTCATAACATTTACTCATCTATCTACTTAATTTATTCTATGTTCCCTCCACTGTTCGTCACTGACAACATCCATACGGACCGACAGAAGTGTCTGTACCTTTTTCCCAGTGATTGGTACTATTATTAATTCTACTTCAACTATCATTAGAATCCTCACTCCAGTGAAGCTAATAGGAGTTTTAACATTGACTGCACTGGAAACAGAATTCAGTGACATTAGGAAAATAAGCTAATGGCTTATAAGAGCATGTTTTCCAAAAGTATCCTTGTTCAGGACCACTAAATGGGTTGGGTACTCATTGGAGATTAAGCAGCAAAAGTTCCTAACTCCCAATTTTGTGCTCAATCCACTACACTAAATTAGACATGAATTAAGTCAGTGATTTAAGTAAGTCCATGTGTAAGTCCCACCTTCTTTTCCCCAATGCTCAGTTTTACTTGCATCCTGATGCCCAAGTAGTAGCTCTCTGCACCCTGTACCGCCATGCCTCCCCTTCCACATCCCACTAGCATGAATGTGTTTTCCTATTTCACTGCATAGTGTATCCTCCTTTGTAGCTTGGTTATCATGCGTGTGTTGGCTGGTTCCAGACAACTAATTGGAATTTCTTGATGATCACAGTTTGTTACTTCTATGCACTGTGAAGACTGTTCCTGTGCTCAATTAGCTATGCATAAAATATACAGTATTTCATTATCTGTAGTGTGATTTCTGGGTGCTATTTTCCCTTGTCATACCACCTTGATGTTTTTGAAGCACATGATACCAAAATTATGCCCAACAGTATTAAAACATTCAATTTTGTAATATTCCTAGGGAGCCTTTATTGCAGTGTTAAGAACTTCACTCAAGAAAACTTCCATGGTATAGAGGCCAATTCATTGTAAGGCTGAAAAATATTCATATATATATAAAAACTAATGTGATCTTGCATGCTTTTAGTTGGAGGCCTACATTCATATGTAAGCAAGTGGATTAACTTGAAGAAAAATCTTGTTTAAATGTAAAAGATAACTGTAAATGTGTTGTGCTGCCACCCCGTTTGAACAGAGATTTCATAGATCTGGATCATTCAGTGATTGCCCTGTTCTATTTGTTCATTCCCTCTGAATCACTTGGTATTGGCCACTGAAGGAAGGCAGGATTAGTGGATTAAATGCACCATTATTATGACCCAGCATGGTTTTTCTTATGTATTTAGTACAACTTTGCCTTCCTGGCTGCTGGTATTATGGTTAACTCAACATAAACACAAGCCTCCCTGAGCCTAGGGCTCCAGTCTCCTCTACAGAAAGAGCTGGACCAACTCGTAGAGCTCCAGGGTGGAGCCAATGAGTCATTCCTGCTATTATAATGAACATCTCTCCAAAGGCTCCCATACCTACTCACAGGATGAGTCAACAAAATACCGTAACAACTGTATGTCTTGACATGGTTCATGTATTCCCTATGTTGATGTCACTCATACTCATAGCCTTTAGGAATAGAAGGGACCATTGTGATCATCTAGTCTGACCTCCTGGACATTGCAGCCCACAGAATCTCACCCACCCACTCCTGTAATAGGCCCCAAACCTCTGGTTGAGCTATTGAACTCCTCTACTCTTCAGGTTTCAGGGAATCCACCATTTAGTGTAGGAAAGTAAAAAACTCCCATGCTCTCTTATCAATCTGACCTGAAGGAAGATTCCTTCTTGACCCTGGTTATAGTGATCAGTTAGACCCTCAGTATGTTGACAAAACTCAACAGCTGGAAGCCTGGGACAAAATTTACTGCAATAACTCAAAGCCCTCCCTATCTAGTGTCCCATCTCTAGTCATTGGTGATATGTGCTACTAGCAGCCACAGATGGGCCACATGCCATTGTAGATACTCTCTCCTCACACCATAGCCACCATAAACTTATCAAGCTCAGCCTTGAAACAAGTGAGGGCTTTTATCCCCTCTCTTCCCCATGGAGGGCTGTTCCAGACCTTCCCTCCTCTGTAGTTAGAAACATTCATCTAATCTGAAGCCTAAAATTGTTGATGGCCATTTTATATACATTTGCTCTTGTGCCAACACTGGCCCTGAACTCAAATAACTCCTCTCCCTCCCTGGTATGTATGCCTCTGATGTATTTATAGAGATCCACTGTAGTCACTCAGCAAAGATACTGCAGACCTAGATGTGAACATTCCTTTTTGAAATGATTTTCAGACTACATAGGCTAGTGAGAGTCAGTGCAATGTGCCTCTAAGGATGCTGCTGAGATAGGGCCATTACGTAGCCCTAATGTTGGTTGTCTTTACACACACAGCTTACCTGAATTCAAAGAGCCTGAGTGCTCCCCCACATAAGGGTTGTACAGTCTGCCCCATATTACCATTTATAATCAATTAGGGAAAAGGGACTTCAGCCTTCTAAACAAGTTACTTGGTATGAGTGAGTAACAGCTGCACCACTTAAGACTGTGACATGGGACTCAAGTGCTAGATGGAACCTTATGCATGTCCTTGAGTGTGAGGGCGTTGCACCTGGCTTAACTGGTAGACTTACATTTAGCAGGTTGTATTATAAAATATATTTTAAGCATTGGTTAAAAATCCTTGTTAAAAGCATAGTACAAGCAAGAGCCATATGAATCCTGCTACTACTCTTTAAATGGCCTGTGCTTTCTAGTGATTCATAACATTGTTAAGAAGTTGACTTAATGTTTGTCACTTAAAAAGAGGGGCAAGATAAAGAATAATTGTTCTTAATATAACAAAAGCAGCACAAACTTGCATGACTAATACAATTAAACAAAACTAATCATTCTGCTCACTGCTATACAATAGCAAGTATTTCAGAGGGCTCCGAATAATTGCTGCTTCTGCACATTATCAGATAACTTCTTTATATAAGTTAGTAATTTTCTTAGCTACTCAAAGTTTGTGCTTTAGGTTGCTTAGTAACACAGGGATGCTAAGCTGGCCCAATCACAGCAAAAAGCAATTTGACTTTGAACACCAGTCGTCAATGCAAGCCACCTTTCCAAAATTAGTGTCTGTCTGTCAAACTAGTGAAAGGTAGTGTTGCTGTAATTCAATTCAATCATGTTGCCTACAAGCATCTGCTATTTCCTGCATGTAAAAAACATTTCCCACAGCAGTAACATGGTGAATTTCTTAATCCGTTTGAGCTACAAGAACACAATTTCCTTTTAAGAAAAATTCAGCAAGCATAAAGTATGGAAAAGGAAGAAATTGCAGGTGCTCCCCATCTAACGCACTGATTTGCACATCATAAGGTGGTAATGTTCTCAGTGACTTTGTTAGCACGTATTTATGTAACAGTGGCGAATTCCAAAGAGTAAACTGGATTGAGTGCTGAGACAGTAGTTTTTCCCATATACCTACACCAACAACCTATAAATGAATGCGTTTGGATGAGGGATTTTTTTTTTAATTGTACCAGGTAAAATAATCTCGCTTCCATGTCGCTCAAAGAGGATCAGCTTCCACTGTAGCAGGGGCAGGAAACCCCATCATGCCTGCCGACAGTGGCATGTGAGCCCATTTGGAGTGGCATGCAGCACCCTCTGTGGCGCCACAGAAATTGCCTCTCCTGCCACTGAAAGCCACTCCCGGCAGCTTCTTTCGGCGGCAGCTGCAGTGTGTGTGGGGGGGATCCCTGCCATGCCCATGCCCAGGCATGCTGTAGAAAGAAACTGCCCAGAGCAGCTCTTCTCCACAGCCTGCCGCTAACAAAAGGAGCCACTCCAGGCAGCTGCTTTCTGCGGCGTGCTTTGGGACTCACTCCCATCCCCGGGCATACCACCAAGAGGAGCCACTCTAGGCAGCATCTTTCCGCAAGTGCCTCCTTTCATTGGCATGTCTGAGAAATGTGCCTCCCCATCCCCCCCCCCCCCTCCTCCAGCCATGGCCATCGCTGAATTTTCGGGTGATCGGCACTTTTTAACAGCCAAGAAGACCACCGGCGCCAGCTGAGCATCTGGGAGAAGGGGCGGGCATGGGGCCCTGCACTAGAATCATAGGGACGGAAGGGACTTCACGAGGTCATCTAGTCCAACCCCCTGCTAAAAAGCAGGACCACTCCCACTAAATCACCCCAGCCAGGGTTTTGTCTAACCGAGCCTTTAAAATCTCCAAAGATGGAGATTCTACCACCTCCCTATATAGCCCATTCCAATGCTTCACCACTCTCCTAGTGAGAAAGTTTTTCCTAATATCCAACCTTGACCTCCCCAGCTGTAATTT
>ML685798.1:19397899-19412207 GCA_007922175.1 Pelusios castaneus | reverse complement strand
AATGCTGTGGGAAACTGTATCAAAAGCCTTGCTAAAGTCAAGGTATACCACGTCAACGGCTCTTCCCTCATCCACAAATCCAGTCATCTCATCATAGAAGGAAATCAGGTTGGTCAGGCACGATTTGCCCTTGGTGAATCCATGTTGACTGTTCCTGATCACTCTATTTTCCTCTAAGTGTTTCAGGATGGATTCTTTGAGGACCTGCTCCATGATTTTCCCAGGGATTGAGGTGAGGCTGATGGGTCTGTAGTTACCCAGATCCTCCTTTTTTCCTTTCTTGAAGAGAGGTACTATATTTGCCTTTTTCCAATCCTCTGGGACCTCCCCCGTTCGCCACGAGTTCTCAAAGATAATGGCCAGCGGCTCTGCAATCACTTCCGCCAACTCCCTCAGCACCCTCGGATGCAGTTCATCCGGTCCCATAGACTTGTGCACATCCAACTTCTTTAAATGTTCCCTAATCTGACTTTCCATCACCGGGGGCCGCGCTCCTCTCCATTCTGCGTTACCCCATCTAGTAGACTGGGAGCTGGCCCTCCCTGTGAAGACTGAAGTAAAAAAAGCATTGAGTACTTCAGCCTTTTCTGCATCATCCACCACGCGGGTGCCTGTCCCATTCGGGAGGGGACCTACACCACCTCTGATCCTTTTCTTGTTGCTGACATACTTATAGAACCCCTTTCTGTTATCCTTCACATCTCTTGCTAGCTGCAATTGTCCTTTGGCCTTTCTGATTTTATCCCTGCAGTCCCGAGCAATATCTTTATATGCCTCCCTTGTCATCTGTCCAAGCTTCCACTTCTTGTAAGCGTCCCTTTTATGTTTCAGCTCCCACCAGAGTTCCCTGCTAAGCCATGCTGGTCGCCGTCCACATTTGCTGCACACCTAGAGCATGCTTAGTTAAAAGTATATGACCAAAACAATCTTTCCATCTCTACTGTCTCAAAGAAGAGACTGATTTCCCCCACAGCCTCTGGAAGAAGTTGATAACCATCCTACTTTGCTCTGACAGTTTTTCGTTCAGAAGAAGGAAGCTCTCCACATGTGTATTTGTTTCGCTGAGTGGCTAATAGAGTCCAGGAATATCAGCTGTGACAGTTATAAAAGCAGTAGCAGCAGCTGAAAAGGGTATCATCTGTGCTGAGACTAGGAAATAGGAGCAGCTGCTCCCTTAAGTGTACCGTCTCTACGCCATGAAATTAACTGCAGTAATCTACTCATGCACACGGTCCAGAAAAAGTTCACTTTTTCTTTGGCTTCTATAAACTACTGAGACAACTCAGGTAAGTTGTGCTCTTACCAAAATAGCCACAAAACCCGCTAAGGTTTTGCCAAATACAGCCTCTACTGTGTAGCCTTTCTTGTAAGCAAGAACAGCTCTTTTGAAAATTCCCACCTCTGTAATCATAGGCAGCCTGCCCATTGCAGCAGGCAGGCAGTTGATGGGCCTTCATTACCCAGAATTGAGTCATTAAGCAGGCCCAGGAGACAAAATCATTTTTGAAGAGTTGTCCTAAGAAATACCATGAAAGGAAGAAGTACAGAGTGAACAGCAGGTGCCAGGTATCCTGCATAATGTCTAGGTTTTTTTCTACTGACCAGTTTCAGGCCTGTGTTTTAAAATTTCAAAAGCTCTGACTCTCTCTCCCGCCACTATTGCACTGAATACAGCATGTATGATTATCTGCCTTGTGTGCAGGTGGCATAAGTTACTTGCACCACATGCTCACATATGACCTTCAGAGACACAGCACAAGCTCTTGAACTGGCTGAGCTGGAGGAGCTATGGCAGATGGAGCATGTGAATCTCCATTTTAGAGCTGGGTGACTGAGGCACGAAGAGATTAAATGACTTCCCAAATATCACACTGGAAGTCCTATGGCCGGCTGGGAAGAGACCGTCGAGCAGTCTTGATGTCAGTAGTAGTAACAACTGGGTAGCAACCAGGGTCCCTAGTCAGGCTTTTGGTCCCTGTTTGTTGCGTTAGGCGCTGTACAAACACACAGGAAGAGACCTCTACTGCCCCAAAGTACTTACAATCTAATGCAAGATAAGGATGTAGCCAGTGGGAGTACCAAAGTAGAAGGCATTAGAGAGGGAGGCTGAAGGTAACAGATCTGAATGAACAAGAAATATCAATGATGTCGCTAGTCCCCATGGCCGTCTTGTCTACAAGGGACTAAACAGGTCTAGGAAAGTGGGTGTCGCATGTAGGTCCACACAGATCCAGTTACCTATATCCTGATCTATGCAAAGGCACCATTGGCCCCTTTGCCTGCTTTACTCTGACTTGGGTACACTTATGGGAGACTCATACAAGGAAGAGAGAAGATGCTCTGGTCCTAAACAAGTGAACAACTACAATAAAAACTCCTCTTAGAAGTTTCATCCATCACAGATACAGACTTCCTAGAACCCGCCATGCTGACATTTACTGTTGTGTTTATCTGTTCAACCTAGTCATATTTGGAAATATCGTTCCAGTCTGACATAAGACTTTTCCCGGGAGGAACAAAGCTTACAAACAAGATTTCACAATAAAGAAATGTCTGTTCATATTTGTGAGCATGACAGCCATGACAATTCCTTTGGCTGAGGATTGTCTTTTTTTTTTCTTCTTCCAAAGGCCTTTTTTTTCTCCTAAACCATTTCCCCTTGATAATGTATCTATGAATTATTTCTTTTGTTTTCGTTCTCCCCACCAGCTTCTTAGCTATAATACTTTGCCACTTGGACGTCTCACGTGTTTGTACACCACTACTTCGGTGAAGTTACTCTTCACTTACATCAGGGCTTGACAAATCTGCTGCCACACAGCGAGGAGCCAGCCCAAAAGCTAAGGCTGTGCTGCAGCACTCCAGAACACCCTCACTGCTGACAAAAGCTGCAGCCCAGAGCACTTTCAGTGGGGGAGAGGACGGGGAGCAGCAGCGCTGAACGTGTCAGCGTCAGGGGACACGCGGCTTCCCAAATACTGTGACACAGCTAGGCGCCATGGTCAAATTTCTGGGTGCCATGGCAACCAGGATTGGTGTAGAGCCCTGCCTTACATCCGTGTAAGACTGAGCAGAATCAGGCCATTAGGGTATGTTCTTTAAACATGACAGAGTCATGCATGGCCCTCAAGTCCACTATTAGTGAGCGATGGCAACTATTTAGGTGCAATATGGCACGTCCAAATTGTTGGGTAATGTCAGGCTCAAGCATTTGAAGTAAGTCAGTTACTGGCTAGGCTGACAAAAGCGCTGTCATCATTATTATTTCTTTCCCTGGCACCCTGCTCATGGCTGTACCTGAGATTTTGTAATAGAATAGAGAGTTCAATTTGTCTTTATTTAGCTTTTAAAAAAAAAAAATCTGTCAACTCATTCTAAAATGTAATTGTTTTCATCTGTTACGCGAGAGCTGTTTCCAAAGTATCACACTAAAGACCTGGAGTGCAGTCAGTTCACACTACGGTTACCACGTAAACACCTGCAAAGCCACCTCTGTGCTTTTGCTGAGGTTTTACCCAACACACGGGTGAAATTCTGCCCCCCCCCACGCCGAAGCCAACAGAAGTTCCGATTTTGACAACAGTGGGGGGGGGGGGGGAGGATTTCACCATGGGCTCCACTTACACACCCAAACTCAAAAAATACAGATTAAAAACACCGCCAAGCCCTATGAAGTTCACTAGGAGTTTTAAACATGCACGAAACTTACACTAGGCTATAAAAGGTTGCTGTGGGTTCTACTTTCAGAACAAGTAAAAGCAAGAAGACATTGCCAGGGGAAAGAATTTATGGGGATAGAAAAACCAAAGCACGGTGGTAGCACCACCAGCTCTTGGGATTTAACCCAGAAGCAGCCACAACAGCATTACAGAAAGCCTCGTGTTTCTCAAACGACAGTTCACGCTTGTTGCTGTTTCTATTATAAATCCTGTGAAGTGGGTATTTATAATTGCAGTGAATATTCGCTCTAAGAAAAAAATTGGCCATAAAAATGGAGTCATCACAACAGTGAGATGGTTTTTTTTTTTTTAAAAAAAAGGACAAATCTCTGCAATTTAAAAAAAAAAACCAAACAAAAAAAACCAAACCCAAATTGTATGGTAAAGCTCTTTTTCACTGCCTTCATTGAAAAGATGTGTTTGACTAGAAGGGTGGGATAATTAGTCTATAATTTGGAGTCACTGTGTTTCTTCCCTTGAATACATATTAAAATAAATTACTTTTTTAATTAAAAAAAAAAAAATCTTACTACAGAATAAGAATAGAACTTGATGGTCACCAGCAATGTTTTAGTGCCTGGAGTTACATTATTTTTACTTACATGATCGACCCCTTATTATTTTCGTCCAGTGGGACAAGGATTCATCAAGTTAACAATATTATCAGCAGTTTCATTTTGTTCTTTCCCACCATTACATCATCATCCTTTGGGGCTGTTTAGCTTATAACTATTACTCCAGCTTTCAGTGACATTGTCTTGTGCTCTTTCCAGCCTCCTTTACTACAGAGAGACACTCACAGGTCTTGCCTACTCTAGCACTTAAACTGACAAAACTTTTGTTGCTCAAGAGTGTGGGAAACAAACCTACACCGCTGAGCAACATCAATTTTGCTGGCATACGCACTAGTGTGGCTACGCTATGTTCATGGGAGATGCTCTTTGGCATCCATCGCTCCCACCACTCATGTAAGTGGTTTTACTATGATGCGGGGGGAGAGCTCTCACCTATCCCCATAACACATCTACACAGGCCTCCTACAACAGCACAGATGTCCCAATACACCTATGCTGCTGTAAGGTTTAAGTGCAGACTAGCTTAGGCCTCAAAGCGCCTGACAAAGTGGGATGGTTTCCCATGAAAGCTCATGCGATAAATACATTTGTTAGTCTTTAAAAGTGTCACAGGACTCCTTGTTTGTTTTACTGACCTAGACTAACACATCTACCCCTTTGGAATGTGTCAACATGCAATACACTGTAATGCACACCTAGGGTTTTAGCTGTTAGAGACCCATGGGCTTGAGCGTGTACACTGAAGTTTAACCCTACGGTAAGATCCAAGTCAAAGCTACCATATCTCAGAGTCTCTAACAAGCTCTCCATTTCCCAGAATGCGGCTGCTCTAACCCCAAGACGTGACGCACGGTGGGAAAATTTTACTACCTGCCCTGTATGTTACCAAGAAACAGCTCACTTTGCAAAAGGCTGGATCAGTTTCACTCGCCAGTGCAAACCCAGGGGGCTGTCTGAGTGTGCAGTTGCTGCTTGGCAATCAGACGAGAATGAGTTACCAGGGACCTGATCTGCTGCCATTCACAAAGCAGCAGCATGGCTTACATTTCACATAGAGCAGCTGCCAGATTGGTGGAATAGACATGACTAAGAAATTTGTCCCTTGGAATTGTGGGGTATTTCCAGCTGACCTCTGGAACTTCAGTTAGGTGGGGCTCCATCTACACTGCAAAGTAAAAGGGCTCCGACCCTGGATCGCAGCTTAACTTAAGCTGTGACTCTCCAGGCTTGCAGGGTCCTGGGGCCCTGGTTCTGCGCCCTGGGTTAGCAAAATTGCATTGCAGGTGCAAGATCAGTTGAGCCCAAGCATGGGCTTACATTGCAATGTAGACATACCTAAAGAACAGTGCTAGCCCACCATGCACTATCCAGCTGGCCGCAGGGCTCTCCAGCCACCAAGATCGCTGGCTTCTCGGCGGCAGGGGAGCCCCAGCAGTGGGGAACCCAGTGGCAGTGGGGCTCTAGCCACCAGGAGTGCCAGGACCTAGATTCCCCACTGCCACCAGGAATCCCTCAAGCTGCTCAGTTTTCCGGCTCTCTGCCGGGAAACCGAGAGGCTTAAGAGACTCTCCGCAGCGGTGCTCCAGCGGCCATGGCTCCTGGCCGCTAGAGCCCCGCTGCCACGGGGAGTCCTACAAGCCGCTCAGTTTCCTGGCTCTCTGCTGGTGATTCTCTCAAGCCACTCAGTTTCCCAGCAGAGAGCTGGAAAAACCGAGCGACTTGAGAGTATCCCCAAGGCAGCAGGGCTCTAGCCGCCGTGAGTGCCAGCACGGACAGCAGCTGGAGTCCACGCCTACTTGTCAATTTCATGGCTCTGCTAGAGCCGTGAAATTGACAAGCATGACAGCTCCAGGGTCCCAGCGTGACCTCAGTTGGCACTCTGGGATATTTCCGGAAGCGGTCTAACCTGCAATGCGTGCGCGCGCGCGCGCGCACATACACAAAATTGTGGGACAGGTGATCTGTGGTAAGCATTACCACAATTGTCTGGGTGGTTTACTTAGTGCACGGCAAAAGGGCTGTTGCCGCGCACCAGGCAATATTGTAGTGTGTACGCTCACAGCCTCATTGCAGGGTAAAGCGCCTGTAAAGGCTGTAGTGTGTACAAGGCCCTACCTGCTGTATTAAAGTCCCAACGCCCAGTCATGTGACTGCATGAAAAACTGGTTTCATTTTTCAAAAAAGTAACTCTCTAGCTAACAAGGTTGTGAAATAAAGCATGAAAACTTGACCGCCCCCCCCCATGCACCACACAGTTTCAAAACCCAGAAAGTAAATCAAACAAACCAATTAGCTATAGATATTAAAATTCATGGTTTTTTAAAATCGCATCATTTGGCAGGGGATGGGTGGACTTTGCTGACTGGCAATACCACCTGCCTCCAGTTCTTGTTTGAAGTTCACAGCAAGCAGCACTGTCTGTGCTCACCAGCATAACCAAAGCTTTCAGAATGGGCACCTGTAATATGCAAGACAAGGCTGTGAAAGGCGTTCGCCTAGGTCAGCCTTAATATCTAATGTGTTTGTGTTGGCATCTTCAACTTCACCTATATGGACAGCCAGATTGCTTGCTTATGCTGAGCCCAGACAAGGTGGTAACACAGTTGATCTGGGAAAACCTGCTGCAGTTTACAAGCTAGTAGTGGTGGCAGTAGCTGTAGGAACGTCATCCCTGGGTAGCGTCTGGGTCTATGACAATGTATTGTCCCTTATGGCTGCACAAGCGTTGTTGTAGGTTTTAATTGTAATGGAATGGAGTGTCCACACTCGGCTTAGCACTTTCGCAATATACGGCACTGAATTGTGGGCAGCTAGCCCACAGCTCCACTCGTCCTGATTCAGCGCTAAGAATCTTGGGTAGAAGGAGCGGAGCACTGAGCACCATGGGTAGATTCTCAGTTTCCCATTGTGCATTGTGTTCCCCGCCCCCCCCCCCCTCCCGGCCATCTTCCACATTGCTAATAGCAACACGCACCCATTTTCAACACGGCTGCATTCCTTCCCGACACTCCCAATTGCAATAACATGGTTTCAGCTCTGATCGCCACTGTTGCCTTCAGCATAATTAATACATCTCGGCTGATTGCACAGTATGCTCTGAGCTCTGAATCAGACCAGGAATTGAAGGACCCAGGGCTGTTGACTACTATGCAGAACAACAGCACCGCATTGCTGAGCTCCTTCACAGAGCATCTGCACACGGTGCACCGCTGGTTCTGGTCACAAGAGACAAGCACTGAGTGGTGGGACTGCATTGTTACGCAGGTGTGGGATGACAAGCTGTGGCTACAGAACGTTCGAATGCATAAAGCCACTTTCATGGAACTGTGTGAGGAGCTTGCTCCTGCCCGGCAATGCTAGGACACCAAAATGAGAGCTGCCCTAACTGTGGAGAAGCATATTGCAATTGCTGTGTGGAAGATGGCAACTCCTGACTGCTACAGGTCGGTTGCAAACCAGTTTGGAGTCGGCAGGTCCACCGTGGCCTAGCACTGTCACAAGTGTGCTGAGCCATCAATCATGTTTTGCTCTGGAGGACAGTGACATTGGGCAACGTGCATGAGATTGTGGACCGATCTGCAGCCATGGGATTCCCAAACTGTGGAGAGGCAATAGACGGCACACATCTCCCTATTTTGGCTTGCCCATCTTGCGACTGAGTATATAAATAGGAAGGGCTACTTCTGCATGATACCGCAGGCACTTGAGGGTGTTTCACAGATAGCAATGCTGGGTGGTTGGGAAAGCTGCATGATGCCCGTATTTTCAGGAACACAGGGCTGTACCAGAAGTTGCAAGCAGGAACCTTCTTCCTGGATGAAAAAATTACTGTTTGGGGTGGGGAGATGCCCGTAGTGATCTTAGGAGACCCAGCCTACTCACTCATGCCATGGCTCATGAAGCCCTACACTGGCAACTTGGATCCCAGCAAGGAATGGTTCAATTAGAGGTTGAGCAAGTGCAGAATTACTGTGGAGCGTGCCTTGGGCCGCTGGTGCTGTTTGTATGGGAGGCTGGACTTGGATGAGGACAACATTCCAGACGTCATCGCAGCATGCTGTCCCCTTCATATCCTTTGTGAAAGTTGGGAAGAGACATTTTCCCCTGCGTGGGATGTTGAGGCTGAGCGCCTGGAGGGTGCGTTCGAACAACCAGCCACTAGGAGTATTAGGGGGGCACAATGGGGAGCCGTCCGCCTAAGGGAACGCAGTAATGGGAACACATAGGGCGCATCACATTGCAGTGGGTCACACTGCAACTGCAATCCTGCAGGGCACTTCAGCTTGAGGTGGAGGGGGTTGGGGTGAATGTATTGTGATCAAATGAATAAAGAGTGAACATGAGGTAACAAATCCTGGATCTGTATGAATAAAGACACTGCACAATTTGAGATTCACTTTTATTACTAAAAAACAAAGGTGGTGTGCTAACATTCTGTAGTGACTATGAAAGGTGTTATAGGTGTGTGTAGGTGCGGGGTTCAATGCCATAGCTCTGTGAAGGGGTGGATGTTACATTTTACCAGGAGGATCCCTGGCCTTCGACGAAATGCTTTGTGGGAGAATGGGGTCGGGGAGGCAGAAACTGGTGCTGTGGCTGAAGGGGAGGGCGAGCCTGAAGCAGATGCGTCTGCAGACCAACCATCGTCTTTAGCAGTTGTGTTTGCTCCTTTAGGATACTTATCAGGTCATCCTTCTGTTTCTGCCTCCTCAAATAGTTCTTTTTGCAGTCCTGCCAGCATTCCTGTTTCCAAAGTCTAGTCTCCCTTGCTGCAGCCTCGGTGGATTGCACAAGCTCTTGAAACATATCCTCCTTGCTTCTGCAAGGCCACCTTCTTATCTGTCTCAGCCGGTCAGCTGGTGCAGACCACCACCTGGCAAAGGTCACTTTTAGGGAAAAATGAAACATCATAAGTACAACTATTGTTCTCACATTGGTTAAAAATCCAATGTTAAGTTCCAGCAGCACATTCCACTGTGCCCAAGGTAATGTGCATCCTCTGGTTCCCTGACTGATCTGAACAAGGTATGTAGATTGTTCATGGATCCCAGGAACAGCCCTTTTATGTGACTGAAAGGGATTTGGGAAAGGGTTGTCTGGACTGCTAAAATACTACAGTGCAGTTTGAATACTAACAGTAGTTTGGGGCAACATTCTCCACAAGACATGGCCATGGAAGCTGATACCTCGCTCCTTAGAGTGCCCCTGCAAGCCATATCCTACATGCCACCAGATATAAGCCAGTACCGTATACAGCGGGGTTGTGTGCAGCCATGGTTCCCAGTACTGTGCTTTGCAACTGGTGAGGGAGAGTGTCCCTCTATGGGGGTGGAAACACATTAGTTCTCCTGTCCAATGTTGCTAGGAGGCTACGGAGGTACATCCAGGAAACCTTCAGTGAGCTCAACGCAGCGGATTATTTGAGAATTATTGCATGCATTAATGCACTAATGAATGAATGAATACAAAGTAGGTGCCCTGAGCAGTGAGAAATGAAATGGGAATGCCTCTGCCCCCAAAACACCCAACTCCCACCCGTTCTTCATTCACTTAGAAGACTTAGCTCCCAAACACAGAAGCATCACTTTTGAGAAAACTTACCAGAGCTCCCTTCTATTGCCTCAGAAAACAAGGTGGAGAAGTAATGTTGGCTGCATGTCTCCCTGATAAGTCAGCCGCCCCACTTTCAGCCTCCACATCATCCTCCATCTCCACTTCCTCATCTACCACCTCATCATCCCAGTCTGCTCTGGTATCCATTGGCTGAGGGGGTGCAGACGTGTCCACAGGAGCCTTGGGAGTGGTTGTGGGATGGCTTCCAACTCCTTGTAATATCTGCATGTAACCAGTGCCGACCCAGAGCACTGGTTTGCCTCCCTGGCTCTGTGGTAGCTTATCTGCAGCTCCTTCACCTTCGATCTGCACTGCAGCATGTCCCTCTCATAACCTCTCTCTGCTATGGCCTGAGAAATCTGGCCATAGGTGTCAAAATTCCGCCTGTTGCTGCATAGCTGTGCCTGCACAGCAGACTCTCCCCAGATGCTGAGAAGGTGGAGCACCTCAGCTGTGGTCCAGACTGGAGCACGTTTGCCGTGTTGAACCGCCATTGCTTTTGGAAAAAACAGCTGCACTCCACACCAGACAAACAGGAAGTGACCACAGGGGAACAATTCAAAAATTCCCGGGACTCACAGGAGGGCGGGGCCAGTCACATCACAGCCACAGCATGCAAGAGGAAGACCAGAAAGGACGGGATTGGAATGCTGGGACATTTCCGGAGGCCAATTATTGCATGATGAGCGTACACACACACACTAACACAGAACAGCCATGCCGCGATAACTGCTATCACCCTCATTTAGGAGGTTTACCTGCTGTGCAGCAACGGGCTGTTGCCGCGCAACAAGCAGGGATTTGTGTGTGTGTATGCTGTCATAGTTACCGCGCGATAACTCTGTAGTGTGTACAAGGCCTAAATGTCTGAATGCAGTATGGCTGCTGCCTTCTCACAATGGTTTGTTGTTGTGCTAAGCATCTATTAGCCTTTACAAGGAGATGTCCAAGTTACAATGAAATAGATACGCATTTGCACTAGAGTGAGGGGCAAGGTGTGGAAGGCGTACGCTACGGGAAAAGCTCAGAGGAGATGGAGTTAATTGTAGCACAATTAAGACATTTTTTGTCAAAAATATGATACAGCCAATGATTTTCTCTGTTAAATATGCAGAGCAGAAGAAAGCACAGAGGCAATAGGGTGGAAGAGTTAGTTGTAAAATTGCAAGTTGCCTGTGGTAACACAAAAGGGCGGAGGCTGGAACCACTGCAAATGACTTGCTCTTTAAAATCAATTGTGATGTAAATGGTAAAGCTGGCTAAGGGGCAAAACAAAGGGAGGAAATGATGAGTCAGACTACACCCATAGCTTGCTGCCAAAAAGAGCAACATGAGAATACAGTTGCAAGAGCCTGTGCAAGTGAAATCCTTTTCAGGAGGTTACATTTATTGTTTACGCCAGGGCAGAAGAAAGGGAGTGTGTGCATGTGGGATTTTGGAAGACTGCCCGTGAAGAACCCCTGAACAAGCCACTCCTTTCTGATATAATAGCAAGCCTAATTTCTAATACACATTTGTCATTGAATTTCCATGGAGTCCAGTGCAGGCTACTGCTGTGCAATTTGGAGTGGGATTTTTTTAAAAATCCTTCTTTAATGGAAAGTTAATGTATCCTCTTTTTTGGAGAAGAAACATTTGGGACAATGTAAGGCTATCTGACAATTAAGACTTGGCAGATTGCCCCTCCCATTGGACAGATTAAAATCTCTGTCCCACTACAAAGATAACAGATTAACAAATCTGTAGGACCTGAGTACCAATAACAAACTTAAACCTCTCACACATTTGCATTTCGAAGCATAATTTAAATCATTTCTTTATTGACTATTTTGAACTCTGCTGCTACATATTTTGTTTACTTCTCTCCTAAATGGATTTTTCTTTCACAGCCAAACATTCCCAGTCTTGGCAAAGGAGAGGAATCAGTGAAGCAACTACAGAGTCCATTTCAAGTCCTCAGGAACTCAGAGCATGTCTACACTACAAAATTACGTCAACCTAAATTATATCGGCGTACATCGCCTCAGTAATTACATTGTTTTTGAGTGTCCACACTATGCTCCTCGTGTCAGTGGTGAACCTCCTTATTCAAGCGCTTGTATCAATTGTGCTGTCAATGTGGGCATTGTGGGATGCCTTCTGAAAGCCAATAACAACTGGTGTAAGGAATTCATTGTCTGCACTGAGTGCATTCACCTACCTTCATCGACTTTGACTCCATGGCTCTCCTGGAGGTAGAATTATTTAGTCAGCATAGCAGGGCAGTAACGTCGGCAGGAGTGAAATTTTAGTGTAGACACTGACATAGTTAGGACAATGTAAGCTGCCTTTTGTCAACTTAACACTGTAGCGCAGACCAGGCCTCAGTAGCAAAACTCCCATTGACTTCAATGGACATACAGTGAAGACCAAAGTGTCTTGAAGTCAGATGCAGACAGCTACAGTGCAGTCATAAGAATCTAAACTGTACCTTAAGTAGCAAATATGTCCGAAATACTGTCCTTTCCAAAGCTGCTCTGCAGGTTGACTAGCTGTCCTTGTGAAAACAGTCTGCTATGATCTTCCCAAAGCTCTTTGAATAGGGTATTCTGGGAAATGAATGAAGATACTTGGAAATGGCACAGGGAACTGAATTCCATAAAACAAAGTGAGAGACAAGGTAGGTGAGATTGGTAACATCTTTTTTTTGGAAGGGAACAAGCTTTCAAGCTTCAGAGAGCTCTTCCTCAGGTCTCATTTGAAAGCTTGTCTCTCTCCCACAAATGGAAGTTGGGCCAATAAAAGATATTACTTCCCTCACCTTGTCTTTCATATATCCCAGGACCACAGAGCTCCAGCAAGACTGCAAACATAAAATACTGTGCCATAAGAAGATAGCTAAGGTGCTAAAATATTAAACTTTGTGCAATGAGGAGACGTAGGGAAAGTGGGAAAAGGAGTGTACACTTTGCTGGTTTATGTCAGTACTAATTCACCCCTCTACCTCAGACACAGACAATACAATAACTCACATTTAGGGCTATATGCTGCACTTCCTAGGCAGGCATTGGAAGCTTTCCCTGCAGCTGGATTCCAGGTTCAGGGAATAGTTGAAAACTGTAAGCTACAGCCCCTCTTTATAGAAAAGCCTTTTAACAATTATGCAATTTACTCCAGCTTTAAAGAATGTCATACACCAACAGTGTATATTTACAGTTCTTTATAAATGCTATTTCATATAAGCTATTGTTGACACTTCACATGTATTTTCTACCTAGGACTCTAGTAACTAAATCTTGGCCTATGTTTTCTCTCTCTCAAGATAATTTGCTGTTTAATCACCCAGTTAATAAAGATTAAGGATCTGAGTCTGATCTCACACTGGTATTAACCAATAGTTACCCCATTGCCTTCAAGCCCTCACTTTTGATTATTTGGGATAAAGAAAATAATTCATGTGCCAGGGACAATAAAACTGGTAAAGCTGTTTGGAACCTGTTTAACCCTGTTAAAGGCACAGGAAGATAACATTCCGATGTGCAGAAAGAACAGCAAATGTGGACGGCGACCAGCGTGGCTTAGCAGGGAACACTGCGGGGAGCTGAAACATAAAAGGGAAGCTTACAAGAAGTGGAAGCTTGGACAGATGACAAGGGAGGCGTATAAAGATATTGCTCGGGACTGCAGGGATCAAATCAGAAAGGCCAAAGGACAATTGGAGTTGCAGCTAGCAAGAGATGTGAAGGATAACAGAAAGGGGTTCTATAAGTATATCAGCAACAAGAAAAGGATCAGAGGTGGTGTAGGTCCCTTACTGAATGGGGCAGGCATCCTCGTGGAGGATGATGCGGAAAAGGCTGAAGTACTCAATGCTTTTTTTACTTCAGTCTTCACAGGGCGGGCCAGCTCCCAGGCTACTACACGGGGTAACGCGGACTGGAGAGATGAGTGGCCCTCAGTGATGGAAAGTCAGGTTAGGGAACACTTAATGAAATTGGATGTGCACAAGTCCATGGGGCCGGATGAACTGCATCCGAGGGTGCTGAGGGAGTTGGGGGAAGTGATTGCAGAGCCGCTGGCCATTATCTTTGAGAACTCGTGGCGAACGGGGGTGGTCCCGGAGGATTGGAAAAAGGCAAATATAGTACCTATCTTTAAGAAAGGGAAAAAGGAGGATCCGGGGAACTACAGACCGGTCAGCCTCACCTCAATCCCTGGGAAAATCATGGAGCAGGTCCTCAAGGAATCCATCCTGAAACACTTGGAGGACAATAGAGTGATCAGGAACAGTCAACATGGATTCACCAAGGGCAAATCGTGCCTGACCAACCTGATTTCCTTCTATGATGAGATGACTGGATTTGTGGATGCGGGAAGAGCCGTTGACGTGATATACCTTGACTTTAGCAAGGCTTTTGATAC
>ML685798.1:19322973-19397499 GCA_007922175.1 Pelusios castaneus | reverse complement strand
AAATTACAGCTGGGGAGGTCAAGGTTGGATATTAGGAAAAACTTTCTTACTAGGAGGGTGGTGAAGCATTGGAATGGGCTATCTAGGGAGGTGGTAGAATCTTCATCTTTGGAGATTTTTAAGGCTCGGTTAGACAAAACTCTGGCTGGGATAATTTAGGGGGAGTGGTCCTGCTTTTTAGCAGGGGGTTGGACTAGATGACCTCGTGAGGTCCCTTCCAACCCTATGATTCTATGATTCTATGATTCTATGAAGTGTTCTGTAACCATGGGTTTAGTGTCCCTGCAGGCTACCATACCAGGACAATGAAACTAGGGGAGTGACCCAGAAATGGTTGCTACTTAGGATACATTAGAAGTGCTACTGGAATCCATACTGTCCTCCTGGCCAATTGGCATAGTTTAGTAAACATACTACTGGATTGTTGTGTGAGCAAATAGAGCGAGAGGACGGGCTGTAAAACATGTTTCAGGATTACTGTTTGGAGGAGGGCTGTATACTGAATTGATCATGGTGCCAGAGGATTATCTCCCAAAAGAATACTATTCTAATAGAAAAAAACTGGCTGGAGACGGAGGGACCAAAGAGTGAATTAAAAGTTGTAGAGCAAGTAATCTCAGCCCCTGCCTCGAAGGTCAACATGCTTGAACTCAAGAAGTGCTTAAAGAAATAAAAGAATTCCCAAAAATAAAAAGTCCAAACAAGCCTATGTAAGATGCACCAGTTTTTCACAGCTTAATCCTTTTGCTGCATTCAACCAATGGTGCAAAATACTGTTAACTTGGAATGAGCTGTCAGATTGATTTAATACACAAAGTAATTAGTTCTTTGTTCCCTGTGTTCTCATTATTTAAAATGACAAACATCAAGTGAAAGGGACAGTTTTAACGAAAAACTACTGTATTCAACATGTGAAAAATGCTCAGTAGTTGTGTTTCTATACAACCATCTATGTGACCTTAATTGATCAATAAGAAGCTTTATCTTCACAACACCAAAACAAGAAGAGCCAAATGTTTGCATTTTATAGCATGCTTATTGCTATAAAAACATAAAATGCTTTTATTTATAAATGTATAAAAAGAGCTGAAATCCTCTACAGCCTTCTATGACTAAAGGAGCTGTCCTCCAGCATAATTTAAACTTCCTTGCTCATTCATAACCACAACCACAAGGTTAAACTGACCCTCTCTGTTCTTCTGAGCTTCATCCCTAAAAAATGCACTGAAAACTTCCATCCCTGCCAAAATTAGGGATATTTCCTCCACATCAATTTTCAGTCAAATACAGAACCCCAACGCAGGTATATGACTAACTCATTAGTCATATAAACAAAATGCCTCATCTGAAATAAGTTAGTAATTGTCATTCCTCCTTTCAACTGCGTATAGTTTTCTCTCCAAAACAACATCCTAGATGCACAAGAATTGATGTATAAACTTTGATTCTTTTAGAGGATATTGCAAATACTCAGGCCAAAGAATAGCAACCCTGAAACAGATGTGATGTTCAAAAATCATAACAATATAAAAATAAAATAGTCCATGAGCAGAGCTCTCAAATAGAGCAGATAACTCCCTAAACATAGGATCTATCTTGTTCACTCCTCAAGAATATTCCATGCACTTTTATCTTGTTGCTTTCCAGATTCAAATGCATCTTTTCCAGCTCAGAATTTGTACAAAGCACTGCTGATTGGCAAAGAAAGGGATTTAGAGAAGCTATGAACAGAAGGCTCCAAAGTAGGCATTTAAGAATTACTCAATGTTGCCATGATTTATTACTCCTGAAATACCCCTCTCCATGGCAATGTCTACACTTACTAAAGTTAGTTCGAATTAGTTAATTTGAACTAACTAATTCGAACTAATTTTAGTTAGTTCAAATTAACTTAATTCGAACTAGCAAAATTTAGTTCGAACTAAGCAAGAGCCACTCATGGCACTTCCTTAGTTCAAATTAGCAAATTGCATTGAGGTCAATGGGCCAATTAGTTCGAACTAAGCAATTAGTTCGAACTAACATGGCCACATTGGTTAATTTGAACTAACTAGTTCAAATTAACCCTTAGTTCGAATAGCATATTCAAATTTATTAGTTCAAATTAAGGAAGCCCTTACTTCGAACTAATGAAAGCCTAGTGTAGCCATGGCTTAAGTTAGTTTGAATTAAGCCTCCTTAATTCGAACTAACTTGCCAGTGTAGACACAGCCCATGGGACTAGTATGAGATAGTCACTAATAAATCAGTCCGGTGGCATTCTGATGATGTGCTGTCCTGTCAGCTAGTAGACCCCCCAAATAATGTGATCAAATTGCAACTGTAAGCTGTGTGCCGATGGAGAGTAAAGCCTTTAAGGCAAGTTATAAATCTTCTAAGAGAGAACCCACTGCACTTTTATAGGGCCCTGCTTCGTGACTTTTGTTGAAGGGGGAGAAATACTGATGACAAGAAAGGTATATTGAAATGAAACAAAACTGTCCCCTCGTCCCCCACCCCCAAGATGATGTAATTATTTTCAGGCAGCAGCAACACTAAGTTTCTGTTTCCCAATCCTAGTTTTTATTTTACAAGAAAGAGAAACTTAGCAAACTGTGCTGGTAATTGAGTGCACCAATTCTGAAAATTCCCCGGCTTGCGTTCCAGGTGATTTGCGTTTAACTTTGTGTGTGCCCAGGGTGGGGAAGGTTAAATGTCATAATGTTTAGCATCCTAGAGAATACAATAAAAGCTACTTTCTGCCTCACTCATTTATTCCCTTTATAGCACTCTGGCAGTATAAGCAGACCTTACAGTGGGTATAAAGTATAATTATGGTCTCTTTACACTGCCACAGAGGTGAAAAGGGGGGTCTTCGTTTAAATGGGAAACAGATCCTTTATATTTAAAAGAATCTGCAACAACTGAGGCATCCCTCCCCTCCAAAAAAGGAAGAAACAAGAGAGAGAAAGGGAAAGCTAAGATACCAACATACCTACATTAGTCAGCTATGGTTTATGATCACCATGAAATCCACGGGGTGCCTAACTTCTACTTTTTTTCTTTCCTTCAAGAGCCAGCAGATAAATTGTCCCAAAATGGTACTTTAATAGCCTAACCCTCTTCTGTTGCCTTAGTACATAATGCCAATTGTCAGTCTAATTAGAGGAGAAGGAACAGGGGTCACAGCAGTGAGCTGGCCCAGTGCTGTAAGACTCACGTTTTTACCACAAGCAAAAGAAATTAAATATGATTTTGGGGGGGTTATGAAGCTGAGCTCAAGAAACTAAACCCACCACGGGTGGGGCAGGGAGAATCTGTCTAAAAATGCAGCTTCTGTGAGGCTGAGCACAATAAGGCCCCTTGCCAGGTCCAGACACATTTCTAAAGAGGGGTGAAGAACATGGGGGAAAAAACGGTCTTCAACTTTTGCCCCTGAACCAGAGTTCAGCTTTTTTTGTGAGTGGAGACTGTTCTTGAACCCTCCCCCGCCACACACTCTCCAGTTCCTGGCCTGTCCATGTCTCCTTTCCTCCCCGTTAGCCCCCAAAGCTCTGCTCTGTCATCCTCTAAGAGAGTTTGGATTCCCCCCCTCCCTCTCTTCTTTCAAAGCGCTTGTCTCTGGAGCCAGGCAGAGCTGCTGGGAAACCTTCTGCTACCTCCAGCCGCTGCCAGGGCTGGCCAATGTTAAGCATGGTGTGTGATACTATTGCTCTGTATTACTGTCATACTTAGAAGCCCCAGACATAGACCAAGCCCCAACGGTACTGGCATATTTGGCAGTCCCACTGTGCTGGTCATCTGGCTGGACTGTCACACAGCCGGGCATAACGATTCTCCCTACAGCTCTTCCACCTGACTGCCAAGGGCTGCTGTTAACAGTGGGCCAAAAGGCAGCCAGAGCATCTGCTCCCAGAGCTGGCTCGCAGCTCCTGAAAGTGTAAAGGAGGGGCTGACAGCAGTAGGGACACCAGGTGGGAGACAGAAGAGAGTCTATGACTGGAGGAAATGTCATTAGTTCCTAATGAAGAGCATGTCTACACTGGAGCTAGAGGTGTAACTTCCAGCTCATGGGGACATACCCAGCCTAGCTCTGATTGAATGCCCCTGGCATAGATAGATATACCCAAGGTTCTAGGGCTGGGGTAGTTTATTTGGATGGACATACAGGGTGAAATCTGGGCCCCACTGAAGTGATGCACAAAACTTCCATGATCTCAACAGGGCCAGGATTTCACCCCTGATGTCACCGCTTCCCCTGAGCAGGTAGAGAAACATACTTAGTATTAGACAGAGCAGTACAAGTGGATAAGAATAGCTGGCCCGTGAGGGAGCGCCGTGTTGCTGTCCCAACTTCTGAGGGCCCAAGCAAGAATGGGCGCAGCATAGCGATGTAGCGGAGAGGTTTATTTCCAGCCTGAGACACATGCAAAGCTCACTATCACGGCACTCATCCCTGTGCCCTCTGTGTGCACGGCCCACAGTAACAAGTACAAGGGCCTCAGACTGTGCAAAGCCCAGAAAAATCCACTGCAGCAGGAGATGGTTGATGTTGCAGTCTCTGTTTGCCCAGTGGAAAGCACTACTGCAAGTCTCATCCCTACTCGCTAACTTTCGACCTCGAAGCTCCCTTTTCGGTTTCAAGTTAGTCTGCAGCCCTGGACTTTCCAGGCCACGTTCAGTCATCTTTGTAAAGCACTCCTAGCATGTGCCTGTCTGGCAGCTTTCTGTTATGTAATACAAGAAAGTGCCCAGTATGTGGTATAAATGACAGAAAACAATGCTGTAAAGACACTGAATACAGATAAATCAAAGCATGCCATCTTGAAGGTCCATACCATAGCAGAAGGAGAGAGAAATTAGGCATCATAAGTAACAGGAAGTTTAAAAAAAAAAAAAAACCAAAAAGAGGAAGGCTGTGTCTGAAGTCATGAGTGCAGAGGAGAAGGCTCTTATGCCAACAGTAGGAGGTGATGTGAAGGAACAAAGAAGCAGCAAATGCTAGATAACATGGGGCAGGAGGCTGTGGAAGGAGAAAAAGAGAGAGAACTGAAGGAAGAATGGAACAAATCCCATGGGACTTCTAAAAACAAAAAGCAAATTTTAACTGGATTTTAAAATGAACGGAAAAACAAATAAAAGTGTTTGTGGGATGAGGACTATTCTGGTCAGAAATCTTGGTGTAAATGTGATGTCCATTTTCCAGCAATAATATGTATCCCATGTAATACAGCACTTGATTTCAAAGAGCTTTACAAATATTAGCTAATTTCCATGTTTCAATGGCTAGGGCCCTGGCCTGGAAGCCAGGAAACCTGAGCTCTAGATTCAGCTTAGCTACTGACGTTGGACCAATCACTTCACCTCAATTTCCCCTCCTGCCTTTTGTGTATCTTGCCTATTTAAGCTATGCATTTTTCAGGGCAGGGAGTGTTTCTTACTACGTGTACATGTAATGTGTAGCACAAGAGGGTCCTGATCTCCTTAGGCATTATTGTAATATAATAAAGATACATTCAAAGATGGTATTTCACACACACACACACACACACACGAATACAAAACCAAGGAAATTAAAAGTTGAGGCATTTAACAGTCCACACTAACAGCTTCTGCACCCACACCTCACCAGTAGGCCAATGCCATACATCATAATACACTCTAACCCTAACTCTGCTCTACTAAGAATGCCAACTTGCCAGCACCCTGTTTTCCAAAGTCCATTCCACCATAAACAACCCAGACATCACTCTCTTTGCCACCCTCAATACTCTGCTATTGTCCATTCTGCACAGTTCTGGAAAATCATATTCATTCAAGCTGGAAGAATATGGTGGCCCCTGACAGAATATAGTGCCACCATATTCTCTGACAGAAGAATGGCCTCACTCCAATGGGGAACAGAGGGAAATTATGGCCATTTTGAATGGGGATTTTTCTAATGACAGCTCTATAGCTTCTCTCTCACTGATAACAACAGGAGTAGCAGGCATTCTGAAAGAGGTATTTCCAAGGGGAATTCTCTGTAGTTGAATGTTACTCACCCAAAGGAGAAACTTTTAGTTATGAAGAATGTTGGCCACAAAATGACCCCCCCCCCCCCCAAAAAAAAACCTTCAAGTGAAGCCAGTGCATGCGATTTCAGTGACTTGTAACTATCTGAGAGGCATGAAGGGTGTGTGTTGTCCAGTTATTAAGATAGCTCAGGGAGTAAAATGGTATGGCATGGGACTAATTTTTAAAAAGTGATTAATTAATTAGTTTTAATTCAAACTAATTACTGTATTTACTTGCAAATACTCAGAAAACTCATTCTCTGCCCAAAAAGTAAGTGCTGTAGTTTTGTAGAGATCTTCCTCAAATCTAACAAACTAATTCCTGCTTTGAATCAAAAGCCAACTCAGCCTATGGAGTTGAGTAGCCCTGCCAAAATATATACATAGTAAGATATTCTTAGCAAGAACATATTTCAAAATGAGGCTTAATTTCAGGCTAATGTTTCAGGAGACATAGATTGGACAATCTGTGAGTCCAGAATTTCCTACTTGGTCATATTAAGATAGATTTATCAGTTTGCATTATCATACTGATCAGTAAAACAACTAGAAGAAACAGAAGCTGAGTAATAATGAACAGTACATTGCATGGATGTGTAAATCAAAGCCGTGATAATCCCCAGACCCAGACACTCAGTTAAATGTTAAACCAAGCTGAATCCTTTTGTAAGAAAACTAAACAGTACTGAAAGTTATTTTAATAGCAATTCCCTATTTTCTTCTCCTTTGTATCTAGAAAAAAAACAAAGATATTGAGCAGCATGAGTCAGACTGAAAATATAGTACAGCTTGGACTATATTAGTAGATTTGAAAAATGTACAGAAATGAATGTTCACAGATTATTTATAGCATCAGGCAAGAGTTGTTATGCCCCACCAGATGCTGGCCAGAAGCATGAAAATAATTTAATGGGACTCTGTAACTATCCCCTGTTGCACTAAAATAAACACTTTTACCGTGCTCAGCACTATCTATAGAAACGTAGAGCTGGCAAGGGTCCTCAAGAGGTGCTCTCTTCCATCCTCCACACTGAGACAGGACCAAGTAAATTTAGACCATCCCTGAAATGTATTTGTACAACCTGCTCTTAAAAATTTCCAACCTCCATCTGCCTAGCTAGCCACAATGTCCCTAGGTAACCTGCTCCAGCACTTAACTAACATGCACACAGGTGCTCACATCATCTCTCCAAAATACGTTCATGTCAGAAAACACAACGGGTGTCCTGCGGCACCGTAAAAACCTAACAAATTTTTTCGGGCATAACCTTCTGTCAGATGCATGTGATGAAGTGGGTTGCAGCCCACAAAAGCTTATGCCCGAAGAAATTTGTTGGCCTTTACAGTGCCACAGGACTCTCACTGTTTTTGCTGTATACAGATTAACACGGCTACCCCTCTGGAACTGATTCATGTCAGAGACTCAGAGTGCATATGCACTGCTTCCATTTATTCTCACACCTTCCCATTAAGGTGGAGTTGACAAACCGTAGGGCGTCCTCAGCCAGATCAATTAATTTAGCCTAGACCTGTAATTCGCAAACTCTACCACCTTGTACACCACCAACATAAAATGCCACCACTTGTGGTACCACCACCAATTTTTTTATAAGCAGACTGTCTGAAAATTATCTTAAAGCCTAAGTGTTGAGAGGGCATTTCCCATCAGTGCAGCATAGTGAGTTCCCACGCTCATTAGAATATAGGAGGTCGACAGGAGACACACAATGAAAGCTACGTAGAGTAGCTTGCAAATCTCCTGTTGACTGCCACCGAATTCTGCAGTAAGTGTAGACCAGGCCTTAATTAGTCAGTGGACATATACCATTGGGAAGTGGCATGCATATCACTGGTGGTACACGTACCGCAGTTTGGGAATCGTGGTCTAGATAGAAAAGGCTTGAGAAATAAACCATACGAAGTCAAGGGCCAGATGCTCAGGTGGTGGAATTTGCCATAGCTTCAGTCAAATCAACAGAGCTGCACCAATTTTCACCAATTAAGGATCTGGCCCGTAGTACTGTTCTACTCTTAAACACTTAAAATTAACCAGATAAACAATCCTCATTGCCAAGCTACTCGTGCAACTAAGTCAACAGATATGGAAGGTAACTACCCAAAATCCAAACCCTCAGACGGACTTCTAGGACACAACTGACCTGGCATGCAATTGTGTCTACACCAAACAATCACTAAATGGAACTCACAGACGTGCTTATGCACGGAGAGCATGTAACACGGTGAATCAGATCTTTGGCCCCTTTTCCATTTGCTTTATCCTGTTTGAGGAATGCAAAGCAGTGGCCAGTGGGGCAGCTGGGGAATCCCTTATTTAGAGGAAACTGTGGGTGGTGGGAAGCTGGTGTAATCTGTTCTCTCTCACCCACTTTCCTCCATTTCCACTCCAAGCCAGGGGCATTATAGGGTGGACAAAGGCAGGAGAGGGCCAGTTCACAGCATGAGCACAGTCCACAACCAGGCTTCTGTTGGCATAAATTAGAGCATTGCTTGGGCTGTTCCAAACTGCAGTAAGGAGCCAGGTTGGCCTTCGATCAGTCCCGGACGGCTTAAAGCATTTTTCCTTCTCCTAACCTTACCCATGGGTGCTAATTGAGCCAAGTGCAGGTTGGCCAGACCTGAGGATCCGGCCCACGTAGAATGAAGCTCAAATTTTAAAACCACTCATTATGAAAGTAGCTACAATGTTACAAACAACCACATGCCTTAGGGCCATTGATGGCTTAAGGAGACTCTCAAGTGACAAAATTCTGGAAGACAAAGATTCTCTTCTTCTTCAACCCACAACAGTAGCTTTGTTACAATAAGCATTTAGGCTTTGCTGCTAGTCAGAAAAAAACACTGCAGAAAACACCAAAATGACCAGCTGAGAGCAAAGGTTTTCAAGTTGGCAGAAAATATTGTTCTGCTCCTCAAGGCTGAGAATAGTTCGAAATTCACCATTAGTATTGCTCCAAAATGACAGTTTTGATTAAAATGTTAAAGAATGCTATGCAAACTATTTTAAATGATTATTAGACCAATAATAAAAACCACTAGGAACTTTTGCATTTCCTCATTGCTGATCAGAAATCAGTGTTCCAAGATTACAAGGCCAGATAGGGCCACTGTGATCAAGCCTGATCTCCTTCATAACTAACAAAAGCCTTGGAACTCCCCCAGAATAATTCCTAGAGCATACTTTTAAGAAAAACATCTCACTTGGGTTTTAACATTAAGATCAGGATCTGAGTAGTCTTTATATTCCACAGATTACAACTCACTTTAAAGTTGCATATTTCAGTATTTCTCATATTTTTAAACTTCTGAGTATGACCTTTGCAACATCTTGGCCCCACTGAAATCAACCACAAAACTCCAGTGGATATCACTGGGGCCAGTGATTTCTTGTGTGTTTGCAAATTTCTTGGTTTTAGTGACAGCAAAAATGCTGGTCCATGCATATATAACTTGCACCATGGTTTCTGCAATGCTGTTGACACTTCTAAGCCAAGACCCTATCTCCAGTTGATTTGGCTATTCCAAAACCACACAGCACCCATCATTTTTATTTTGCTTCACTATTCATATGGCTCCCTTCTCTTTTCTTCACCCCCTGGTTTCCTAGCCTGATCTGCTATTGCTTTGAAATTCTTGCTTCTTACATTTCAGACTATCACCCCAGGCGTCCTTCCTACCTTACTTCTGTTATCACTCCCTACCTTCCTGTTCACTCCCTTCACTGATCTTCTCACAATCTTCTTCCCACAATTCACTCTTCTCAATCTGACACTTTTTCCCTGCTAGCTCCAGGCCCTGCTGCAGCCTTCATTTTTCAGACCAGTTTCATCATTTTAAACATATCTCGAAAACCCTTTACCTCGAATGATTGTTTCTCTCTCCTTTGCCTCTTCTTGGAAGCCCAGTAGTTTGCTTTCCCTCCAGACTACCAGTTGTCAACATGTTCATTTTTATTATTAATTATCCTATGTTTATGTGCTATGCCCTTCCACTTTCCTTCCCTGGTGCTCTGTGTAATGGAATTATTAGATAAATTATGCTGAGAAATTGGTTCAGTACTGACTAAGAAGACGACTGATACCTAATGAGTCACGATGAGTGTTTTCTGCAACTCCCAGAAGGCATCCATTCAAGTGCTGACCCAACCCATTCCTATTTAGATTGTGGAATCTCATAGAATCATTGCAAACAATTCCACAGCAGTTCAGTGGTAGCTAAGAGGCACTGCCTCTCTATCGTCAGGAAGCAACAGTGCCCAGCAGGACATTGTGAGTCCAGTTGGGCCATCTGATTTGACTTCAGTTACAACTACTAGTTGTGGGGTTCACAGAGATGGGGGGTGTGGGAGAGAACAGATTACATCTAATCACTGAATGTGATTAGACTTGCATTAGCAAGTATCTTATTTCATAAATACAGTGATGCTAATGGGAGCTAACACCTGACAGAGCTGAACCCTATTTAATTAAATAAAATACAACAATGATATCGTATCAGTTCTCTAGATGGTTTGAAACAGCATCAGGTTGTTCTATATCTAAATAACAGGATTTGAAAATTAGTAGTGAAAAAACCGGCACTCGCCTACATGAAATCAATTATTTTTCTCGCTCTCTTCCTCTCTCTCTCACACACTCCCTCACACACACACACTTACGTGACTTTGCCATTGACCTAAATAGGGCCAGGATATCATACTAATTATTAAATAATTTGTCCAACTGGAACGTTCACCTATCCTGGCCATGAAGGAGTTAAAGATTTGTACACAACAAAATGAAAAGGGCTATTTAAAATTCTCCTTCCAGTGAAAGCCATCATTCACCATATGGTAAGATATTTATCCCAAATACGTGTTGTTCAGTAAATCATAGGTATTTTTTTTTAAGTTCTATGCAGCAAAATGTCTCTGTACATTGCTGTCTTTGTGACTGTTATGGAACAGTTTGTAGCATAAATTTCACTGGAACAAAATATTTTTGGCACTGCCCTCGTTTTTCCTCACTTCTAGTTCTTCGGTAAATAAAATCTTCCCACAGCTTCTGTGGTCCCCTGTCCTTTACACATAGCATTAGCTTATCTGATGGAAAACATACAAGACCTATAAAAACCACACACACACAAAAGAAAGGGACAACAGCTAACATTAGCTTTAACTTTGCCTCTACTTTCAGTCCTGGAAAGCGGAACAGTTCTAAGAACAACTTGCAACTCAAATTGTTCAAGAAGCATCTCTCCAATATTCACCCCCCCCCCCCACATCCACCTCTGTGGGATTTATATTGTTGTTGTTTGTAATTTATTTCTAGGGCTGGTACTAATTTTCAGTTTGTCATCCTTTGACTCATAGAAACTCTGCCCCTTCAAAAAGAATGCATCTCGCTGCCGATCACGGAAAAAAAAAGTAACATGAAATTCCATCCTTTCCTGATTGGATAGAAGATGAGAAGAGGACAAGTTAGAACAGTATGATGAGGAAGTTCTGTCATTTCCAGAAGGAAGCATGATTCACAGTGCAGAGCATTTTTGGGAGGCTGAATCAGAGCTGTCGAGGAAGTCAGTTCTTGGACAGTTTGACTGTTTGGTTTAACTGTGACTTTTCCAGTGAGCTGCTTGCTTCCCTGTGAAGACTGTAGATACAAAAAGCTCAGATTACATGCCACTAAAGAACAAGCAGCAAAGCAGACAATGGAGTCCCAGAGTGAGAGAAAGCTCAACACTAGAGTTTACAAAGCAAGACAATTTGACATATATTTGCAAAAAAAATACAAAATAAAATTGAAAAATGCACCAGAAGTATAGGAGAAATATTTTCTCAAGCTCCATCGCAGTTCTTGCTAAGGCATGCAATTGGCAAAAGTTTATGTCAGAAAAAAAAACCCCTTAGTATAACTGTAAAATGCACCATGCATGTTAAAATGAATGGATGTTTACTGCCACAGTGGTGGTGCGGGGAGCGGGTAATTATGTGCCAAATTCTCTGCTAGTATAAACTGGCACTGCTCCACTGATGTCCATAGAGCTGTGCCTATTTACACGAGCAGAGAATTTCGCTCAAGAACTTGCCTGACATTCACATGATAGAACAATGCATGCTGTTTTTATATTAATAATCTATATCGCTCCCTCGAAGAAAGATGGATTGTTTGGCCATTATACATAATTTTTGTTAAAAGTTTGTCCCAGACAGATCATGGCATTTTAGAGTAAGTTACTTATTGGCTGCCAGTAAGTTTCAGGATAAATGTTAGTTTTTGCAAATCCATAATGCCCTAACTGGTGCAGGGTCTGGTTACTTGAGTTACTGGCTCACTTCATGTGCTATATTGCAACAGCTGAAGTCAGCCGAGACACTTGAGCAGGAGCCCTTCTCATAGAAAAGAAAGGGATCTGCTGGCACTAGCAGCTTCTTCTCTATGTGGAGTCCTCAGTTCTGCAATTCATTGCCTTCTTGGTCATCCAGAGCCCAATCTCTTAACTTTTTGCGGACATGCCCCATGGCTTTCCTTTCCCCCCCCCCCCCCCAACCTCTTGAAGGGGTAGGGTTGTTGTGCCTGCTGAGAAGGGCTTTCAATAAGATTGCAGCATATTTGTATCTTTATTGTTAGATCAGAACAAGCAGTTTATGTACTGTGACAAATTACCTTAAATTAGGGCACCCAAAGCATGGGGTAGGGAGATGTTTATATTTTGTACACATTCATCACCCCCATCTTCACAACTGATCATGTGGGAACTAAGTTTCTATTCTTCTGGTAAGCTGAAATTAAACATCAAGTAAAGTCAGACTTTCTGTAAGGTACATGAGTAGAATGAAATGTAAGAGAAACGGAATGTTCCACATGTTACCTTACTGTGTTTGGGAGCGAGAGGTTTTGCTGACTATGGTAGCACGTAGGAGGAGATCTGGGACAAAAAGGCGTTGCTTGTGGCAAACCAGGAAATGAGCTAGTGCCTATCCAATTTTTCTGTTTGCCTGAAGAGGATATAAAATATGCTTATACTAGGGGTACTGCAGCTACAGTACAACTGGTTAACAATAAGAAGGACATTAGAAAACAATGGCTAGGAACTAGAAACACCCAAGCAGGCTATGTGATTTAAAAGCATCCCAGGAATTTGCCCTCATCTAAGAATGCCATCCATCAGTATGAGACTGCAAGGATTGTCTATAGTTCAGAGATCATGCAGGCATAGCTATGGCTGTGTAGTTTTGCTAGTGTAACTCTATAGTGTAGGCACACCCTACACCAACAGAAGGGCTTTTTTCATTAATGCAGGAACACCTTCTCCTCAAGCAATCAGCTGGGTAGGTCAACAGTAGCATGTTTCCATCTACCTAGCTGTGACTACACTTGAGGTGTGGTTGGCTTAGGTCTGGCACTCAGGGGTGTGGATTTTTCACACCCCCTGATCACCATAGCTATGTTAATTTACCTTTTAAATGTAGACCAGGGCTAAAGAGACAAAGACAAATCAGTGCATTCAATTCTGCAAAGTGACATGGTGGGTCAAACTCAGAAGCTACGTGTAAGAGTAGGCATGATAGTGTTTCCTATATACTCTAATTTTGCATTACTTATGAATACATTCTTAACTGGAGGGGGGGAGGGAACTTTATTACTGTAATTGCAGGTAACAGCTGCTGCATTTAAAGTTTGAATTCCAACTTCTATTCTAACCCCTGCCACGTCCTCCATTACTGCCCCTTTCAATTTCTCATAAACTTTCTCTTTGAGGTTATTTTTGAGCAAATTGGAGTGAGCCCATGGTTGAGCTATTCAGATGTAAAAAAAAAAAAAAAATCCCAAACCTTTCTCCATGTGTTGCAATCAGAAATCTATCACTCACATAATTCAGCAATGACAAGCTAGAAACTTCATATTTAGCTAAGTGAGGTCTCCAATACAAATACACTCCTCAAATCTGCAACTTAATCTGACTAGTTCCAGAGGTGTAGCGGTGTTGGTCTGTGTACAGCAAAAATGAGAGTCCTGTGGCACCTTAAAAACTAACAAAATTTTTCAGGCATAAGGTTTCGTGGGCTGCATCTGACAAAGTGGGTTGCAGCCCACGAACGCTTATGCCCAAAGAGATCTGTTAGTTTTTAAGGTGCCACAGCACTCTCATTGTTTTAATTGAGTCTGAGGTGGTCACTTGCTCACATAGGCTATGTCTACACTTACGAAAGTTAATTCGAATTAGTTAATTCGAACTAACTAATTCAAACTAATTTTAGTTAGTTCGAATTAACTTAATTCGAACTAGCAAATTTTAGTTCGAACTAAGCAAGTGCCATGCAAGGCACTTGCTTAGTTCGAATTAGTCAATTGTATGAGCTAGCTCAATGTGCCGGTTAGTTTGAACTAAGCACTTAGTTCGAACTAACATGGCCACATTGGGTTAATTCGAACTAACTAGTTAGAACCCTTACTTCGAAAAGTATAAGCGAATTTATTAGTTCGAATTAAGGAAGCCCTTAATTCAAACTAATGAAAGCCTAGTGTAACCAAGCTTCCTTAATTTGAACTAATTTGCCAGTGTAGACATAGCCATAGAATCTAACAGTAGGATCATGACCCAAGTTTGCACTGTAGATCTCACTGACCAAACTAGATCTGCAGAAAACCAGTTAAAAATAGTAAAACTATTGAACCTCTAAAATTAGCATAAAATGTTTTAATATGCAATGTCACTTCTGCACATTAAGGATGAGCTAGAATTTGCTGAACATTTGTGGTTCAAGGACCATGGCTGACCTAAAAATTCCCATTGGCACTGGCAGAAGAACGGCAAGCTCTAAAAAGGAAGAAAAGCACCAGACTCTAGAGATTTTAACTAGGCCCAGTGGGCGTTTCACACGCAGACAGCATGTTGGAATAGACCCATTATGAATAATCATTCTCAGAACCTAAAGCTTGTTGATGTTACCCAAAAGAATCATGGATGTTAATCAAGAACAATACAATCAAAATGGGGAAAAAATGGCTACAAATCTTCCATTGAGATATCATGTCATATGGAGTAGTAAATTTCCCAAGATGCAAGAATATGAAGAAAAAATATTAGCTAGTTTGGTATCAACCAATATCATGTGGCTCATAAATGCTCCCAGTTAGAGTAATATCTCTGGGTTTTTAGTCTAGCTTGATGCAATGTTACTCTAAAAAACATCCATGCTTCCTGTAAAGCAGAAGACAGTCCAGCCCAATTCTGTTTGTGAATACCTAGCCAATCAGACACCATTCCTGCCCTACCAAGAATGCAAATCTCAGCATACGCATCGACAGATGAACTTTCTCTAGACCTAAGTTCTAAAAGAAATAATCCAATTGCAAAGCATGCAAGCTCATGGCAGCAGTTCTACCCACTTGGCATTGCCTCTTCCTGTTAATTGCAGAGTAGAACATGTTCTTCTTCAGGCTTTTCCTCTATCTATCTCAGAAAGACAGCCAGACTGTGGCCATTTGTGGGGGAAAGTTGGCAGCTATAAGTCACAAAAGCCAAGCTGTGGAATGTATTTTTCCAACAGCAGCATCTGGTCCCCTGGTTAACTTCCTGATTGATGAGGCCAACCACAGTAAAAATGTACAAACCATAGTGAGGGAGGGGAGGGGAGGCGAGGGGAGGCTGGGGCATAGTTTATATCTTTAAAAATAGCAGTGCAAATCCAAAGTATATTGGCAGATTTCATGTCATTTCAAAACTTAACTGGGAAATGCATCTTCCTGCCGATTGTCTTGAGCATTATTCCCTGGTGTGATCCTCTGGCAATTCCAATAGTGAAGCCAACAGCTACACCTTCACACACAGAACCAGTTCGGCAAGTTCAGAGCTCAAGTGCCAGACTCTAGCATATTGTTTTGAATGATGGTGCATGACTGGTTGGCTAGCTGTACTGTGGCAACTGCATTGTAACCATTGGGGCATTTACAAAGTCAATCTGCTTTTTAGTTGTATTGGCTTGTTTGCTTATCATTTTAATTGTTGCACCTTTGTGACATCCCCCTCCCAGAGTCTGGTCTGGTGTGCCGCTATGACCCCTGATCTCCGCTCCTGAACCCCAACTTACCCCTCTTTGCTAGGTGACCACTCACTCCTGAGTCAGTCCACGCCAGTCTCCTGTGTATAATTGGTCCCAGGAAGTGGGTGTGTGCCCTCTGGCCACTCAAGGGACGTTCCCCAAGCAAGCACCCCCCCCAGCCCCAGTTACCATACCGGGAACTTCTGTCTTATAGAGATAGAGACCCTTCCCCAGTCACCACAGACCCTTGTCCTTCCATTTATCAATAAAATGGATATGCACAGCCTCACTCATTCACACCCTCTAATATCCACACAGCCTTAGATAAAACAAATACTAGTTTATTGATTAGGATATGATTTTAAGTGAGTATATAGCAAATCAATGCACAATCATTTAACAAAGGAGTCAGGAGTTACCACAAGCAAATAAAAGATATAAAACATATGCCAATCTAACACTATCCAGGATTTATCTCTAGTCTATTCTCCTCATTCTTACCCACAAGGCTGGCCGCTGATGGTGTTCATCCAGTCTTGGCTCTCCTGGCCACGTGGATAGGTCTAGTCTCTTGGAATTGCTTTTAAGGTGGTATTTCTCTGGCAGAAAGTCAAAAGCCCCTCTCTCAATTCAAAGTGTCTGTATTTGTTTTCCAATCCCTCTTCCTTTTGTTCCACCTTCTCTGTGCTGCTGTGTGACTCTCTCTGTCCCACCTGAGCCAGGGAGCTCAATTTGCATTGCTTTTCTCATTGCACCTCTCCAGCCTCAGAGAGAGTCCTGATGGTCTGAGCCCTGTACCAAGCGTCACATCTGTACGCATATACGATGTTGCAGAAAACATGGTACCATGGTAATTATGTAGAATATGTTATGCATATTATTTTGCATCAAACCACACAGTTACACAGCAAAAGTGAACAGGCAAGTTACAAAGATCATAGCCCATTGTGCATCACGTGACAACCTTTGAATGTGCTCTTCTACTCTATGGCCATGGAAAAGGTTCTGCTTCAGTTACCTTTGAATTATAGTTTGCATGTGAAAGGCTTTTTTAAAGTGGTCAAAAGAAGTTTGTGCCACAGATCAGTGCATGCAGGGAATTAATTCTGCTCTCACTTGTACCCGTGCAAGCCCAGCCCACTGAGTCTCACAGAGGTTAGTCAGGCTTACTTGTTCTCTGATAACTATCTGTAGCCTCAATATGGGAGGACAACTTTGGATGAAGTCCCAGCCCCATTGTTGTCAATGAAAAACTCATGTTGATGTTAGTGGGATTAGTATTTCCTCCCCGGTCTTTCCTACACACTGACATGTGCTTGTACATACATGCAAACAGGTGTGCATACACAAACAACACAAAACTATCAAGTGTTGATTGAGCAGTGAAATGCTGCCAAAATGAATCACTAGCTTTCATTTAAATTCTCAGTTTGTCCTTTAATTTCTTCTGCAGTCACATTCCTTGTAAAGGGAAATACATCTCAGTAATAAATAAAAAACATTTTGAAAATGGAATATAGATGGTGTCAGATAAAGAGTCTTTGTCAAATGATAGATCTCTGTCTTCCACCCACTCCTCCCCCATTTCCCGTGTATTTTCTTCCATTCTCATCTACATGGGAGGGGAACAAGATAAGGAAGGAATATAGAAAACCAAGCACAAACTTGCAAAACTAGTCTCTCAGACTCTGCCCAAGCCAAATAACAAACGGAGCTGCTTGTCTGTGATTGCAAGTAGCATAAATCAGGTGTGTCTGTTTGAGGGGGAGAAAGGTACATTTACAAACAGTACCCTGTCAAAAAGAGTTCATTGTCAGAAGAGGATGAGAAGAATTTAAGAGCTTATGAAATCATGACCTGCCAAGGGGCAGGAGGATAGAAGGAGAATTAAAAGAATGTTTCATTCACCAGCCCCATCCCATGCACCGCACAGCAAATAGATTTTGAAATTCTGAGCATGTCCTCGGTGTCAGCAGGTGATTAATTCATCCATCAAATGGAAAACAGACTTCTAAAATCAGGTGTCCCCATATGGGGCTTTCTGCTGCTGGCAGCAAATACAGGCACATTTCAGTCACTTGTTGATTCAAGTCAGGCCATCAAGGCTTACTAGCCATGACTTTCTGGAGGTGATTTCTGGCATCTCCTCTTAGGAAAGAGTGAGAAAGTCATCATTTCTTAGAACGATGCTCCCTCTACTGATGTCATGCAAAGAATGTTGCTGTAATGTTTTGAATTTTAATCTGAGTTTGTCTGATAAGTGGGCTGCAGTAGCTTAATGGCTGATTCTTTGCTGTTCCATCTTACTGTCTAAATATATTTGCAGGCACTGCTTTGCCTTGAAAGGGTGGGGCATATATTGTAGAATATTGGTTATTTTTACTTGCACTACATTAAGAGGCTATTTTCAGTCAGAAGCTGCTCGATATGGAGTACATGTTCGGAACAGTAAGTGGAAAAAGTAGGACATATCCTTATTTTTCTCAGAGCAAATAATACCAATACTTTCCATATAGACAGGAAATGACTTGGTTTTATAGATAGAATATGGTATATTTTGTTATACATATATTCTATTATACATATATATTATAACATATGCAACATCTATGTAAAAAAATACACCCTTACTGTATCTCAGGTTGTAAATGTAAAAAGTAGTAAACACAACAATGTAAATATGAATGCAGTTTGGAAACAAAAGGACAAACCTAACAGTTAAAAGGACCATTATACCCCTCTAGCCCTCTCAGAAAAAAATCTTTGGATGCACCTACACTAGTAAATTAAGTCGATTTAAGCAGGCTTAAGTTGACTTAATTTACTCTGCATCCACACTGGAGTTTCCTTAAGTCGACTTAAGCTGCTACTATAAAGTTGACTTTAACGCTTAAGTCGACTTAAGCAGTCTGGATGCCCTAAGTCGACTTAGGGCAAGGGGGGAAGTGAGCCCCTGCTCCCTCCTAGATGGGACCCAAGCGGTCCTGGCCGAAGGGAGCCCGCGCTCCCTCCTAGCTGGGACCAAGCGGTCCCGGCAAGAAGGGACCGTGGGTGTTCTTTCTCTCCAGGACCCCCGCAGGTCCTGGCAAGAAGGGAGCGCGGGCTCCTTTCTGCCGGGACCCCAGAGATCCGGGCCAGAACAAAGCCCTGCAGCTCCCTTCTGGCTGGGACCATGCTCCAGCTCCCGGGAAGCCCCCGGAGGCTTCTCGGGAGCTGGAGAGCAGCCGTGCCAGCAATTGCCGACGCTGAGGGCAGCCGTGCCAGCAATTGCCGGCTCTCCAGGTCCACGGTCCCTTCTCCCCCGGACCACTCCAGGGCTTGTTGCCACGGGAAGAGTTCTCCCTGGACCTAACTAGTCGACTTAGAGAGTCTAATATAGACTCTCTAAGTCAAGTTAGTAAGGTCCACTTTAAGTCGACTTAGGAGTCCTGTGTGGACTCTCTAAGTTGACTTAATAAGGTCGACTTAAAGTCGACTTATTTAAGTCAACCTAAATCCCTAAGTGTAGACATAGCCTTTGTCACCCTTAAGATTTGCATGATGACCTAAAGGTCAACAGACTTCAGCACTGTTGGACCAAAGGCAGGAGCAAATTCCAGAGTCAAAAGCCCTACACTAAAAACATCCTTCCTACCCCTGTAATGAACATTTCAGTCTATGGATTAGCAGCTCAAGTGCTTCAGATGACCCCAGTTGTTATAGCTGAAACATTTAGGAAAGAGATAGCTTCTCATAGAGCTAAAACTAAACCATACAGGGTTTCATTGCTCAATTTCAATGCCTGAATTTCAATTTTAGTGCTTGAGTTGCCTGAAAATGAAGAGGGAATCAATGTATTGCCTGGAGCACTGGCATAGTAAAATGCTAAGCAGTTAGCCTCCCTATTCTGCACCTGCTGCAAATTTTGAGCAGTCCTCAGCCATTGGCACATGTATTGCACACCACAGCATACCGCGGTGAACCAAATTAAGTTCAATAAAAGCACTGATGACCTTGGCAAGTTCCATATCTGAGAGAAATGGCTGCAATTATTGCAACAACCCTGGTCACTGATGCCAGCTTAAAATCAGGGAGGAATTAGTTCAAAAGTACCCACAGATTAGCAAAGGATGTATATATTCTTTCAAAAGTGGGGGAGGGCAGGTAGATTCCAACAGAGCGATGTTCTCCAGATGGTTCTGCTAAGCAACCAGCATCACTTCTGCCTTATCTGGACTGAACTGCCATTCATTCGCCCTCTTCAGTCCCACTACATTGGCCAGGCACTGGGAAAGTACAGGCACCACACTGCTTGTGCTTGAGTAAAGAGCTATACAGAGCTCTGTGCCATGCACACTCAGACAGCACTGCAGCCCAAAGCATCTGGCATCCATTCTGTGGCTGCACATGGACATTGCACAGGAAGGATGACAGCCAAGAATCCTGTGGAATCCTGCCCTTGAATGTGCTTTGGGTCAGAAGTGCAACTGTCCAACACTACTGAAGAGCCTCTGCAATATAAAACCCAATTACTCAAGAATGAACACAGCCACACCTGCCAGGGTCCAGGTCAGGTCACTAAAATCTCATGAGCAGCAGTGTGAAAAGCTGCCAATAGCTCTAACAAAATCAGCGTGAACAACTTGCCCATCCTGGGATAGTGATTTGGAGGGAAGCAGTAGATGTGATGTACTTGATTTTAGTAAGGCTTCTGACATGGTCCTGTATGACAGTCTCATAAGCAAACTAGGGAAATGCGGTCTAGATGAAATTACTATTAAGTGGGTGCGTGCACAACTGGTTGAAAACAAGTACTCAGAGAGTGTAGTTTACTGTCAGACTCTGAAGACATAACAAGTGAAGTTCCACAGTGGATCCAGTGCTATTCAATGTTTTTCACTCCTACCTTAGCTAATAGAGTGAAGATTATGCATATAAAATTGGTGAATGACACCAAGTTGGGAACATTGCAAACACCTTGGAAGACAAGATTGGAATCCAAAAGGAGCTTCACAAATTGGACAGTTGGTCTGAAAGCAATAAAATTAAATTCCATGAAGACTAGTTCAAAAGTCCTACACTTAGGAATGCATGAATACAAAATCGGAAATAACTGGTTTGGTGGTAGCACTGCTGTAACAGATCTGAGTGTTACAGTAGATCATAACGGATAGATTTGATGTCACAAAATAGTTTGAGCAAGAGAATAACAGCTGCTTGTTAGAGGGCATCTGGCCTCTTGCTATCCATCAAAGCAAGACTAATCCTGTCCCCTCACAACAGAGCTAATCCCACTTCAACTTGATTTTGTGAGGGGCAAAGATCCTGCTTACAACAGGTGGCTCCTCCAGACATGGATCTGTCACCCATGGAATCAACTAATCCTGTCCAAATATGTGATCTTTTCTCAAAAAAAAAGTAAGAAAATTTTTAACAGTGAGAAGCCCTTGACTATTTCCAGTTGATAGAACCAAGATTTACCATCACCCAAGACAGCTGTTTTGGACAGGATTTCACAGACATTTCTGTAGATGAGAAGAAAGCTTTCTCACTTCCATGAGAAGCCATAGCATAAGATTTTAAACACCATCTAAGCTCGAAAAATTGAACTTGGAGCAGAATAACTATCACGAAAACTCAAATCTTCATCTTGTATATTTCATCTCTTATAGACCAGCTATGTACATCATTGTCAGAGTTTCACAGTAACTAACTCCTGCTCCATGATCAGTTCCAGGATTTCCCTGTCAGGTCTCCAGCCATAACTCCTTTCTGGGCAGGGATCCTTGTTCCACCCTCTTCTGACCAGAGGTTTTAAGGCTTACACTCTGATATCTCTAATAAACCAGCCAGTGCTTTGTTTTGTCTCCAAGGGCTATGAATAGCATATTGCCAGTGTAACCCATATGCCTGAAAAGGCTATCTCTGAGAGACCTGCTGAGGGTGGGTTACTGTTGTTGGGCAGATTAGCGACCCACAACTAGAAACTTCCAGAAGCAGGGAGTGGTAGCATTTTTGAGCATGCTCCACAGTGTACCCTGCTGGTGTGATGTGCTGTTGTCAGTGAGATGACATGGGAGCAGCAGCCTGTGCAGACAGCAGGCTAGAGCTGCCTTGAAAGGAGACCATGTGCTCAGTTTTCTGGAGAGAAGCTGAGCCAGGAGTGAACAAGATGTTTTCTCCCTCTAATGGAGTCATTTGCAACAGACCTTGCAGACATGCATATGGGACTGAGGGCTGGTTGCAAAGGAGAAGAAAAAGCCTGCATGGAATGCTACAGAGGATTCCAGCAAAGAAAGAAGAGGATGGCTATTTCTTGCCACTCAAGCTTCTACACTGGAACAGAGACTGTAGCTGAGAGTTGGGTGAACTCCACCGGGACTTTGGGACTCTTTGGTATCTTTCATGCAGGGGGTTTTCTAGAGGGATTGTTCTTGGTTAATTGTATTTTGTTTTCTTAGGATAAGGTTCATTTAGTTAGTAGTTAATAAAGTTCATTGTTATGTTTATTGTAGTAGTATTTTAATGTGGGAGTGTAGCTCTGAGCAAGCTTCGCTGTGAGTCCCATGCAGACTGGATCCTGGGTCCAGCTGCTTTCTCCATAGGGATCGGGATTGATTTCTGTGAGGCACTGGAGAAGGGCAATTAAATGAATTTTAACCCACCCGAAGGTTACTAGCAGTTGCATGTCAGCACTCAGCTTTTTCTAAGCAAGCTTATTTATTTTTAAGGTAAAAGCTTTACAGAGAAAACATAAAAAAACTATAAGCCGATTTAAACCCCACACTAAACATATCAGGAGTCACCCATCTGTCACAAATAGGCTCAGGTCTTTCCAATCCTTCAGTAAAGGTTGGGGCTCCCCTTGGACAGAATGTCCTGCTTGTTTGCTGAATCAAAATGAAGGCCCTGAATCAATTTAAATGCAACCCTTTTATGCCAAAAGCTCTTTCTTTGTTGGTTTCTGGAAAAGCCAGTTTGAACCATTATATGCATGCATTCCCATGGAATGGTACCTCTTTATGGAAGTGGTCACAACCTAAGTGATTCATTTTAATCAACTCCCCTCCCCCGTTTTGGTTCCTGAAGAAGCTGTGGTAAGCCACCTCTCTGGAGTTGCATGCAGTCCCTGGCTGGCAGTGATACATAAACTTAAAATAATATGGTCCCCAGGGATATTGTATGTGGTTGCAATATCTGTCACTATCACTATATAGAGATCAAGGAAACTATTGTTCAGCTGTCTTCTATCTCTAGTAGGGTGCATCTACACTTGTAAATTAAGTCGACTTAAGTCTGCTTAAGTCGACTTAATTTACTCTGTGTCCACACTGGAGTTTCCTTAAGTTGACTTAAGTCAACCTGAGGAGCCCCTGCTCCCTTCTCCCCAGACCTGCAGCTTCCCTGCCAGGGGAGCCGTGGTCCTGGGGAGAAGGGCTCCCCAGCCAGGGCTCCAGTGGGAGGGGATTCCCCACTGGAACCCTGACTGGAGAGCTGGGGAGGCGGGCGGCTGGTCCTGGCAGAGCCAGCCGCACGCCAGCTGGCTGTGCCAAGACCGAGAAGCCGCTGGCCGCTTCTCAGTCCCGGCAGAGCCAGCTGTGCACCAGCTGGCTCTGCTGGGACCAAGAAGCCACTCCCGGCTCGTCCCGGCAGAGCCAGCCGGTGCACAGCTGGCTCTGCCAGGCCAAGGAGGGGCGGGTGGCTTTCCCGGTTCCCTTCTTGCCGGCACCACTCGGTCCCGGCTAGGAGGGAGCACAGGACTCCCTTCGGCCAGGACCATGCTACAGCTCCCAGGAAGCCTCCGGAGGCTTCCTGGGAGCTGGAGGGAAGCTGTGCCAGCAATTGCTGGTGCTCCAGCTGTTTAGGGAGTCCCGGGGGCAATTGCTCGCATGGCGTTCCAGCTGTTTGGGGAGGCCCGGGGGCTTCTGTAAACAGCTGGAGCGCCAGCAATTGCTCGCACAGCACTCCGGCTGTTTAGGGAAGCCCCTGGGTCTCCCAAACTGCCGGAACGCCATGCGAGCAATTGCCCCCGGGACTCCCTAAACAGCTGGAGCACCAGCAATTGCTGGCACAGCTGCCCTCCAGCTCCCAGAAAGCCTCCAGAGACTTCCCGGGAGCTGGAGCACGAGTTTCCTGCTCTCCCTCCTGGCTGGGACCACAGGGCGTGGGGCTCCCTTCTCACTGAGACCCGAGCAGTCCTGGCGAGGAGAGCTCCCTTCTGCCCGGGACCTGAGAAGTCCCGAGCAGAAGGGAGCCAAGTGGTCCGGGGCAGAAGGGAGCTCCACGCTTCCTTCTCCCCCGGACCACTCCGGGGCTTGCTGCCTGGGGAGAGCCAGCCCCATGCGGGGCCGGCTTTCCCCAGGACAAGCCCTCCTAGCCCAGGGAGCTGAGGCTCCAAAGGAGCCTCGCCTCTCCCTAGACCTAACTAGTCAACTTAGAGAGTCTAGTGTAGACTCTCTAAGTCGACTTAGTATGGACCACCTTAAGTCAACTTAGGAGTCCTGTGTGGGCTCTCTAAGTCGACTTAATAAGGTCGACTTAAAGTCGACTTAGTAAAGTCAACCTAAATTCCCTAGTGTAGACTTAGCCGTAGAGACTAGTCGAGGCATTGGAAGAAGAACTATGAATAATGCATTCCTAAGTCTATAGGTTGCTGATAAAAGCTATCGGTAACATCAGCCATATTATAACAGAAGTGAATATTCAGACCAATTGGCTGATATTTATTTGGTACATTCCTTCCTAATATCTCCTATCATTTTTTATTAGGTGGAACGTGGTGGTAAAAAGCAAGATAGAAATATCAAGAAGTGCTGGAAAGTGATGAGTGGAGAGTCATTTGAAAAATATTAGAAATCTAATCAATTAGGTTTTCCACTGGAAAACCACATGCTGTATTAACACTTGTTTGTCTGGATTCCTGCAGCATGAAGAATAACTACATAAAAAGTGCCTTCAAGTAACAAAGAAAGTGTTGTAAGAAAACAGCAGAAATAAAATAAAATAAAATAAAATAAAAACTAAAGATTTTTGTCACCTGTCAGTGTCAATAAATAAAAATGAGATGTTAAAACAAAAAAAAGTCTTATTTTTTTAGCATCAAATGCATTTCCATCACACCAGTGGGCAAAGCAGAAGATGGTATCTCTGTGTATGGGTATGCTCCCAAGTGTAGTAACAAGCAGAGCTTTGCTAGAGGTGGTGTGACTATTCATTGTTGACATGAAAGAAGAGTTACAGCTCTCTGATGCTAGCATTAGGTGGCATTCACTGGAAAGGGTTGCTAACACTCAGGGAATATTTGAAGTATGGGGCTGCAAAGAAAGAAAATCCTTGGGACAGAGGTATGTAGAAATGGACAATGAGAGCTTTGTGCTTTCATTGCTTAACCTACAAAGACTTCCTCAGACCAAGAGAAAACAAACCAAACCAGAAAGGAGATAGAGACCCAAAGATTACAGTTTCTACTGTATAAGATTCTTCTTTCGCACTGCACCCCAAGAATAAAGGGCAGGTATGACTACAGCTTCCACTGGATCTCTGCCGGATTCGAGAATGTAGGAATTCAAGTCTCCAAGCTCCAAGAACTTTGACTAAATTCATAGAACACTGGACGTAATATTAAGCAGTGGACAAATTAGCCCCAGTTTTCTCTTCTGGACAAATTCTGCTTGACAAGCTGTGAGTAGCCTCTCTGATCCTGGAGCTAATTACTATAACTGTGCAATGGTCTTCAATTTCTTTTGATACTGTTGGGTGGGGGAGTGTTCTTCAAGATGTTTATCCACTATGGGCCGCAAAAACATTTGGCCATTCTTTTTTATGGAAATTGCATTTTACAGTGAAATCGGAAAGGAAGATAAACCAATTTAAAGTCATCACTGGAAATAAAATGAACCAAATGTTAACTAGTCATGTTTACCCAACCCCAGTAAGAATGATAAGCATAGCTGTCTGTAGCTTATCATCAGACAAACTGCCCTCCTGTATTCACTCTGTTGCTAATCCATATTTGTTTTCTTGAGAAAAACCCAATTACACCTTGCTGTTGACAGTACAAACCTTTATAAATCTTTACATTTTCACTCTGGAGGAAGGGAATTTCCTCTTCTATCTCAGGGCAGCAAGTCAGCTAAAGGTGATGGGTAATGCTTGACAGCAGCTCTGTCTACCTTTCATCTTTCCCATTCACTCCACAGATATATCTTGAGTCTGACATGTAGAATAATTAAAACCATGTTGATGCCATGCACAACTGAGCGGACACATGTCAAATCAGTACCTGGTACGAACCCAACACATTGACTGTTATGAAAGAGCAGACCACTCCCAATCTGTCTCATGGTACCCTGCAATGGTATCAGACCAAGGTCAAGAGGGTTCAGGTTTAACGAACGTAGATCACTTTAACAACCTTGTCAATCAAACAGATGCCACATGACAGACTAGCGTTTTGCTCAACACTTGGACAGAGATTGACTTTATACTACTGGGTAGTTAACAGTTCTTCTCTGTTTCCTTAATGCTACATATTCAAGCTGGTATTTTCAAACTGTTCTTTTTTCATACCATTGTTAGTCTGAAGCTAATAGTGGTGCATTAATACACATGCCAATGACTTCTTAAAAATCCTTTTCTTCCCCTCTCCCACCAGCCTTTATCTGTTTTGCAGATTTGGAGGCTTTCAGCTCATCAGGGCATGGAACGTCCTTGGATGTATGGAAAGTAGCATTCTGAGTGATCACAGTACAAATAAATCACAGTAATAATGAAACCCCTATGCCCTTCTAACTTTCAACACTGCTTACTGGGGCTGGGATGCTCATTCTCTTCTCTTCCCAGGCCTCACACACAATTAGGAAAAAAGAGGGCTAGATTCTTGAGTCTGCTAAGTTCCCTGTGCACTGTGTATGTTTTCTAGTTATTGTCCCCACTTCCCCTGCTGAGGTGGAGGGTGTTCCTGTGGCAGGAAAATGTGGAGGGTTCAGGGAGGAGTTCAGCTCTGTTAGCATATACCAGCAACGGATCTTAGCATAGACCTCCTGATTCTCTAGATTCTCTAACTTCCAACAGACCAAGTGAACAGGGAGCAACAGCTCAGAAGTATTGGAGAAATGAGGCCAGCGTTCACAAGTCTGATGACTATTGGCCATTCAACAGCAGTAATTCGCGTATATTCCCATCTACAGCGCCTTCTCCTCAGTCTCTAGCACCAAGGTGGAAATAGAACTTCCACCATATGGCCTCTTTCTATCATCCTAGTCAGGCACATTTCTGTACTTTTAAACAGAGAGTAATTTAGCAGCTATGTTCTTCAGCCTTCTCATTACAGTTTAACAGTTCATCATGATCTGAGCTTGTACTTTGAGCCAGTTGCCCAATATAACATCATAAATCAATGCAATTATACATTTGAGCTCTAGAGCTTACAGTAGCCATAATTAGAGCTCCAGAGTATAAATCTCATCTCACTCGAGTTTTACATTGGTGTAATTCCATTGAGTTATTTAATGTGAGAGGAGAATCAGTCCCACAGTATCTAGGTTGAAGCCATGATTTAATCAAATCCCCGCCCCCCCCCAAGTGACAAACATCTTTTTGCTTTACAATGTTTCACTGGATGTTGCCAGTTGAAATGTTTCACACAATTTAAGCCCTTATTTCATTGTAGCTCTCCTATTTAAGTCAATAAACGTGTCTTACAGAACTGTGATGTATTAGGTGTGGGAAACTTTTATGTGGCCGGAACTACAATGAATGATAACTGCAATGGCACAGTTACTGTTGTACTGGAAATTCAAACAAGTACAGAGCTGCAAAAAGAATGACATTACACCAGACACATCACTGTTCTCTCTCAACAGGATGTCTCCATATGGAAGACCATCATCAAATACCATGGGGAGCATTGGAATGAGTTCTCAGCACAATCTAAGTGCTTATTTTCACACTTGTATTTTTTCCCAACATCCACAAAATCACTGTATTATGAGTTGAACGGCTCCATGAATCATTTTATAGGGTGATTCCACACCAATCCCGATGCTGATGGAAAAGTGAGAGCAACTTTGAAACACACCAAGTGATGTTTCCTTTACCTCTAAACGCTTCTCAAAATAATATCACTTTGACCCGTCAGATATTGAAGGGGATCATGCATGTAAAATCTATGGCCAATGATTCATTTATAAATCAATGCTGTGTATTACGGGGTGAAATGCTGATCCCATTGAATTCCTTGGCAAAAACTTCATAGATTTCAAATGGCCATTATAGCTTTGTTGCTACTGTTCGGTAGAATTTCAAAATGGTTTACATATTTTAAGTAATTAGACAGATAAGATTCATAGATTCGAAGGCCAGAAGGATCCAGTGTGATCATCTAGTTTGACCTCCTACATAACCCAGGCCACAAAATTTCCCTGAAATAATTCTTATTTGAACTATAACATAACTTTTAGAAAAAAATCCCGATCTTGATGTAAACATTGCCAATAATGGAGATACTTGATAAATTATTCCAATGGCTAATTACTGGCTAAATAGGACATCCCAATCCCAGACAAAATAATGGAATGGCTGATGCTGGACATGATTAATAAAGAATGAAAGGAGGATGATATAATTAATGCCAGTCAAGATGGGTCTGTGGAAAATAGAACCTGTCAAACGAACGTATCTTTTTTGGTAAGATTATAAGCTTGGTTGATAAAAGCAGTTGTGCAGATATAATAAACTTCTATAAGGCATTTGTATTGATACCACATAACATTTTGATTAAAAATTATGTAAAATCAACATGAGAACCATTAAATGGGTTAACAGCTGGCAAACTGATAGGTCTCAAAATGTAACTATAAATGGGAAATCATAATGAAGAAGCTATGTATCCAGTGGGGTCCCACAGGAATCGGTTCTAGGCCCTATGTCAGAGGTGGCCAACCTTACTGAGCCCCTGAAACTCCACATCCTGCTGGGCAAAATCCTATTCTGCAGGGCAGAAGCTCTGAGCTCCCCACCCCAGTCTGGTAGGTGGAAAATGGGATAGGGGCATAGGAGACTCTGTGAACAAAGAGCCGCATGCAGCTCATGAGCCACACTTTGGCCACCCCTGGCATGTTACTAGCATTAGCAATGACCTGGAAGAAAATATAAAACAGCCACTGATAAAGTCTGGAGATGACGCAAAAATTGGGAGAGCGGTAATTAATAAAGAGGACACTGATTCAGACTCAGCTGGATCACTTGTTAAGTGGGATGCAAGCGCACAATAGGTGTTTTAAAACAGTTAAATGTAAATATACAGGCAAAAAGGAAGTTGGCCCTATTTACATAATGGAGGACTCTATCCTGGGAAGCACTGATTTTGAAAAAGATTTGGCAGTGCTGGTGAATAATCTGCCGAACACGAGTGCAAAAAGGACTGATGGGATCCTGGGATATATAAACGGGGGAGTCTCGAGTAGGAGTAGAGATGTTATTTTACCTCTGTCTTTGGCACGAGTGCTGGAATACTGTGTCCTGTTCTTGTGTGCATAGCTGAAGAAGGATAATGATAATTTGGAGATGATGATAACTTGGAGAAGTTTCAGAAAAGAGCCATGAGAAAGATTAAAGAGTTAGAGAACATGCCTTATAGCGATAGACTCAAGGAGCTCTATCTATTTAGCTAGGGGAAGATAAAGGGTTGACTTGATTACGGTCTGTTAGTACCCACATGGTAAAAAAAATATTTGATAATGGGCTCTTTAGTCTAGCAGAGAAAGATATAACAGGGTCCAATGGCTGGAAGTTGAAGCTAGAAAAATACAAACTGGAAAGAAGTCATATGTTTTTCACAGTGAGTGTAATTAACAATGGAACAGTTTACCAAGAAGAATGGGTAGATTCTTCATCAATGGCAATCTTTAAACCAAGACTGGATATTTTTCTAGAAGATCTGCTCTAGGCATTATTTTGGAGAAGTTCTAGGGCCTGTGGCGCACAGGGGATGATCATGTTGTTCCCTTCTTGCTTTGGAATCTATGATTATGGTCAGACCAGTAGAGGGCAGGTTGAGGTCCCTTTCAAAAAAAAATTCTATGTTTTTATACCATCACTATGAGATGCAGAAACCAGTTGCAAGCATAATTTTATGGACAAAATTATAGCATATTAAGTGGGGGGCGGGAGGGAAGGAAGGACTTCAATCCTGTTTACCCAAAGGCTGTGATTACAATAGTAAATGCACAATGGACGTTTCATAAGAAAATGACATCTCCTCAGAAGTGGTATCTGTGTAAATATCTTTGTTCAGATGCCAGACATTATGAGGCCTCCTGCAAAACTTATTGAAATAAATGGAAAGATTCTGACTGACTTCAATGCAGCCTGTGATGAGAAAAATCAATGCCTTGAATGTTAAAAAATCCCCACAGAGTATAACCAAGGGTGTGTCTCAATGGCGAGTTACTGCACTGGCAAGCCAATGTGTTAATCTACAGCACACCACCTTGCCTCACAGAAATGTCATTCATGGACACTATTACAGCACAGTGAAAATACCTGAATGCAGCTTGGTGTCCAGTCACTCAACGTGTAGATGAGCCATCAGCATTCCTAAGGCACTCTGGATTCATATACATAAATGATTTGATAAAATCTCCCACGAGAGCTAGCATCAGTGGGAGAGCCAGCGTACAAAAACTGCCAGAATTGTCCCCACTGTGTCGTCCAACCCCTGTGCAGAGCAACCCTAGATGACATGGCAGTTAAACCATTAGTGTCTCTGCGCAGTGGTTAATGAGGACTGGCAGGAACAGCAGTTTGAACATTACCAAATAATTTGCCAGGATTATAGGGCAGCATAGCAGCTTGGTTTATGAAGTCAGAAAGGGAGAAGAGTATTGAAATGAGCTGCAGTGGCTATGGAATAGCAAGCAGAGGATAATATGCAGCAGAGTCTCTGAGGTAATATGTCAGGATGGATAGAGGTAAATGAGGATCAATATCAGGAAACAAATTCTTTACCTTCTATGCTATTGGCTGTAAAGGGAAAATAATGTAACACATGCAGACAAGGAAAAGGCCATCGACCGTCTCAGATAATACTTACCATTGGCTCAATTTAAATACTGCCAAATGGCTCTGGGGGCATATTACTTCAGTTATAGGGCCAGAGTGCTTTAGATACACTAGTGTCAGTCTGAAGTATTTCACGGAAGGAAAGGGAAATACTCCAGACTGACACAAGTGTAAATTAGCCCAGAACAGAGTCAAAAGAGAGGAAGTTGAAAGTTATTTCAAATTTAAAATGCTCAGCTTGAATCGGAAAATGCTATTTAGAAAAGTATATACAAGAACACCATATTATAGAAAGGATTTTTTTCATATTTGAAAATGTGCAGTTAGCCAGTAATCTAAAGTTATTCCAACTATTGGGAGAAAGATTCATTGTAAACTGAGGTTGTCTGGATTTTGTCTCTATTACTGAAAAAAGATTTTTTAACTATTAGAAACTTATTAGAATTCTAATATCCACTTATTGCCTAATTCAGTTCAATCCCTTTCTTCTTCCAAATGTTCCCAGTGAACTAAAGAGTACACAAGAAATTTATCTTTCTGACTTCACTAATTTAAACACAGTAGGCTGTTACCACTATGTCACAAATACCGTGCATGCTGCCTATGGAAAGCCAGCTTCAGTAATCAAAATCTACCTAAAAAAAATAGAGAGGGCTAATGCAGCTAAACTTGTTAAAACACATTTTTAAAAAAAATTCCCTCTTAAATGAAGATGTGACCCTTACATGTACTGAAGGATGCAGGTTGCTTTTCACTGGTCCAGTCCTTCACCTGCTCTCCTGATGCAAACCTTCTCTATGTCTCTGCAGGGTTGGGCCTCTCAGACTTATACAGACATCCTCTCCATGCTCTGAGGTTCTGTGAATAATTGAATTGCTAGAGAATAATTTCTGTAACTGTGATCTGTCTTGAATAATCAGAGCATCTGGTATAAACATATTTAATTATCTAAGTAATTAATTTGCTGTTCATTTGTCTTACTGAATAATTAACTATTTAACTCATAGCCATGCTGATTTCTTGAGTAATTAATTACCCCAGCTTAATTCATTGACCAGTCATTCATGCATCTGCTTGTCTAGCTTTCATGCTTATTCTCTGCTCCCTTGTCCCTGCCCTCTTCCCTTTGCTATCTCTTCCTTTCCCCGCCTCCCCTCTCATTCCTCAGAGTCATCTCACCACCTCTTCCTCTCTTTTCATCCTTTCTGCTACATCTTCCACGCTGTCTATCCATACCTGTGGCACCCAAACATAAGTTAGAGCAGTCCAACTCACCATTGAAAACAAAGGGCATGGAAGTGGCATAAAGATCTTGTAGCAAGCCCAGCTAGTCTGTATGAAAGAATTCAGGTCTTTGTTACAAAGGCAGAGGTTTAGCATATGGAGACTATTATCTGAGTTACAACTGGTTCCTTCTGTTTAACAAACCACCATAGCTGGAGAGGCGTGGGGAGATGATGATTTTGGGTGATAACTGGCTGGTAACTTGGAATGACAACATAATCAGAAAGAATTTTAATGAATGTCAAGAAAGATTATGTCCCACAGAACCTGGAACAGCTTATAGAAGAGACTTTGCTAGTTGGGTGAAGGTTTGAATCTATTGTAAATGCTTTGTTCAGTTCTGCAAGTTGTAGGTTGCACATAACGTAACTAAAAGTGGTCAGTTTCCTCTGTTTAGCTTATCCATTCTATCCCACCAAATAAACAACCCATATCTTAAGTTCAAATCCTTCCCCTCCACTCAGAACCAGTATGCTCCAGGATCTCTCAAGGATCATTTAGTTTCTCCTAAAAGTCTTTAAAGAAATGTGACTTACAACAGGCATTTTGAATATATTTTTCTCTGAAGCTATTTCTCTCAGATCACAAAACATGTTGCAGTACATTTCTGCTGAGAGGTTTGGGAGTATAGTGGTAACTGAATTCATAGTCAACTAATGCTAGATCTTCGTCAGCCAAAATATGACCGGTGTGTTTTATTTAAGTGAAAGCTTGTTTGAATCTCATTCAGTACTGTTTTCTTTTGACTTCTCTCTAGAGTGTGCGCGTGCGCGCACGCACACACACATGCACACACACACACACACACACACACAGTGTTATCAATCTAATTTTGTAGCAGTCTACAGAGATGTTTCCTCATCTGGGATACAGGGAAGTGCTATACAACTTCACTACAGCATATTTTTAATAGAAAGAGAATTTATGGGTTATTCCATTAACCAACGAATTTAGGCTCAAACATTACATAACAGGTACACAAATAGTTTTAATCACAATAGAATAAGAGTTGAAATTTCTGCATATTTAATGTAGACCTCAATTCATTAAGGTCCTTAAGCATGTGAGAAGTACTACTGAAAGAGAGATAATTATGTAATATCTGTCTATCTTGCTGAATGTGGGTCTATTACAGGAGTGGGTGGATGAGGTTCTGTGACCTGAGATCCAGGAGGGTAAGTTAGATGATCATGAAGGCCCCTTCTGGCCTTAAAGTCTATGAATTGAGACCTTAGGACCAGATTTTAAAGGCCTAAGCAATTTAGAAGGGTAAATCCTATTTTCAAAAGTGACTTAGGCACTTAGAAGCCTAAGTCCCATTGACTTTCAATTACTTAAGCCTTGCAATGCTGAGCAAAGCAGTACCTAAATACATTTAAAAATGTGAGCCTTAGTTCCAGACCTTGCCATTGCAAACTATTTGCAGGACAAGGCGTTTAGTTGCTATTACAAACCTGCATTCAATATTCTAGGCCACAAGAGTGGTTGTGACAGGAATGTAGCATACAACACTGAACCGAGTGAACCTCATTAAAACAACAGATGATATTGTGCTCAAAATTAAATCAAACCAACGGGTCAGATTGGAATTCTCTGGGCTTTGTTAAGCCCTACCAACTTTCGGCAAGCAAAAAGAAAAATCAAACAGATTCTTTACTGTCCAGATACTATTCCTTGATTCTGAATGAGTTCAAATACTGTTCTGTATGCCCTACCTAATATTTCATGCTTTAAAAACACCTTTCTGAATAACACTCATCTGCTTCTCTAATTACGTCTCACCTAATGGCATGTTTTGGGAGATGGCCTTTATTTTTTCTAGTATTTCCTCATATCACTGCGTAATTCCCTTGGTAGCATCAACATCATCCTGGCATGCAAAGTAGTGTAAAATGCCTTTCTGTCTGACTAATATCACATGCAGTGCTATACATATGAAGCATTTCATATATCTACATGCTGCACTTTGATAAGAAAGGAATGGAGCTTTCATTCAAATAATTGTCCAGCACTCTCAAAGCCCACTGCAGTCACAAATCACCTCCATAGGAAACCACACACACATGCTGGTTGAATAATTCTTTTTTGATATGCCTATGCAGTTTGAAAGGTGGAAATCAAAGAGAAGAAAAGGAATTATATTATAGGTTTTCAAACTTTGCACTGTGGGCTCCTTGACTCATTCTAGCAGTGGAGACAAATATACTAGTTTTTTAATTGCTTGTTGTTCCTTTATATTCACTCAAGCGGATTCCTAGACAGAGAAAATATTCCAGGCCTACTAGCTATCAAACTGAAATGCAGTCTATTTTGTGCCAAGATATGACAGGAAATATAAACTCCCAGAAACTTTTAGCATGGGCTCTTTTTCTTTGGACCTTGGTGAAGTAGGAGCACTTTTGATTGGAGAGGATAGGAGGAGAGGGGATTATGATGGAGGGCTTTCCCCAAACCAAAAAACAGTAAGGAAAAAAGAATAAAACAGATTTCTTCTGCCACAATAGCCTTTTGCACTCTAACTATTCTATTTTTATATTTTAACACTTGTCGTAGGAGAGGATTTAAGGCCGCATGCTATTCATCTGATTCCACAGAAATCAACGGTAAGGATGAGGAAATCAAAATTCACATATTCTTATGACTGCTGAAATCCTTCTGTTTGCCAAACAATAATCAACAGGTATCATGCAATCTAAATGCATCACACAGCAGAGTCACATACATGAAGGCAAAAAAAAAGACTGGAACTGTTGAGGCAAATGAAAGAAACATAGGTAAATATAGTGGGGTAGTTTCCTTGCTCTGATCAGGAAGAGGTTAAAAGCTCTGCAGAGCTGCAGCCCCAGCTTTATACAGCCTGCTCAGCCCTGACTGGCCTTGCGGCCCTCTGTTCTCATTGGCTTTTGCTCCTTCTCTGAGCAGTTTGCCTCAGACCTGCAAGGGAGAAGTTTGTGTGGAGTAGGGCTGTGGGAGACAGGACCTCGGATAGCTCCCAGGGGCACTGCTAAGCTCCAGCCTTGATACAAGAGCTGCAAGCACCTGGGGGAAGTAAATATGGCCCAGGGAACCTGAGGTGCAGGCTGAAGAGGAGTGAGGAGGCTGAGGCAGTGCTCAGAGTGCATAGGGTCCCTGGGCTGGAGCTCGGAGAAGCGGTGAGCCTGGGTCCCATAGGCCTCGCCCAGACAGCCAGTGGGTGTGGAACTGTAGGTCAGCAGTGAAGAGCGGGGCCTACTGATACAAGTGGGCCAGTCGGAACTGGACTGTACCCTGGAAGGGGGGCAGCTGAAGACTTGAGCAGAGGGCTGAAGTCCTACAATAGATCACAAGTGAGCACTGGGTGGATAGTATTGGCCACTGCTGATACAGAGTGAGCTAACTTGAGAATGGACTTGACCCCTGAAAGAGGTGCGGGGAGGGGGCAGGGGGTCTATGGAGGACTCGGCCAGGGGGCTGAGGTCCTGGTCATGAGAGAGCACTAACCACCAGACAGCGGACTACTTGAGCTATTATCTGTACCACCACCAGGAGATGCTCATCTAGTGGGTCCCGTGCTGTAGAGGTCTTCAGGATACAATAGCAATATTAAGATTAGGTTAGGTCAGCCTGCAGGTTGTGTGAGTAATTTAACAGAACCCTGGGAAGGGTGCATCATTAGTCACACTCAAGGTCTGACTCTGAGCCCAGCTCTTACGGAGCTAGAAATAACATCTTTTGCAGAATTAGCTCACTTTTGCCAAATATCTGAGATCTTTCTTTGTTTCCAGGACTGCTTCCTCAGTGACACAACCAAGAGAAAGAGTAAGGAAAGAAGTACTCATTCTCCTCACTCTAAATAGAGAGCTTTAGATGAAGAGAGCAGTTGCTGGGCAGGGGTGTCTGGGTCTGGAGGTAAAGAAGGCGGTTACTAAGAGGTGGTTTACATTTGCAGAGAAGAAGCACAATTTCTGTTCAGGATGGATGGATGGGAGGGGGAAAAGTGGGTCATAGGGAATGGATCTGTGAAAGGTGGGGACACACGCATACCGAGATGTGTTCAGGATCTGTGTGTGGGTCTTAGAAGGAGAAATGAGCGTGCACTAGAAAAAACCTGGCCGTAGGCACAGAGAAGGACATGAAGCCTTTATGCTCTGGGAGGGTGGCAGAAAGCCATTTTTTCTGAAAACTGTTGTGCCAGCTGATTCCTTTTCAGGTGTTGGGTCTCAGGCCCTTCCACACTCAGATCAATACAGCATATTAATGTAAAGGAAAGGTGTAAAGGAAAAGCAAAAGAGACAGAAACAAATATGGATTCATCTGACTCAGCAGCTTTGGGTGAACAGCTGCTAGCGTAGCAGCAGGACAGACACAGGCCTTTACCAACCAACTCCTTACTCATTGTAGCTTTTGAAATCTATTGGGGAAAAGAGGTCAGAAAATTGATATTTTTCCCTGTGGAAAATTTGACTCCACTCCCCCCATGAAAAAAGACTAAAAATTTGGGTTGTTTTTTTGTCGTTGTTGTTTTGTTTTGGGTGGGGGTTTTTTGTTTTGTTTTGTTTTTTGGAACAGGAACTCAGAATTTCCATGGAAAGCAGAAGTTTGTCATGATAAATTTCATTTGGTTGAAAACACAATTTCCAAAAACATTTTGATGGGACATTTTTGACCAGCACTACTACTGGGATGGCTGCTCACCCGTAGTGGCTGATGTCATATGCCACACCACCACTTCTATTTGTGGTGGGTTTCTTCCCCACTCCATTCCCCTGCCAATATTTTTAATAATTCATCTGATCACATCCCATTTCTATTTGGCTCCCCTCTACTCCTGTTTATTTTAAACTGGTTCTGATTTCTTCCTTTACATTTCCCCACTTCACCCCACCCTTTATACTTACCCCATTTACTGGACAATCCAAAGGCAAGTGAAGAGTTTCCTGAAGGTGTCAAAAGTGGCATTTGGCCCTGAGCCATGAACCTTTCTCACCTCTGGTTGCCCTCAACCCCTGCTGATACTCTCCAGTCTAGGGTATAGGAGCAACAGCATTAAACCCTGAAAACTGGAAGGAATTTGCTAGACTAATTCAATTTGGACCACATTGTCCATTTATGTGGTGGCAGATCTGTCTGTGGGGTGCAGAGACAAAGACAGTGAATTTTATGTCTGTTGTTTTTTGAGAAAAATCTAGGCAACTTTGTTTTTGCAGCCTATGGCTGCATCTACACTTGTAAATTAAGTCGACTTAAGCTTGCTTAAGTCGACTTAATTTACCCTGTGTCTACACTACAGTTTCCTTAAGTCGACTTAAGCAACTTGCTTAAGTCGACTTAAGGAAAATAAAGTCGACTTAATGAAAATTAAGTCGACTTTATTAAACCTAGATTTAGTTCGACTTAGAGCTTAAGTCGATTCTCTACAGTTGACTTAAGCCAGTGTAGATGTGGGGTAGCCCTAAGTTGACTTAGGGCTACCCCAGGACTGCACCAATGCCCTCCCTGCCGGGGGAGCACAGGCAGAGCCTGGCATGCCCTTCCCACCCTGCCCCTATGCCCTGCCAGGGTCCCTGTCCCCCTTTGCCCCATTGTACCTCTATACAATGGGGCAACGGCCGAGCCCCCTGGCACTGGGCAAGGGGTGCCCCCCTATCCCCATGGACCTACCTTAGGTCTTCCTAGCCCCTAGAAGTCGACCTAGGCATCCAGCGTGGATGCTCTAGATTGACTTTGTAAGTTCCCCCCTAAGTCGACTTAAAATTTAAGTGTAGACTCACTAAGTCGACTTAGATAAAGTCGACTTAAATTTCCAAGTGTAGACATAGGCTATATGTTGGACCCTTGCCCCGCTTAGTTAAAAAAAAAATGAAGCAGGGAAGAACTGAGTCCATAGCTAGTTGAGACTGTTAACTGACCTCAGGATGGGAGACAACAGAGTCCTGTGGCACTTTTAAAGACTAACAGATTTATTTATCGCATGAGCTTTCGTGGGAGAAAATCCCACTTCGTCATAAATAAATCTGTTAGTCTTTAAAAGTGCCACAGGACTCTGTTGTCTTTCTACAATAGACTAACATGGCTACCCCTTTGGAATTTGACTACTCAGGATGGGAGAATGTTATTGTGCCTGAAGCCTCTGTTGCAGAAGTATTCTGCAACCAATTGTCACACTCTTTCTAACTTTCTCTTTTGGGGGGGAATTGAGAATATGGTGGAAAGGTAAATTTGTAGACATCTGGAATACTTGGATTTCCTTAATGGGAGGGGAGAAAGGGAAGGGGAGTGTGTGTGAGGATTTCAACCTGAATATGACACAGATCCTACACTAACATTAGTGGCTGATGATCTGCTCCAGCAACAGACAATGGTCTGGTATCCATACTGATAGTTGCAGATTTGCCAGAAGCCTTTGATACTATTGAACAGTAGTGTAGATGGCATTACTTTGAGATAGTTTGTTCTTTCCTGTATGACTCAGAGGGTAGTTCTGAGCAGTTGTTCATCTTCCCTGAGGCATCTCTTGTTTAGGTGTTGATGCTCTATTTTGTCCCTTTCTCTTCCTAGTGATTGGCTGGGATGTGGGTGAATGCAGGCTGTCAATCTGGATAAGATGGGAGATGTCAAAGATTCGGGGAAGGTGCATGACAGCACTGTAGGGGAGGAGAAAGTTGAGCCCTTTGTTCAAGAACTAAGCCCCATCTTTATGTTGGGACACTTTTAACTGCCTCTGGAATTTTGGACGACATCAGCACCTTAAAAGCATCTTCTCTACATCTGTATTTACTTAAAGGTTTCTCAACCTTCCCTCTGTGATTACAGTGGCATATTCTGGATCAATGGCTTTATGGTTCCTGAATTAGATTATTACAGTGTACTCCACTTAGGGCTGGATTTTAAACTACATTGGAATACAACTTCTTCCTTTAGATGTGGTTTACCAGAGGGAGCATAAAACTCTGATAACTGCACTGGCTCCCTCTTCACTTTTAGTGTAATATTGAAGGGGGTGAGTGTATTGTGGGAGGAGAGAGAGAGGACGGACTCCTGGTTCTAGTGACATCACTAAGAGTTTTGCCATTAAATTCAGTGAGGTCAGGATTTCACCTAAGGTGCTGGCTTCGCTTTAGAATAAGCAGATTGTGAGCAGTGATTATGTATTACTACTGTTTGTACAGAGTCTAGCAAAGAATAATCCCTGTTTTTTGGATGGCCCCTAGGCCCTACTGAAATAAACATGAGTAATAATAAATTTGAATTTTACCCCAAAAGGTATATCTGCATTTTTGTATCATCTTTGTTTTACAAGAGAGAAAACTGAGGACAAAGAGGTTAAGTGATTCACCCCGACAACAGAGAGAGTCATGGTCAGAGTCACAAGTAAAGCACAGGAGGATCTTTCCACCTTTTCTCATTCCTCCAGACCACGCTGACCTCACAAACAGTGCGTATTCTGCACTTCAATGACTGGATAGCAAAAGCAGACAGATATGAAGGCTTTGAATGTGAGATGGGAGGGTGGAGGAGTGAACAGATGTATGTTTTCTATCAATTTCTGCCCTGTTTCTTTAGGAATTGTGGGAAGTTTTCAGAGCCAGAATTTGGGAAAGCTGCACTCTCTCTCTTTCTCTCTGTCTGTGGTAGAATGTATTTCCTATCACATTAAATCTGATTTAATTTCTTTATTTCTTATCTGTGAGATTTTTTCCAACTTTCATAACATAGGACAGGGTACCAACAGGATTACCATCACATGATGTGAGTCTAAAAATAGATGTACCGTTATTATCATCAAATAGGGATAAGTGGGTCTTGCCAAGTGAAAGGAAAGCTGTGAAATGTAATGCAATGTGCAAGGTTTTTTCATGCTCCTCCAATAACAGAAGATAGACACAGGCTGCCAGCTATTAGGTTCTGACTGTTATAAATGTAGCTGTTGGTTTTCTAAGCACCCAATACCATGGTATCTAAGTATCAGTGATTGCTCTTTCAGAGTTTTAGACTGTATCCTTGCCTCATAGTGAACTAGTTTGAATGAAATAAAAACTAGTTGGAACCTTTCTGCCCAAAGTGTGAAATGAACTGGAATCTTATTTGAATTTGAAAAATGTCTGGTGTTGTTTCTCTCTCATCTTTCTGCACCTCTCTGCTTCCCCATTTCATCCAGGACTAACATTTTTCAGGAAAGGCTGCTTTGTATTGTTTCTAGCCAGCTTAAGCCAGCAATTAAGGGAGAACATGCTCCACAACCTGAACATGAGGGGCTCCTGAAGTCATGCATCCTGACTTTTAACCTGTCACTGGAGATTCCATCACAGTCCAGTCACTCCTGACACTCAACCACAGGCAATCCCCACAAAGGGGAAGGATCCCCAGGTAAATGTGGAATGTATTTCCCATTTCCCAATTTTTTTGGGGGGGGAGACCTTAATGAAACTTTCAGGAAGATACTCAGCAAACTTCTCCTAAAGATTTCTAGGGATGGTGGCCTTTTTTCTTCCTCTGTGATACAACACTTTCCCACAGTAGGCCATGACAACTCAAAAGTCAACACTGCAGTAAACAGCTTACAGGCCTGGGGGGCTTCAAGGGGCCATTACCAGACATGCTCTCTGTGCCTCTGCTATTCTTAGGAGTGAAAAATCAGCTAAAATCATTACTGCCTGTGGGAAATGGTGCCAGCATTCAGTGCCATTGACCTATGCCCATAGTTTCATAAAACCTAACAATTCCTTCCTTATTTCCCTCACCTCTAGTGTGTCTTATTCAACATGCAAGGATGGCGCTGTGAGTGGTGCTTCTCCAAAGTGTAAGTGTTATTAAGCATATTTTGTATAAAACTTAAGGAGAGCAAAGTAAGTGCATTCGGAACCTTAACTTTTGCTTTCCATTGTGACTATACGGAGAGTGGTACCTCTGTGCATTTCCTCTGCAGCTGCTGCCATTGTGGCCTTGAGCAGCTCCCCCTCAACACCTGCAGAACACCTGAACCAGATAAGAAGGACAAAGAAGAAGACTTACTTGATCTTGCTGACCATGTCATCCCCTGCAAACCAGAATTGCATCGGATTGTGTACATAGGGCCTGAAGAGAGAATATGTCGAATGGGATGGAGGAGGAAAGAGTGGACAGAAAAGAAAGGCACAGGAAAAGGAGAGAGAGCCACCCCAGGACATAATGGGGCTTCTCTAGAAGCAAATATAGATGCTGCAGACTCTTGTGGACTTACAGGTTCAACATCACAGGTTCACCTCCCTTTGCAGTCCATGGAGAACTCAAGTTAGGTACCTCCCTGCAACCCCATGGGGCATCAGTCCATGTTGCATCAAGAGCCACATTCCTACTTGTTGCTCCCTGAATATCAACAACCACCTGGAATTGATTCTTGCTACGTCACACAGCAATCTGTCCTCCACAAAATCATCATGATCTCAACTGAGGCAGTTCTTCTTGAGGTTTTGAAAATATCAGAACATCCTATGTCCTGTGCTTGCAAAACTTATGACAATAGTGGAGAACAGCGCAGATTCCGTTTCTATCTGAAATGGCAGAAAATGAGAAGGCTGTGCAGGGAAATGAAAGGTCAGATGGGAGTTTTTAAAAAGTCATATAAATTATAGGAGATGGGTGACATTATGGGATGGAGAAAGTTGCATGCTGGAAACTTGACTCCTTTCTCCCAGTCACTCTTGTGGGCCTCATTTCTACCTGCCCATGCATTGCTAAAACTTTCCAAAAGACCATACACTGGACAGTGGTGAGTTGCACACTGGAATACCTATCCATCGTGCACTGCACTGTGCATTTGCTCGAACACTCTGGTGAACATGCACAGCATCAATGCCAGGAGCCAAGTATATACGCGCATGAGCGATATACTAACTGTGTTGGCTTTATGCCAAGGTAATTTGTAGCAGCCAAAGTTTGTAGACATTGCCTAACTATTCATAGCTCACCTCCTGCTGTATCTGTGCCCCCTGAAATTTTAAGCTCTGCAGCAATCCACTACTTCCACTGAAAAGCTGGGGATTAACTAGATTCTAACTACACAGGTATGTTATCAGCAGTCATCAATAATTCTTTATATTTCTTCTTGACAGAAATCATTCCTGAGATAGAGCATTTTCTTTGTAGAGAGTTTACCACAAAACTCACAGATGCAAGTGATGGGCCAGAGATATACAGCTTTTATGAAGAAATGCACATGACCTTCTTTCACATGCAAACCAAGAAGCATGGTCACACTTTCATTTCCAGTGTAAAAGGTGTCAGTTATGATACTGACCTGGATGAAAGATTCCAGAGGGAACTTAAAAAATTCTACGATTAAACAAATTAAATTGTTTTAAGATCCCAAATTATTAACAAAATGTGTGTTCAGACTTAGTGACTATTCCCTGTGTAAAGTTATTCAGATGTATCTTTGCAGACTTGTGACTTTGGTTTGTGACAGCTGGTATATCAATTTTGACCTTAAATAATGCTCCCTGCCTTGCTGAAGACATCCATGACAACTTCTGAATTATAGCGGAAATGCAGAATGCTAAATTTTCCTCTCAATTCCAGCTTTACACATATTGACTGTGTGGTTTTCCCCTTATCCTTCCAACCCATCATCCATGCTGGAAGCCCTTAAATGCATGTCTATGGGTCCATAGAACATGAGTTATCATATGCCCTTGAGTGTGTGGGTCAGACCACATATTAATATCTGTCCCAACTCACTACTAGCCCACTTTGTGGTGTGGACAGCAATGACTCAGAGAACCACCCCTAAATCTACATAATCCACCATTGTTATTCCCACAGTTTCCTGTCTTGTATTTTCCCACCTTTCAGCCTACTCAGTTCCTTCCCAGTTGCTCTCAATGGACCAGAAGTTTACCTCTCTCCTTTTGTGCATGTGGACCACTTTACTTCCACAGTCGCTTCACCTAAGCCCCGCCTCACCATTTCAAAATGTCCTATCCCCAGTTTTGGGTAAACTAGTTGGAAACCCACATCGGGGTGCAGGTTACCCTCTGGTGTAATGAATGACTTCAGCAGGAACTTGCAGAATATTTATCTTTATGAAAGATTTCATGGAGGCTGGTGGAGCAGGGAATCCATCATACACTGGAACTGTGCAGGGAGCTCATAAAACATCTCATGTCCCTGTACCTTAAAGTCAAGGACTCCAACACCATGTGTGGCAATACATCCATCACATATACCAGCTATATGGAGCTTGATAGGGTATGTGGCAGCATCTCCAACCCCAAGAACACTGTCTGCCATGATAATTCCTGCAACTGGAGGGTCTCATTCTGAAGTCAGAGGAAGGGACGATAGATCCCAGGAGCTGTCCTTGGAGCTGGATGCCCTGATTCAGCCCACCAAACAGAATGTGGTAGCACACTTTCTGGGTGGATTTTCCTAAGACTTATTTGGGGATTGACTGGGAGACCAGTTGGGGAAGACAAAATGTGGAGAGAAAGCGGAGCAGGGTCAGGGCATCAACCTGTAGTCCAGTAAAAGTCACCTACCCTTTTTTGAATGATTATTGCCATGTGCTTCTTGTGTCATTTGTTTTCAGGGTATGGTTTTGTGAGCTGACATAGGAGTAGGTAGGCAGGGCTCCTTCAAAATAACAGTAGTTGCCAATACCCCATCAATAACAATAATATTAGGAGGAAATAAGGCCCCCTGCCTCTTCTGGCAAGCACAGTCCAAATTTCTTGAAAACTCTTGCATCTTGCCCATTGGCAATACCACTCATGTCCATGTTCATGATCCAGCCACTGCACCTAGGTCTGCAGAATGATGTAGCGCCCCTTGCAGTTTGCATATTCACTTGCTCTCTGTAGAGGGCAAATTATGGGCAAATACATGACATCCAGGGCCCCAGCACAGTTGGGGAATGGGTGGGATGATTTAGTGGGAGTGGTCCTGCTTTTAGAAGGGGGTTGGACTAGATGACCTCATGAGGTCCTTTACAGCCCTATGATTCTATGATTCTCTGAAAATCTGCTAATATTTCTGGAACATTTCTAATGCCAACCACACATGGGTAAATCACAGGCGTGGTCCACACTGGTGGGAAAATTTGGCAACAGCCCATGAAAGTTATGCAAGGTAGGTAGAATAGCTTGCCTACCTCACCTTCAGCGCAGCATCTTCACTGAGCTGCACCACTTGAGGGGGTGGTTTTACTAAGACTATTTCCGGATTGACTAAGCATGTCTTAATTGACTGCTAGGTCAATCTGGAAAGATGGCAACTTTGCTGCCATCAGCGTAGATGTGGCCACAGTAACAATTGCCTAGCAAACCTCCACCACCACAACCCTCACCTCTGACTTGCTAATAAGAAACTGGTTAGCCATGGACAAGTAGCAGTCTGGGCAGCTAGTTCCTAAAGGGCAATTGCAACCCATTTTTGTGTTGATGTGGCCTCCCTCAACTGAGTGTTCTGGTGCTGGAGGGTCAAGGTAGGCTCTTCACATAGCTCTATGAGATCTGTTTCCTTATGTGGAACTTCTGAAGCCTCTGCCTTTCACCCCAGGTCTCCAAGATGATGTGGTCCCACCCTGCTGTGTCAGTTATCCTGCACCAGAAATGCTATTCCATATATGTATAAGTGGGGGATGGACCTGCTATTGTGAGGAACTTTCTGGGCTTGTACGCCACCCTGGTGAAGGTGAGTAACAGAGGATCTGAGTCCTAGCTCCCAGTTCCTTTACCCAAAGGCCTGCATGACCTCAAGGGCTCCTCCCCTAATCTTCTGTGTGGAGGAGTCCCTGTAACCCCAACAAGACTGGCCCCAGAGTTTCTGGGGGCTTGACCCCCAACCTTATCACAATCACTCAGGACGGGGTAGGGTGTCCCCACTCTGGGGTGCTGGCTGTACTGGGAGCTTCCCTGGCCCACCAATCACCGTACACAATTCAAAGTTATACAATTTATTAAACAAACAGCAATCAAAAATCAAATTAAAAAAATTAAAGAAAAGAGGAGAAAGGTTAAAGGTAAAACACCCAACAAAGCCCCCTGGCACGGGGCACCACACACAGCGTCCCTTGGGTGTGAGGGACAGTCACAGTCTGTTTTACACGTCACAGCCCCTCTGCCCAGGCCTGGCTGCACTGCAGGGATCCAGGGAGTCAGAGACATTGGCTCTGGCAGTGGCCACACGTCCCCAGACTCCAGGGCCCTTCTCCCCAGCAGCAGCCCCCCTCACTGTCTTCAGCTGCTCACTGCACCAGGCTCCAGATGGCTCCAGCCCTGGCTCCCAGCCCCACTCTGGTTCAGTGCTGCTGTGGGTCTGTGCAGCTCAGCTCAGCTCCCTGGGCTCCTTCTCTGGTCTACTGCACCTGGCTGCAGACAACTCCGGCTCCAGCTCCAGCTCCAGCTCAGCTTGGCTCTCTGACTGCTGGTTCAGCTGCTGTGGGTCTGATCTACACAAGGCAGCTCAGGTCAGCTCCCTTGCCTGGAGTCTCTGGCTCCCAGCTGTTGGCTGCTTCCTCCTTAGCTCAGCCCCACTCACTCTCTGGCTTGCCCAGGCATTTCCAGCCAGCAGTTTCAGCTCAGGGGTGAGGGAGCATTCTCCTGGCTCCCTCATTGGCCTGTCCACCCTGTCAATCAGACTATCCTGGAACACTGGCCTCTCCACACTGGCTCTGGGGGCTGTCTGTTTCAGAGTCCTGCTTCCCCATGGAATGGCCAATCAAAAACGCCTACTCAGTTTCAGTAAGGGGCTATCAGTCCCCTTACATATGGGAAATAAGGACCACTTCTGGCATCCTGGAGCCATCTGCTGTAACTCAGAGTCCCTCCACCATCTTTGTCTCAGAAACTCTTCCTGAAATGCCATCCGGCATCCCATAGAACATCTGCTCCACTACAAAACCCAGTCACATGCAGGAAAGAACAACTGATCAAATGGATCCATGGCTCATCCTGGGATCACAAAGGATGGAAGCGAGCAGCTTGAACAGCCTGCAGCGACCCTGAGGAAAAGGCATTCACAGCACTGAAACACTTCCATGCAGGCGTTCAAGTACACACAAGTTCTTCCACAATACCCCATAAACCAAATGATAGAGCAACTCCAGGGGATGAAGACATTTGAGATTTTGGGATCTGCACCAATGAATCCAAGTGCAAGGTAACAGAAGGCTGCAGTTTCAGTGTGGGCACAGCTACATGGGGTGTGGCACATGTGTGGCTCTGCAGCATGGACTCTGGCAGGAGGCTTAGATGATGTGTGGACGCATGCACCCCTGCCAGGACACAAGCACACAACCAGTGTGGACATACCCCACAGTGGTGCTCAGTCTATTTAGCACTGTGGACCACATATGCAGAATGTGGGCCACGTCCAATACTCTGGGTGTCACATGGACCACAAACAGTCCAAGGGCCACAGGCTGAGAACCACTGCCTCAGTGTCACCCTTATAACCCTTCTCACTTCACTGAGGATGAGAGGGTGTCATAGCACAGACAGTGTTGCCAACTCTTGCAGTTTTAATGCTAGACTTACAATGCTTGCTGTTGTTCTCAAAGTCACAAGAATCACAGTTTTCATTTGTATTAACAAATAAGTTTCTGGACCGCATGGCTGCAAAGAAAAACTAGAAAACATGCCCTGAACACACATTAACAGATGAAAAACAGAAAAGAAAAAAGAACCCGACACTTATTATTGTTTAAACTCTGATGGTTTTTAAGCCAATCTCATCTTTTTTTTTTCAAAATGGCATGATTTTTGAATGCTCGAGACTGGCAGTATTGCTAAAATCGGACCAGTACTTTGAATTTAGGACTTAGCAGAGAAGCAAAACTTATTTCTTAATGTTTTGTTAGGCACTGTATGAGAGAATTTGCGTGTTTAGCCTGTTCGGATATCCTGGGGAATGGGATAGGATTTTAAACAGATCTGTTTTTCAAAAAGAAAATCTATAAGTCATCTTTCAGAACACCGAAGACAGCCTCCAAAGGCAGTGTGGAAGGGGTGTGCTCAGCTGTAAAGTTATTGCAGGCTCAATTCTGTGCCGCAAAAAGTCACTTCTGTTCCCTTAACTTGAAATAGCGGCTGCTTACATTTCTAACCACAGAAGGCAGCGTTCCAGGCGCCCCCATACCATCTTCCTACGTCTGTGTGACAATGGTGAGAACAACATCTCTGCCCATTGATGTGGCAAGAAGAGGATGTGTGTTTCCACTGGCAGTTTTTCATTACAATGAAATCTTAAAGCTTTCGCTCTGCCTGTGTAAAAATCCTGCTAAAATCTCCCCCAAAATTTGACTTCACATGAGGACATTCAAAATCTAGAGTGAAATTCTGGTCCCACTGAAGTCAAGGGAATTTCTTTGGGGCCAGCCCCGCATAGCACTGGGAATTACCTAGAGCCACATGGACACTCCCAGAGACAAATACAATAATAATAATACTTTGCCCTGATAGAGCACTTTTTATCCAAACCTCTCAAAGCATGGTCAAATGATTAAATAGCATAACTCCATTTCTAAAGATGGGGGAAACCGCAGTACAAAAGGCCTCTTGAGGTCACACACGAAGTCCGTAGTGTAGTTAGGACTGCAACAAAATGTCTCTTGCCTTCAATTTTGCTCCAAGAGCCTTTTGAACCCCTCACCCTTATTCCAAACTGTATACTGGCTAAAAGGAAATAAGATATCCCACGGCAAGCAAGAGAGCCACCCTACAAAAATCCCAACAGCACTGCTCCCACTGCAGCGGGCAGGAACCAACTCTTCCCAAGCACATTAGTGTCACTGCGGCAGCTGGAAGGTAACAGGCTCGAAAGTCCTAAGAGATGCTGGAGGTTGGGAGGCAGGTAAACCAACATGGAAAATATTTACCATTGCAGATTCACACCAAAGGGGAAATTCCTCCCCTCTCTTAGGAAAGAGAACATTTTAAATTGACCTCAATGTATCACTCACCTTTATTTCTAATTTCAAAGGGGTAGCCATGTTAGTCTGTTGCAGAAAAACAGAGTCCTGTGGCACCTTTAAAGACTAACAGATTTATTTATCGCATGAGCTTTTGTGGGAGAAAAATCCTACTTGGATTTTCTCCCGCGAAAGCTCATGCAATAAATAAATCTGTTAGTCTTTAAAAGTGCCACAGGACTATGTTTGTTATTGCTGATGTAGCGTGAAACTGGATTTGGTCATCTTTTGGAGGAAAGCTACAGAATAGGGCTATAAGGCAGGGCGGGGATTGTTTGGATATCCTAAGAATTGGGAGTGCATAATTTCAGGATACATTCAACCAGTGGTGTCAGCGTAATGAGAAAGAGCATGTGTCTGTGTATACACACAGTGAAAGTTTCTCTTGCCTTCTGTTGCAAGGGAATCATTTTTGTAGTCTTTACTTCTGCAGAACCAAGGAAGTGACTAACTCAAGATAAACTAGGTTTTTGAGGAGAAGGAGGTTTCATATTGACTATGGGGCTGCAGAAGAAGATCTACTTATCTTCTAATAGCACATAAAAGATTAAGAGGTGATTTGATCACTATCTATAAATACCTCCCATGGGGTACTGAAATTTGATAACGGGCCCTTCGCAGACCAAGGTATAACAAGATCCAATGTCTGGAAATTGAAGCTAGACTAATTCAGACTAAAAATAAGATGAAAATTGCAATTAACCATTGGAACAATTTACCAAGGTTTGTGTTGGATTCTCCAGTCCTGGAAATCTGTAAATTAAGACTGGATGTTTTCAAATAATATGCTCTAGTTAAAGCAGGAATTAATTCAGGGAAGTCCTATGGCCTCTTATGCAGAGGTCAGACTAGATAATTACAATGATTCCATCTGGCTTTAGGAGATTGCTGCACATATGGATATAAACTATGGGTGAATACAGAATCTGGATTCATATTTCCCAAAAATTCAATAGCGTTTCAATCCAGGATTCTGGTTTGACCCACAGTAAAGATATGGATAAGCTGTGAAGTTCATCTCTACCTCTAACATTCAAAAATCTAAGTGCTACCAAAAACTATAGACAAATTCAGTATAATTCTTATCTTTTGAGGAATTATGTCAAACAGATTATAATCAATTTTTTCATGAAGTCATCAAAATCTAGGTGTTACGGGAAAGAAAACAGAAATTAATAATTATTCTGATCAATAGTTTATGTAACTAACTCCAGAAGTTAGATATAACTTAAGCCAAATATCAGGATCAGTTGAAAAAGAATCTTGACAAATCTTAGGCTATGTCTACACTTGCACTTTTAAGTCGACTTTAACTAAGTCAACTTAACTAAGTTGACTTAAAGTCGATTTAGTGTGTCTACACTTAAAATTAAAGTCGACTTAAAGGGGAACTTACAAAGTTGACCTAGAGCGTCCACACTGGACACTCTAGGTCGACTTTATGGGGCTAGGGGGACCTTGGGCAGGTCCACGGTGGCAGGGGGCGCACCCCCTGTGTGCAATGGGGCAAAGGGGGACAGGGACCCTGGCAGGGCAGAGCCCTGTGTGTGATGCTGTCTGGATTTAGGGAAGCATTTATGATATTATTTTCAATGGATATCTCAAAAATGCTCTATAATCCATAGGAACTATTTCATGTTTGGTATCAATAGAAAGGTAGTAATTTGCTGGGAATGATTATATAGTTTATGTCTAGGAATTCTATCTCAATTAGAAGTTAGGAATTTGATGTCATATCCATACTTTAACTTGTGTCATTCTGGAGGAAAGCCTTAGATAGGAGGGTGTGAACAACCATTGTCTCTTTAATGTTTAGGAATTTTACAGGTAGAATGGTCCCAGGGAGTATCCTGATGAGCCATTAAGGACATAAGGAATACACCCATTGTGTCCTTAATGGCTCATCAGTTTAGTTCCTGGGACCATTATCCTTGGTAAATTCCTAAACATTAAGGACACAATGGTTTGACACACCCATCCACAGGTATTTCAATAAAATAACATAAGTTAAAGTACAGATAGAATACCCAATTCCTAATTTCTAATCCAAATAGAATTCCTAGACAAACTATATAATCTTCCCAAGCAAATGACTACCTTTCTATTGATACCAAACATGACATAGTTCCTATGGATTATAGAGCATTTATGAGATATCCATTGAAAATAATATCATAAATGCTTCCCTAAATCCAGACAGCATCACACACAGGGCTCTGCCCTGCTCTTTGGGGGGCATGCCAGGCTCCCCCTGTGCCCCCCCCCCGGCAGAGAGGGCAGTGGTGTAGTCCTGGGGTAGCCCTAAATCGACTTAGGGCTACCCCATGTCTACACTGGTTTAATTCAACTTTAGAAAGTCAAATTAAGCCTTAGGACGAGTAAAAAGCAGGTTTAATAAAGTCGACTTAATTTTCATTAAGTCGACTTTATTTTCCTTAAGCTGCTTAAGTTGACTTAAGCAAAGTGTAGTGTAGATGCAGGGCAAATTAAGTCGACTTAAGCCAAGCTTAAATCGACTTAATTTGCCAGTGTAGACGCAGCCTTAGTTTGCAGAGAAAAATTTTAAAGGAATTTTTTAAATCCCCAATTTGAATCCTGATAACTCTTTTGTCCATGAGTTACTTTTTCAAATACAGTAAATAAATCTTTGATGATGCAGATGAATTAACTTATTTAGATCATGGAATAAATCTATTCAAGACTTCTGAAAAAAATTATTTCTTAAAATTCTACTTTACCCTGGAGATAAGAAGGTCTCTTAGCAAATTGGTAACTAACAATGCAATCTCAGAACTTAACCTTGGAGATGAGAACTGGTATCATAGTATAGCACATACCTTGGCTCAGAATTTATAGCCTTTTCCACATTACTAATATAGTTCAAATTTTCAGCAATCTTGAAAGCCTTTTTGTCATTCTCAATTATTATTTTACAGCTCAGCTCCAAGCTTCATTCAAGTTATTTGCAAAAAATAAAAACATTCTCTTGAATTCCAGCCCTAAACCCTTCAAATGAAATATCTTTTAAAATGACATTTACTACTGATTGGGGGGAGAAAAATCAACCTCTGCTGTAAGATGAGTCAACAGAGTTGCTCCAGACTTACTCCGATGTAACTGAGATCAGAACCTTGCAGGTGGTATCCATTAATATTAGACAGGACATTATGCACGCTTCAGCAGAGTTACAGAACTACAGAAGACAAAAATGGAAAAGTCTTAATGGCTCTTCTAATTTACCCCCTTTTTCTAGACCAGGGTTATTCCTAATAGTATTTTCTAAAGTGCTTTGTTCAGTCTAATTTTAAATGTCTCGGGAGATGGCATTTCCCCCTTTAATTCCATTGTAAAGCAGCTGTTGGTACCCATAGCAAATGGCAAGGCTGCAGCTAGCAAGCTGTTCCCTCCACTTCTACTCTTCTGTGTATGCAGGCAGATGCATGCAATCATGCCTCCTCACTTTCCTTGTAGGTTTAAAAACAGGACCTGCTAGGGAGGTTGGGTTGTCATATGGAAGAGTTTTGTTTTGGTAGGGTATAAAAATGGAACTTTTCACAGTAATGGTCAGGAAAGGGAAAACATTTCTCCCTCTGTGACCTCTTCACTCTCCAATCCAATTCTGAATTTCTCCCTCTTCCAATACTGGTTTACACTACTCCAGTGGTGCCCCCCAGCAATATGCACATTATGGGTTACTGGCAGAGGCACCAACAGGGGAGCAGGGTGTCTGGGATGTGGGGAGAGGGGCAAAAAGGGCAATTTGCTTGGGATCCCCCATTTGAGAGGGCCCTCAAACCAAGTGGTGTTGCGACCTGGTGCATGGGGCTGCAGCACCATTCAGGTTTGGCTCAGAGACCCCTTACTGGAGAGGCCATGAGGTCCAATGTGAGTGGCACTGTGACCCTGCGCACCAGGTTGGAATGGCACTCACTGAAATTTGGCCCAGTGCCATGATGGAGGGGCGGCTGCTGGGCCAAACATGAACAGCAATGTGACCCTGCATGGAGCATGTGCGTGTGCATCGCCTGGAGCGGGGAGCCAGGCCACAGCGCCTGTGGAACAAGAGCCGAGCTGCCTCTCAGGTTAAGTGCCGTTCAGTTGGGCATGCTGTGCAGAAAATCTCGGCACTATATCATCTTCTTTATGATTTCCCCACTCTGACCAATATTCACCAATTGATTGTATCCCACCTTTCAATGAACCTTCCCCTCTGGGCTCAAAATCTTCTCAAGCTCCTTCATTTCCTCATCACCCATACACCACTGCCCCAGGAACACCCCCAAATGCACACATACCCAACCCAAGCATCCTTTTTTGAAAGGATAACAAATTTTTTGGATAAAGGGAATGCAGTGGACCTAATTTACTTAGATTTCAGCAAGCATTTGATACAGTTCCACATAGGGAGTTATTAGTTAAGTTACAGAAGATGGGGATTAATATGAATATAGTAAGGTGGATAAGGAACTGGTTAAAAGGGAGACTACAGCTGGTCATACTGAAGGGTGAACTGTCAAGCTGGAGGGAGGTTACCAGTGGAGTCCCTCAGGGATCTGTCTTGGAACCGATCTTGTTCAACCTTTTTGTTACTGACCTTGGCACAAAAAGCGGGAATGTGCTAATAAAGTTTGCGGATGACACCAAGTTGGGCGGTATTGCCGATACGGAGAAGGATCGGGATACCATACAGAAAGATCTGGATGACTGTGTAAACTAGAGTATCAGGAATAGGATGAAATTTAATAATGGGAAGTGCAAGGTCATGCATTTACGGACAAACAACAAGCATTTTTCCAAAAGTTGGGGACGCATCAGTTGAAACGGACTGAGGAGGAGAAGGATCTGGGAGTAATGGTTGACCATAGAATGACTATGAGCTGCCAATGTGATGTGGCCGTGAAAAAAGCTAATGCAGTTCTAGGATGTATCAGGAGAGGTATTTCAAGTAGAGACAGGGAGGTGTTAGTGCCGCTGTACAAGGCACTGGTGAGACCCCATCTGGAATATTGTGTGCAGTTCTGGTCCCCCATGTTTAAAAAGGATGAATTCAAATTGGAACAGGTGCAGAGAAGGGCTACAAGGATGGTCTGTGGAGTGGAAAACCTGCCCTATGAGTGGAGACTCAAGAAGCTTGGCTTGTTTAGCTTAACCAAAAGAAAGCTGAGGGGGGATATGATTGCTCTCTGTAAATACATCAGAGGGATTAACATCAGGGAAGGAGAGGAATTATTTGAGTACAGCACCAATGTGGACACCAGAACAAATGGTTATAAACTGTCCATCAAGAAATTTAGGCTTGAAATTAGACGCAGGTTTCTAACCATTAGAGGTGTAAAGTTCTGGAATAACCTTCCAAGGGGAGTTGTGGGGACAAAAACCATAACTGCTTTCAAATCTGAGCTTGATAAATTTATGGAGGGGGTGGTATGATTAGCCTATTTTGGAAATTGAGTGATATTTGGCTATGTGTGGTGGATTTACAAGTGGCCTAAGAGGGGAGAGTACGTGGGGTGGGTTCTGAGTTATTACAGAGAATTCTTTCTTGGATAACTGGCTGTTGAGACTTGCCCATGTGCTCAGGGTTTAACTGATCACCATATTTAGGGTCGGGAAGGAATTTTTCCCCAGGGCTGATTGGCCTGGGCTCTGGGGGTTTTTCACCTTCCTCTGTAGCACAGGGCATGGTTCACCTACCAGTGAATTTTCTGTATCTTAAAGTCCTTAAATCATGATTTAAGGAGGTAAATAACTCAGTCATAGGTTGGTGGCCTATTACAGGAGTGAGTGGGTGAGGTCTTGAGGCCTGCATTTTGCAGGAGGTCAGACTAGATGATCGTACTGGTCCCTTCTGACCTTAAAGTCTATGAGTCTATGAGAACACCTCACCTCCATGCCTAAGATGACACAACGCAGCGCTACACCCTCAGTGTTATGTCTTCTCACACCCAACACCCCTTGGCTCAAAACACCAATTCCCAGTCTCCATGCCCAGTACACACAGAAAACCTGCCACACTAAGAACACTTTGCCCCCCCGTACCTGGCTCCCACCCCAACTGGCTCCCTCCACCTTAGCTCAGAAACTCATGACTTGTTACTGGCACTGTAGAATCAGAAGAAACAGCAGCAACATGCCCTAGATAAGTCTCTCTGGGGGGGAGATCTGATTTAGTCACACAGCAGCTTGTATTCTGCACTTTGTTTGTGCCTCTTCCTTTTGTTAACTTGCAGGGACTCCAGGACTGGAGCTGGCAGGCAATACATGCCTTGCTTCCTGTACTCTGGATTTGGGGGGCAAAACCCTGAATTAGCTCCCTGCAAGCCTGCATGCCAGCATGTTTTCAGGCCATGTGCCTTGGGACCAGTCCAGTAATAGACAGGTGTCCTACACCCCATGGGATATCAGCTGCTTTACCCTGTGTCTATATTGGGCTGACAGTTCTGGCTCGAGCATCATTGGTGAAACTTAGCCCCATTAGAAACTAATGAGCAATTCCCCTGCCATTAGAACTCTGCAACTGCATTTAAAAGAAGCATTGTGTGCATGTGCCAGAGAGAAAGGAAACGGAATTAATCATGATCAAATTGAGGGGGGAGAACACGTACATCTCAGCACCAAATGGTTCCAAAAGAGAGAGAGCAACGTATTATCATTATTAGCCATTACTTGGGCCATCAACAGGACATGAGTAGCTCTTCCACTACTGAACACAGCTGTTTAAAAAAGGCAGAAGCAGCCTTGTTAGAAGAGGATGATTCCTATACCTTTCATTTAGCCTTAATGCAAATGTATTAATTTGTGAAAAACAAATGTGTTTGCCTGTAAAACGTTTGTTATGACATTGCTAGCTACTGCAGACATTCAAATTTAAACCGGTCTGGTGATGGAACATTTTGAACCTCTGTAAAAAATACAAGGTAGTGAAGCAAATTATTTTCTCCTTATTAGGAACTTTATTTTTTTCCCAATTATGAGCCACACGTCACCTGGACTGTTAATATTAATAGCGTTCTTCCTTCAAGTCCCAAAACGCAGATGGGCGTTGGCTTAAACATGCCAGCACAGAAGCAAGGCTTGTGTATTTTGTATAGGAAGCTGCTTTTGTTTTCTGCCGGCAGGATACACAACGTGATCTCTACAGGGAATCAAGATTTAGAGCTGTATAAACTCCAAACAGCAGGACTAGCAATATGTTATGTAACGAACCCTCAGGGATAGTTATGTGTCATGAGAAAAAGGGTTTTGTCAGGAAAGGTAATGCATGGCAGGCAGTGTAGAATTCACTATTCAAGAAATAAATGAAAAAACAAACTATTTGCTTGGATTATAGCCAGGCACATAACTTTGTGCCACACAGGCAGTGCAAAAGGATCAGAAACCATCCACTTACCCCTTTCTGGGGATGCTCCTGGCCTGGGGGTAGGCTTCAGTGGGCATAGAACCAGTATAGGCAGCTGCTATGTCTCTTCCCTACATTCCTCAGCACAGGGGGTGTGCTGGAAGCTGGAAACGGTGTGAGGATGGAGTGTACAATGCTCCAGCTACCTCCAGCTGGCCTATGGGTCTTTGGGAACCATAACCAGCAGTCCCCTGACCTCCCCTCTCCTTCCCAGGTCAGCTTTTACCTAACAAAACCTTTATCTAAAAAGGCAAAACTCCCCCCATTTTAAAATCCTGGAGCTTTTGTTTGATTTTATAATCCAAATTGCCTCCCACTACAGAGTATTAGTATGGACTCAATCTATTGTTGGCAGGTAGGAAAATACCAATGTAAAATACTTGCCACATTTTTCTTGCTCATTGTTATTTTTCACTTCTATTTTGTTTTTGCTTCATCCAATATATTTAGGTAATAAATCTCCGACTTTACCATTGACAGCACAGGCATCTCCCCACCCCAGTTAGTTGCAGCTAAGTTTTGTGGGGGGGAAAAAACAGGTTGTTTGGCTCACCAGAAATTTGGGGGGGGGAAATAATTTCAGGTCAAACCTAAAATGAATTTTAAATTGTTTTGGGGCAAAATCACACCAAAAATATTCTATGTCAAAGTAAACATTTCATTTAAATTTCAAGCATTCTTAATGACTCTTACATTTTAAAAAAACAAATAAAGAAAATTTCAAAACAAAAAAATAATTTGGTACAGAAAAATGTAACTTCAGATTTTTTGCCCAAAACTTTCCATCAAAATGAATAAGCAAAATCAAAATACATTCAAAAAATGTTTCATTGTCACCAGTTATGCATTTCCTTCACCCCCACCCCCAAAGATTTTGTCAAAATATTTTGCCAAGTTCTAGCTGTATGTACAGTGAGGCTCAAAGGAATACAAAATCGTGTATTGCACTTGTGGCTTTTTGGTAGGCTCTCTTTTCAAGATCCAGTTGCCCTGAAGCAACCAGTAAGAACAATGTTGAAGGCACACACTTCATCAGCGTATTTGTCTAAAGATCAACAGTCTAACAAAACCAAGAGAACAGTTCATTGACAGTAGTCAATTGTAGTCGCAATAAGCTCCACAGTGGGATCTCCTTCGCTAGATGGTTTAAAAAAAAACAAACAACTAACTGGCTGTTTCAGTGAGCAGCAGCAGCTTCTCTAAATATGAGGAAATGGAAGAGCAATGACCATTTCATATGAGGCAAACAAGCCTACACAGCAAGTGTTAACACCTCATCCAACCCAATATACCAGGCAGTGACAGTTTATCCTTACAGCCAAGCCTCGTAACCTTTATTTCTTCTTGATGTATGATCTCTTAATTGAAGTGATCTCTTAAAAGCTCTGAATCAGATGGAGGAAAAAGAAAATACATTGAAAAACATGACCCGCACTGTCCTTGCTAAAGAGAGAAATTAATGTTGCTTGGGAAATTAAGACTGGCTCTGCATAGCTACAGCTTCACAATATCTTTGCGTCCAAGGACAATAACCTCTGTGTGAGCTCAGCACTGCCATGTATTGTTATGAGTTGAAGGTAATAACTGTGATCTTAACCAAGACATCAGTAAACATATGAACCAAACAAATGTAACATGCTGTGTGATAAAGCGCACAGGGTCCTTCACCTACAATCGCCAGTAAAGATTTTATGAAAAAATCACCATGGACACAATTTCCACAAACAATATGAAAAATGTACCACACTCTGGAAGCAGCAGCGACCTGCAACTTTCTGTGTGATTCTAAGCAGGGCAATGGGTTTGGTTTTACTGATGTCTTTGGCACTTAAGAAAAGTATGGAATTAGCAAATACAAAAGTGATCGAGGAACGGCATTGCTGCGGCCAGCTCAGACTAAACCGACTCCACAGTCTGTTCCTAGTAGAGTAGTAGCATATAAGCCAAACAAACAGATCAGAGAGGGGCCATGGCATTATTCCAAGGGGAAAAAATGAAAGTAATGGTCATATTTCTGACAAATATAAAAATAATTTAATAACGTTGTTACTCAGGGAATGTAGGCATGGAAAGGTTCCTGTCAAGGAAATAAATTAATATTAATATATATATATTAATATTAATACATATTAATAAATTAATATTTCTCAATACTGATAAAGCATGGAAATTGTAGTGCAAACAAATCAATTACTGTAATTATTGTAGTTTCCTTAACACTTCAATATGTTTAAAATATTTCTTTCAATATGATTAAAGGATAAAATGTGATAGGTAATTTGGATGGGTCTGCTGATTCCTTCATAATTCTTTAATTTGAGGAACTCTGGATTATCCAGGAAGAGGTTTTTCCATCCTGATTGTTCTTGACATTTAAAGATAGACACAATTCTAGGGGCTAGCTCCTCAACTGGTGTAAATCAGCATTACTACACTGAAGTCAATGAGATGACTTACATTGTGTAAAGTTAAACATGTATCTCAGTCTTCACAAGATCAGGACCTTAATGAATAAATGTTTGCCTCTTACAATGTACTGTAATTGAGAAAATATGCAATTATTTTACAGAGAATTTAAATCTCAGACACACGCAGTAAATGAAGCTGTACTGTATAGTTCAGTGTGGGATATAACACTTAAATTAATTCCAAGTATTTAAATGAATTCAAATTACAATTAAAAAAACTTGAGCTTTTTGAAAAAAGATCCAGTTTCACCAAGTAAAAGTGAAATTTCTTATTTTTCCTTTCAAAATTAGAACCACCACATTAGGTGAAAGTTTTTACCGAACAATGATGCGATTTTCAAACCGTTAAAGTTTGCATGTTTTCATTGTTAAACTTTTCATGATCACTTTGCAGAACAAGAACTTTCTAGGGGATGAAATGATCCAGAACCAAGTTAAGAAAATATTTATGTACACCATTAGGGTTCCTGTGTTAGGCTGTATTCAGCAAAACAAGAACAAAACAAAAACAACCCCCCCCCCCCCAAAAAAAAACCTGAGAGTCCTGTGGCACCTTAAAGACAAATTTCTTCAGGCATAAGCTCTCATGGGCTGCAAACCATTTCATCAGGGGTTGCAGTCCATGGAAGCTTATGCCCAAACAAATTTGTTAGTCTACAAGGTGACACAGTTCCTAAATTAACAGGCAAGGTTTCCAAACAAATCTGCCCTTAGTGAGGGATAAATACAGAATGACATAATTGAAATTCAGAGCAACTCCTCTTCATCCACTACAGTTGTCAAACTGAAACATTATCTGTGATTTAGGGTAAGCAAACACCACCAGTTGACTTGCATGGGATTTAGGGCATGGGGAGTAGAGGATGTGGTGTTTCATGAACCATGGTTACAGGACGCCTGGCACATAAGGAACGAAAGATTAATGAAGAGGATTTCCTTTGCAAAGATCAAATATGAGAAAAGTTCAAGGGCAAGCAGTCTCATGGTGGCCTGTATGTAAAGAGAAAAGATAAGGAGGTGACAGAGCGCTGACTTTTAAAACAGATTACACATCTCCAAACATATCCTGCCCTCTGTTATGGATACTATGCGGGTACCGTAATGGGGGGCAGAATTTGATATTTTTTCACACTGGACAAAACTAACCTCTGCAATAAACTTTGTTTCTTTTGTGAGAAGATGGCAACAACAAAAAATCACTTTTATTGTACTGTTCTCTCTTCAGCATATCCCATGCAGACCCCTCCATGTCTAGTTTTCATAATAATTATTAAACATTTCTATTGCAATAGCCCCTAGAAGTCAACCAGTTTGGAGCCCCATATTGCCAGGTGCTATACAAACATAGAAGTATAACATTTGGTATACTATTGTAACCCACACTATCACAGCACCACCCTCTAGTGCCTGGGGCTCATAAGAGCTTACTATTGCTGCTAACTAGAGGAGATACCCTTTTAGTTCCAGTGTAGGAGGCTCAGCTTTTGGCACTGAAGGTACTGGGTTCAAAACCTACTGAAGATCCAGCGTGTGTGTTGTTATATTATGGATCAATACGGTACGTAAAGATTTTCTCTATACAGTGCTTAATTAAAATACATGATGAAAAACACTTCCCCAAGGTGCTACATATGAAAAAGACCTCATTCAAACATCCTTCAACCCTTTTAAATAGCTGTTTTAAAACAATGTTCTTAAGTGTGAAGACAGTTTTGTACTTCTTTCCTAAACAAATAAATCTTAAATTCACAATCAATTTTAAAAACAGGTTCTTCATTAATAAAGCTGGGAAACTCGGACAAAAAACCTATTCCTCCGTTGACCCACACATTTAGGACAAATCTAAAATGTACTGCTTCTCCTTCATACCATCTCTGATATCTGACGATCTCTTTCTGCTTATGCTGCCAAAACTCCTGTTTATGCCCTGATTATTTCACATCTCAACTACTGACATCCTCTTCTCTCTGGCGTCAGTGCTGGCAACTTCACCCCCTTCAAGTCAATTCAAAATGCTGATACCACGATCATCTTCTTGGTTTGATGTTCTGACTAAGTCTCCCCACTAAAAGTTCCTCCATTGGCTCCTCCTCTCCACAGATCAAATACAAACTTCTTTTTCTTACTTACAAAACTCTTTACAATTTAGTACCATTCTCTAAGCAACCTATTAGCACAAATGCAGCTCCCGCCTCCGGTTTGCCAATGAGGACAGCCTCAATCTTCCATTTCTCTGACAAATACGTTCCAATTTTTTCCCAATGATGCCCCTTTTGAGTGGGAAAAGCCCCCAATCAAAATCTGTAAAGCCACCACACCTTAGCCTCCTCAGTACTCACATCTGCCATAATATATATGGTAAACTGCAACATGACAGTGGGTGAACATTTGATTATATTTTTTAGTCTCTCAACCCCCACTCCATCCCAGCCAGCTTGTTCATTTCATCTACTAATTATGTCCTTTAGGATGTAAGCTCTTTGGAACTTACAACACAGTGCCTGAAATAAGAATATATTGAAAGAAATAATGCCTTTCTGAACAGAAGTGAACAATTAGAAAAAGAACTAATGGTCAATTAGATGCAGACTCTAAGGTCAGAAGGCACTAATACGATCGTAGTCTGACCTCCTGCACAACTAATATCTATCAGCAAGAGATATATAGCTTTTCCAACTCTGACGGGTCACCTCTGTCTTTGTTGTGTTCCAAAATAAGAGGGAAATAAGGCAGTGGGATTGGAGAGTTTTCACCTTATATCATTCTAGGATGCTAATTTGTACACGCCTTCCCTTCATTCTGATGACTACCTGTCTCACAAATGTTTCTCTGATGACTGTAGAGTGCTCTCAGTCATCATTGCATTTCCTCATTCAAAAAGAGGGCATCAGCTATGCAGTTTTCTCAGCCTCTACTCTACTAAGGGATCAGTGGAGGTTGTTGTACGGCCCCAATCACTGTAGTATTTGACTTCCTCCTGCAACTAGTAAATGAACACAGTAACATTGCTCTCTTTCTTCCCTGCTGCCAAATAGGGGGTTTGTTTCTTTTCCAGATCTGGATGTATGGAAATGAGGACACTACTTCAGGCAAGTCTAGGCAAAACAGAAAGAGGGAGGCTGCTCCCAGATTCATGTTTCTTGCGAAAGGACAATCAATCAGCACTAATACTTAAAAATCAACAGTTTACAAACAGGATGGATGGCTCAGTGGGTAAGGCATTAGCTGGGGACTTGCAAGATCTGAATTCGGTTCCCTGTTCTGCCAGACATCCCATTTGGTCTTGAGGCAATCACTTTGTCTCTCTGGGCCTCAGTTCTCCATCTGTAAAATGGGGGTGCCAGCACCACCCTACCTATAGGGATGTTGCAAAGGAAAACTATGCTGAAAGATTCTGAGGCATATATCTAACATATTAACAGGGGTTATGTAAGTATCATAGATAGAATACTAGACTTGTCACCACAGAAATAATTAGAGGCTTACAATACAGAAGTGGATCTTTCAAACGTTTGTAATCAGACCTGGAGTTATGAATAAAAGCTCTGAATCTTATTCCACCTCTACTCCCTACCTCACATGCACACACACACACTTTTTTGGACAATGGGGGGGGAGGTTGGAAAATAATCAAACTTTCCTATTCATGGTTGACACAATAGATATTTAAAATCATTAACCTGCATACTAACCTCAAGCAAATATTCAGTGATTTGAAGAAAAATATAATAAAATCAAATCCTCATTACAGCTAGAATCAGCAGGCATTTTGATATTGTATGCACAGAAGTACCACATACAATATTTCATATTAGTGTGAAGTAGAAGGAAAGTTTATTTACTAGTTTATTTACAAGTAAGGTAGATGCATGAATATCACAGCAGGAATATATTTCCTGCAAAAATATTCATTTGCCTATTTTCTGGAAGATCTCTTTTGTGATCATTATAATTAAAGCAATATCAATACATTTATAAAAATTACAGAGTGGCTTACCTTAGATAATACTTCGATTGTAAAGTCTTTTGGGGCAGGAGCCATCTTTTTGTTCTGTATGCAGACCCTTGCATAATGGGGTCCTGGGCAATGACTGTGGCTTCTAGATGGATTACAAGCCATTAGAAGAACTATCCAAGATGATGCCACAGCAAAACTTGTGGCTGAACTTTGTGACTTTGTACTCACCCACAACCATTTCAGATTTGAAGATAATTTATACCTTCAAGTTAGTGGCACTGCTATGGGTACCCGCATAGCCCTACAATATGCCAATATTTTTATGGCCGACTTAGAACAAAGCTTCCTCACGTCTCATCCCAAAGCACCTCTACTTTACTTACGCTATATTGATGACATCATCATCATCTGGACCCACAGTAAGGGTGCCCTTGAAGATTTCCATAGAGATTTCAACAATTTCCACTCCACACTCAAACTTAGCCTGGAACACCTCACACAGGAGATCCACTTTCTGGACACTACAGTGCAAATTAGTGATAGGCACATAAAGACCATCCTATACCGCAAACCTCCTGATCTCTATAGTTACCTACATCCCTCGAGCTTTCATCCAAGACACACCACACGATCCATTGTCTACAGTCAAGCCCTAAGATATAACCGCATTTGCTCTGATCCCTCAGACAGAGAAAGACACCTCTATCAAACATTCTTAAAACTACTGTATCCACCTGCAGAAGTGAAGAAACAGATTGACAGAGCCAGACGGGTACCCAGAAGTCAACTACTACAGGAGAAGCCCAAAAAATAAACAACAGAATGCCATTGGTCACCACCTATAACCCCCAAGTCAGACCTCTTCACCACATCATCAAAAATCTACAGCCTATTCTTCAAGATGATCCCTCACTCTCTCAAGCCTTGGGAGACAGACCTCTCCTCGCTTACAGACAGCCCCCCAACCTTAAACATACTCACCAGCAACTACAGATCAAACAACAGAAAGATTAAAGCAGGAACATAACCCTGCAACAGAACATGCTGCCAACTTTTCCCTCATATCTACACTAAAGACACCATCACAGGACCAAATCAAGCCATCTGCTCCATCAAGGGCTCATTCACCTGCTCATCCACCAATGTGATTTATGCCATCATGTACCAGAAATGCCCCCCTGCCTTATATATTGGACAAACAGGACAGTCTCTACGCAAAAGAATAAATGGACACAAATCTGACTTCAGAAATTGCATCACTAAAAAACCAATAGGGGAACACTTCAATCTCTCTGCTCACTCCATTGTCGACTTGCTAATAGCTGTGCTGAAAGAGATGAATAACAAGTCACAGCTTCAAAGAGAAACTGCAGAACTCGAATTTATATGCAAATTTAACTCAGTTGCCTTGAGGTTTAACAGGGACTACAGATTTTTTCTCATTGTAACAGGTGATTTGACCTCACCTTCCTCTATGTGCTGTTCCCCAGTGTTTGAATCCTAACACCTATTTTGATTTGCTGTTACAGCCTGACCTGATCCTATGACATACACTCCCCTGCATTTAATTTCCTCCCATTCTGTAAATTTCCCATCTTCAAAGCGTCTGATGAAGGGGGATTTTCTCCCATGAAAGCTCATGCGATTAATGTTAGTCTTTAAAAGTGCCACAGGACTCTGTTGTTTTTCTGCAATAAACTAACACGGCTACCCCTTTGGAACTTAATCATCTTGTTAGTTCACTTTGCATCTCTCATGAGCTACTGGAAATACCAGGTCAGACAGTGGTCCATCTAGCTCAGTATCCTCTCTTTTGACAGTGACCAGTGCCAAATACTTCAGTGGAAATGAACAGGCTCCTGCCACAAAAGACTTTACAATCGAAGTATTATCTCACAGTACAACAGGCACCGATGGGTGACAGACACCAACTAAGTAGTTTACAAACTACAGGATTGAGGTCTACCTTGTTTACTTTCAGACCTTTGCTGCCAGAGTTCTCTTTCACACAGTTTGCTTTTGAGCCTCTGCCTCCTTTGACTCTGTTGCAATAACCCATATCACATTATTGTTATCATCGAACTCACTTGATGAGTCAGCCCACATGGGTGTGAGAACTTCATCTTCAGCTTTGTCTTACTCCCCCACTCAGCTGCAGGCACACACACACATACTTTAAATGGGTCATCCCTTTTTTCTCTACCTTACTATTATTTCTTAACCATTTCTTATTTTCTGAAGGAGATGGGGTTATGCTTCCCTCCCCAGACCACCCCACTGTTAGAAGCACCTGCTGTTTGCGAAACCATTATTGGGAACTGTGGTGAATGTCCTCTTTTCTTCAGAATGCTCCCCCACCCCCTGCGGCACTCTCAGTTTGAATTTTTTTTCCCTCTCCTTTTTTTTTGTACTTTCCATCTCTCAGTCACTCAACCACATTTTCTATCTCACCAGCAAAAAGAAAGAAATTGTTTCCATGGCAAATTTGCAGGGTTTAAATTTAACACAAATAGAATAACTCAGATGTTCACCTACTTTTAGTTTATGCTAGATAGTGGGCCAAATGCCTGACCATCTTTTCACACTTGCAGAGAATCTGTCCCTGCATTTTATTTTCTTATTCTTTGCGGATGACTGTGATGTTGCCTTCAACTCCCTTTTGGAAAGATGTATAGAATTTAATGTAAACCAATAGGGTATACAAAATTCACTCTAAAAAACTACAGAATTTATTAGACAATAGAGTGGTTGGATTTTTTTTTTTTTTGCATGTTTGTTTTTGAGCCAACCTACTAACTGCATGGCAGTGATATCACTTGCTATTCAATTCTATACTGTGCAAAAAAACCTAGAAGTAGTGATCATTTTCAATTTAACTCCACAGGACTTTTCTCTAAAGGGCTGCAAATATCTCACTGTTGTGGTAGTGCACTCTGAGACACATGCGGGTTAACAGATGTAGCAAACTACATTTTAGTTCCAACTTTCAGGTCTGTCTCTGCTGTACCATACACAGTATTGCTTTGAATCCCAAACACAGCTTTTCTCGCAAAACAACTGCTTTTCCTAAACAAAGCAAACTTGACTGAGGACGAAAGAAAAATTTTAGGTCTATTTCCAGTTCTCATATATTCCAGTTTCATAAGTGCAGGAATAAATTTATTTAAAATGAAGAACACAACAGGTCAAAAGAAGATTGAATAAATGGATTTTTGCCTTCCCTTCCTTTTACTCTTGTGATTTCCTTTCAAGGATTTTTGATGAATTGCCTCTGCCCCACCCCACTGTCGTCTATGATTCATCCAATTTTAGGGTAGATAACAGGATGGTAAATTAGAATTAGTTAGTGGGGATATATATCAATATCAGTTGATTTGTAGATAACATACCATATACATTTATATAAACTAGCTGTGTGGTACAGCAATTCAAGACATGGATAGAAATTAGGCATTGGATCAAAAATATAGCTTATTAATATCCTTTCTTGTACTGTATCTCTTGTTTGGTCATATGAGAGTTCTTGCTGGCTGCTATACCACATGATGGCCAAAAATGATTTCCTTGTGACACTGCACATGCTTGGCTATTGTTTTGCTCATGTGTTGTGCGTCTGTGCGTGCACATGCATACACACAACTGAAATATCAATACAGTGGGATAGGGTTTATTTAAGTGTTCACATTGACATTTGAGAGGAACATTATGTTACACTGACAGTTCATAAGGTTTGGGTTTTTTTTTTCTGAACTTCCTTTTTTTCCTTTATAATTTCCAAATCATAAAGTGTTATTATATAAGCATATTAGAGATGGATCCAAGCTGCAAAATTCAGATCTGGTTTTTGAACCACCTCCCTACCTAGGCAAATTCGAAGGGATTTAGTTGGAGGTTTTGTTCATCTTAACACACAGAAAAGGGCCATTTCAAAATTAAGTTCCAGATCTGAGTTTGGATTCTGACACTATTTGTTAGTTGTAGAGTGGCAGCTCTGAGGTTTCAATCAAGATCTGGACGCTCTGGAAACATGGCTTGTTTTCTTATATATGTTTATATGGTGCCTAGCATCATGGAGCCTTTGTACACTATCTGAATACAAACAGTAAATAATGACAGTCCCAGCTTTACAACCAAATTATGTAATTTTTCTAACAGCAGTAAATTAGGACTAGATGAACCAGGTATAATCAGCTTTTACAGAGAAAGGTAGTTTTAGCATCTCTCAATAATTAATTTTGTGTACACACACACTTTTTATATCTTGTTGGCTGATTATGGTACTAGACAAACAACGTGAAATATATTTTAAAGCTTACAAATAGATGTCTTTTAAATAGCATAAAAAGAATCACAATAGAATCTGTGTAGTTCGTATGCCGGGATTAACTTTCCGAAGCATCCAAGTGATTTAGTGCAGTGGTTTTCAAACCATGGGTCGGGACCCAGTACTGGGTCGCAAACCCTCAGGAACTGGGTTGTGGTGCCCCCTGCTATTGCCTCGGAAAGACTGAAATGTATTACTCAAAGATGTAATTGTTGGGTCATGGCTATAAATGATTTTTTTCAACTGGGTCCCAAGAAAAAAAGTTTTAAAACCATTGACTTAGGGGACTAAGAACCATTGGCTTTCAATTGCTAAGGCTGATGAGTAACTTCTGGCCATTTTATTCTGAGTCTAGAAAATTAGGTTCAACTCTGTGATAAATGGTGACAGTGAAGGCACTCAGGACGAATGGGATACACGTTTCCAACCTGTATCAATTCAGGAACAACGGAATCAGAACCACTTCTGTGAAGTCACTCTAAATCTACCTTCACCTGATAATTATGTCTTTTTTTCTTTACTAGTCACCAGCTTTCAATGGAGAAGGAAATTGCCTGGTCTGGGCAGAAAAATTTTGTCCTTCCTGATATTTTTTTGCCTCTATGCCTCTCACCCATATAATCCTTTCCTTAGATTCATTACTTGAAAATTACTGACTTTGAAATGGAAGAAGGTTTTCCTGCAAAATAGTGTCCATTATTGCCCCCAAAATGATCCTTGTATACACAGTGTGTTTATGTGTTATGCAACAAATAATTGTATTCCAAACATTTTAAAAAAGGAACCAAATCTGCCCTGGACTTTGGGGTGACTGTTATAGCTCTGTTCAGTTGAATTTCATTTATTACAGCGCATGGTGGTTCTGGAAGCTTTCCTTTAATTGATAATTATATGTCAGCCCTTAATGAGTCAGTTGAGTTTTTATTTTTCCCCTGCATTCCAATGAATTCATATGGGTGTGGAAGGAAGGGAAGGCTTGTTAAATATAGAATCCTGGCACTGAGATACTAATGTGATTGTAAAGCACTACTATTTCTTAAGAATTTGGGCTGGGTTGTGTGGTGTCCTATTTACAATTTCATTCTCTTCCTTTCAGATTTTGTTAAAAAAAACCAAATCACATTACCATACCCACCAGAACTAGACAGAGTGACAAAGACACATGTTTATATGCTTTATTAGCTTCTCTAAATAGTGACTTTTTAAAGAAGTAAATTCCATATTTGTCTTTGCTAGAGTGGAAACCATTACAGGTTTTTACAACTTCACACATTAAAGGTCTGCTCACATAAAAATCCACAAAGGGTGAAAGTTACTTTGGAAATGGAAAACTTTTCATTGTTTAATTACTGTATTTCCATTTCAGTTTGACTGCTGAAATTTTCACAGCATGTTATGGCAGTGCACTGCAGCTCCCTACTTCACTCGGCTATAAGAGAAACCTACTATTATTTATTTAAAAAATTAAAACAAATCCTGAAAAGATCCCTGTGGGATGGGGTTGTCTTTCTTCCTTAACTGAAGTACAAGTGTATGGTGTGCACACGACTTGCTTTGTGCATGTAGTTCATCTACAAACACTGCATGCTGTCTACAGTCCTTAAGTGATGGAGTGATTTCCATTTGAACCATGTCTGTGCAGGCCTCCTCCACCTACAGGGTGTATAATACTATGTAGCACAGTTAACCACTGCCAGGCCCACAGTACTTTCTTAAACTAGTCTTTAAGTCGACTTAATTTACTCTGCATCTACGCTACATTTCCCTTAAGTCGACTTAAGCAGCAGCTTAAGTCAACTTAAGGAAAATTAAAGTCGACTTTCTAAAACCTCATTTAAGGTCGACTTTACTGGCTAAGTCAACTTTATTAAGTCGACTTAGCCAGTGTGGATGCAGATTAGCCCTAAATCGACTTTAAGTTGACTTAAAGGGCTTCAGGGCTCCCCCACTGCCCTCCCTGCCAGGATGGCTGGCATAGGCAGAGCCTGGTGTGCCCCCCCACAGGGCCGGACAGAGCTCTTCCCACCCTGCCTCTATGACCTGCCAGTGTCCCTGTCCTGCTCAGCCCCCATTGTACCCAGGTACAATGGGGCAAATGCTGAGCCCTATGGCACTTGGCAAGGGGTGCCCCCCCTGCCACCATGAACCAGTCCCAGATCCACCTAGCCCCTACAAGTTGACTTAGGCGTCCAGTGTGGATGCTCTAAGTCGATTTGGTAGGGTCCCCTTTAAGTCGACTTAATTTTTGAGTGTAGACATGCTAACTCAACTTAAATTAACAAGTGTGGACATAGCCTATCGTACTTACAGGTCCCAATCCCAAGAACGTTACAGTCAATGGCAAACAATTGGATCACATAACCTTTTCATATGCCAATGAAAGCTCTTCACATATAAGGGTAAATATCACTGTTCCCATTCTACAGATGGAAGAAACAAGGCAACAAAATGACTAAACTAAAGTCATCCAGCAGCCAAGTGGCAGAGCTGAGACTAGATCCCAGGTCTCTGGATTCCCAGTCCAACTTTTTTAACTTATTAGACCATGTTGTCTCCCAAATTTCAGAAAGTGACATTGCTATCTGCTTGGTAATGGAGCTCATCTGCAAGGTAAAACCATTGGAAAAGACTCCTATGCATACATTCCAACTCTGAATTAGCTAGATAGTGGTAATACCTGTGATATAGATGACTGGATTGCCACAACTGAAAAGAAATCAAATACATTTTAATCTGGAATCTCTAGTAGTCTTTGCCCAGAGGAAAGCAGGTTAACATGAGACCATTCTGTCTAGTGCTTGCTCTGTATCCTATGGAAACAGGGAATGTACAATTCCCTTGTCTTCATCTGCTATTTATAGCATCTTGAGATTTTATTCTTTTATTAACTAGTTTAGTCCACATGCACAAGGCTATTTAATACTTTTTCCAGGAGGCTAGGAGGGACATGGGCCCCCAGTAATCATCTTCACCACCATGCCCACCTGGAGTTCCATCCCCTGAGCCCATCCTCCCCAATTTTCTACCAGAGGGAGCACAGAGAAGTCTACTGAGTCCTATTTCTTCCTCATCCACACCCCCAGTAAATCATAGGTCATCAGCAGGATTGGAACCTGTTGAGCCACCATCCAGACCTCTGCCACTCAAGCTAATGGGGTAACTCTTAACACTAGTAAGGTTGTTGTTGCCTGGATCAGCATCGCAGGGGGAAGACACACATACTTTGCTGGGGGGGGGAGTCACAGGTATTTGCTGACAGCAAAGGAAAAATGACATTCAGGAACCTTGAATTCCATTTTGGGCTCTGTAGGGTATTGTTCTCTACGCTCATTTTCCTCTACGCTCAACTCTTTCTGCCCCAACTCCTTGTCACAGTCCTACTCTTCCCCTACAGGCTCACTATCTGAATCCCAATCTCTCTGCTCCAAACACCCAGTTCCAGTCTCCTTCACAATCCCAATTCCCCACCTTCCCTCCCTCAACAACTAGTTTCCAATCTCCCTCACTGGACTCCTTATACCAGTGGTTCCTAACCTTGGCCTGCGGGGGCATTCAAAGTGGCCCATGGCTCCCTTCACATTGTCTACAGAAGAGAACCACTGCCTAAGGACCCAGGCGGAGCACATTGCCACGGGGCTAAAATACTGGTGCAGGCTCCTTGCTGCAGCCAAGGTGATAAGAGATCAGCATTCCCCTCCCTCTAGTGGTAGCAGAGAACACGGCAAAGTGCTCTGCCTGGGTCCATAGGTGCTGGGGTCTTTGCTGGAGCCAGAGGGAGGGGAGCACCGATCTCCCATCCTCCTGGCTACATAAAGGAGCTACTACCTAGAGACCCAGGTGGAGTGCACAGAATTACAGGACATGTGCAGTTTCCCTGCTGCAGCCAGGGGAACGGGAGAGCTTCCTCCCTGAACTCCATCTGTCTGGCTGGGGAGCAGGGGCTGAGGCTCCTGGCAGAGGCTGGTGGCCCTTCAGGGTAATAAAAATTATACGTGTGGCCTTCAAGCCAAAAACGTTAAGAACCACTGCTTTATACAATCTCAGTCTTCCCATTCCTTCCATACTTCTTTGTCCTGGTCTCTTTGCCCAGCCAGTCCCTACTCTCCTTCAACTCCCCAGCTCCTTGATCAACCAGTCTCAGGGTCTCCTGCTCTATTTTCAGTCCCATCTGACTATCTCTTCCAATCTGCTACTTTCCCGTCCCCTGGTCCAACTTTTCTCCCCTCTGTATTTGAATCAGCCCACATGTTCCATTCTGCCTGGGTTCTGGAACAGGCTCACAGAGACAACCAGAAGTACAAACTCCCCGCTGTCAGTTTCAATGCACAGCTCCACACCAGCTTGGAGCAATCTTTACTGGTAAAGGCCTCCTTAGCTCCCATAGCCCTGGGGTAAAGAAGCTCAGTTGCTCAGTGATGAAGGCTTATGCATAGTCTAGAGAGTGCTAGGAGCTGAGAGAGATTCAAGCATGCTCTGTGAGCAGGGCCCTGGACTGCACACTTTTGTGGCCCCCACCATGGTCTCCCACCCAGAGCCCCAGCCCCCTCAACACCCTGGAGGGCAGTGCTGGAGGCCACCCCTTGCACCAGCTGACCCCACCCCCCTGAGGAGGTGGTCAATTAGAATCCCCAGAGTTTGATTTTATTGTCATTCCATTCTGAGACTCTAATAACATTAATTTGTATTATTTTCTCTAGAAGCAGGCACTTAAGGCCCAGTTCTCAATCAGGGCTCAATCCAAATCATGCTGAAATCATTGGGAGCTGCATCAGACCATTAGCTTTCCAACAAATGGAAAAGACTGTTAGTGGGTTTTCAGGGGAGTGAACTAGGTGACTTTGACTAGAAAATATATTTTTGTGCAGAGGACAAGCCCTAGAAGATATACCTGCCCCTCCGAGAACTAATTGTCATTTAGCCACAGGGAGTGACTGACACAAACCGATCTCAGGCTATGTCTTTACTGATGGCGGCAGTTAGTTCCCATGACTTGGGTCACAATTCCCAGAGTGATATTTAAGTGACATCATCATCATCATGTTCTCTACGTCTTCATTTAATTAGCCTAATCTACTATTCCACTAAATGCTCCGTATATCAGTAGTGTTTTTAATCTATCTTGTCCTGTTTCCACAAGTTTTTTTTCTGGGCCTGATCTTGAGAGGTGCTGGGCACCTACCTACAAATTCCATTAGTGTCAACAGCGGTGGTGGATGCTCAACTCTTCTTGGGATCAGGCCCCAAATGAGTAAAACCCTAAAATCCTGTTCTTTTTCTACTTCTTTTCATAACAACAAGTAATGCAGTTCTGAACCCGATTCCTCATTGCTTTAGTTTCTTTACTTGCTTATTATTCCTGCTGTATTTTAAGTGCTCTCCCAGTTTCCCTGCTGTATGTGACCACCCACTTCTCCACCTACAGTCTCTATAATGTGATTTCTATCTTCTGTAGTTTCTAATGGTAAAATTATGCTAATTTTATTCAGAGATTAAAGTAAAAATCAGTATGACTATTATTCTGCCCATATACTATACCAATCTAGGTATTCACTTGAGAAGTGAACATGGCTAATAACATAAGAAAATTACACTTGCATACTGTTAGCCAGTTTCATGTTTAATTACTGAGAATAATATATTTCCATGTCTTATTACTGAAATAAAATTAACTCTTTTGCTTCAAGGCATGCTTGCTTTGCTAACTTCTCACACCCATTGATGCCTTTGAAATCTCACACAAGTGACTTTAGATTTGTGCTCCTAAATCTGTTAGATGCTTTTGATAATCCCATTCTAAAGTATTCTTTACATAGGTCTTCATGGCTGAGGATGTGAGGCAGATTCCAAACCTGAACCATTCTTTTTCTGTGACAAATCTGAGGAACTGTCCCAGAGTGAAGTATCATTAGAAGAGACTTTGCAACAAATTGAACAACTACTAATTGAACAACAAATTAAACAGTAATAAGTCACCAGGACCACATAGTATCCATCCAATACTTCTGTAGCAGAGGACTGGAGGATTGCTAATTTGACACCAATTTTTAAAATAGGTTTGGAGGCAATCCTAGCAATTACAGGTTGGTAAACCTAACTTAGGTATCAGGCAGATTTGTTGAAACTATAGTACAGAACAGAATTATCAAACACATAGATGAATAAGATTTGTTGGGAGAAGAGTCAAAATGGTTTTGTAAAAAGAAATCATGCCTTACCAATCTACTAGATTAGTTTGACAGGGGTCAAGAAGTATGTGGACAAGGGTGAACCAGTCAATATAAAGCACTTAGATTTCCAGAAAGCCTTTGTCAAGGTCACTCACTGAAGGCTCTTAAGTAAAATAAGCAGTTATAGGATACGAGGGAAGATCTCTTGGATCAGTAAATAGTTAAAAAATAATTTTAAAAGTTAGGAATAAATTATCAGTTTTCAGAATGGAGAGAGGTAAATAGCAGAATACTCCAGGGATCTGTACTGGCATCCAGTACTGTTCAATATATTGATAAATGATCTGGAAAAATGGCAAAATTTTCAGATGATACAAAGCTACTCAACATAAATCCAAAGCAGATTGTGAAGAGTTACAAAGAGATTTCAGAAAACTGGGTGGCTGGGCAACAAAATGGCAGATGAAATTCAGTGTTGGTAAGTGCAAAGTAATGCACCTGGGAACACTAAGCCCAATGATACATATGAAATGATAGGGTCTAAATTAGCAATTACCACTCAAGAAAGATCTTGGAGTCATTGTGGATAGTTCACTGAAAACATCAATGTGCATCAGCAGTCAAAAATAGTTAACAGAATTTTGGAAATCATTCAAAGAGAGATACATAAGACAACAGATTTATGAAGTGTCAATATGATATTTTCTATGGTGCTCCCACATCCTGAATACTGCATGCAGATCTGGTCGCCCCATCTTAAAAAGATATACTGGTATCAGACAAGGTACGGAAAAGGGCAACTAAAATTATTAGGAGTACGGAAATGCTTCCATATGAGGAGAGATTAATAGGACTGGGACTTATCTTGGAAAAGAGATAATTCGGCTATGATAGAAGTCTATAAAATCATGACTGGTGAGGAGAAAGTAAATACAGAAGTGTTATTTACTCTTTCTCATAACACAAAAACGAGGGGTCACTAAATGAAATAAATAGGCAGCAGGTTTAAAACCAACAAAAGGAAGGATTTCTTCATACAATGCACAATCAACCTGTGGAACTCCTTGGTAGAGGATGTTGTGAAGACTAAAACTGTAACAAGTTTAAAAAAAGAATAAGGTAAGTTCATGGAGGATAGGTCCATCAATGGCTCTTTGCCAGGATATGCAGGGATTGCTGTTTTCCAGAGGTTGTGAATGGCCAATGTGATAGACCACTTCATGATTACTTGTTCTGTTCATTCCCCGTTCTGAAGCATCTGGTACTGGCCACTGTTGGAAGACAGGGTATTGGGCTAGATGGACCAGTCTTCTGAGCCAGTATGGTTGCTTTTATTCCAGATGTTTGATCCTTTTGACATACCTTGGGCAAACACTTGCAATGCCATAGGATGTTCACTGAACTCTATCAGTGGCATACTATACCCTTAGGCTTTTCGCTACTGCTTCAGTGCATCCAATACTATGAGAGAAAGCATCATAACTTGCTATAATAGCATGGGTGTTGTATTCTAATATTCCCTATTTCTTTGCTGCTGGTTTCATTTCGCCAATACATCACTAACAAACTTTTTAAACTTTTCTCAGAAATATAAGAAGAGTTAGGATGGAGCCTCTAAAACATTTGAAGTGGCAGTGAGGATACTCTGTAAATTCAAGATGGCCATGATGTATTCTCCAATCAGGCCAATATGCTCCCACTTTTACTATAAATAATATACTAACACATAGGCATGGGCTTAGTTTCACGGGATTTCTTCAATTTCTGCAAAATACAGTGTGATATATGTTGAAGACATAATTAGTCATACCACATTTATTTGTGTGTGTGTGTGTGTGTGTGTGTGTGTGTGTGTGTGTGTGTGTGTGTGTGTGTGTGTGTG
>ML685798.1:19291718-19322963 GCA_007922175.1 Pelusios castaneus | reverse complement strand
GTGTGTGTGTGTGTGTGTGTGTGTGTGTGTGTGTGTGTGTGTGTGTGAGAGAGAGAGAGAGAGAGAGAGAGAATATATATATATGAGAAACTGACTGAGAGAACACCTCTGTTTTAGATTTCCTGCATGGCAGGACACTTCAGAGAAAGCAGAATCAGAAAAAGTGGGCTAATTTCAGCCCTGGATACCATTTCACTGAAGCCAATGAGTTTTATCAGTTTTCACTAGGACTGAATATAGCACAAGGAATTTAGTTGTGCTTATAGACAGATGAACAAAATGACAGCTCCTTGTTTCTCTGGTACAAGGGCACAAAAGAAGCTTTTAATCACATGGCTTGATTCTGACAAACCACAAAAAAAAGTGAACGAACAGAGTCAAGTGCAAGGCTTTGTCTACACTAGCACTTTTGTCCATATAACTTTTTTCGGTCAGGGACATGAAAAAAACAAACCTCTGACTGACGTAAGTTTCACCAATGGAAGCACCACTATAAACAGCCCTATGTTGGCAGGAGACACTTTCCCATTGACATAGCTACCCCTGCTTGTTGGGAGTGGTTCATTTATGCCCACAGGAGAGTCTCTCCCATCGGGATAAAGTGGCTACCTGGGAGACCTTACAGCTGTAATACAAGGGCACAGCTGTTGCAGTACAGCTGTATTATTTTAAGGGTTGTACACTGTAAGGTCTAGACATTGATGTGATTTTATTTATTTGACACCTTATAGCTTTCTGAAGCTTAGTTCTTTAAAAGCATTTCAGAGCCTTGATGAACCTGTTGCTCAAAACTCAGCTTTGGTATGTCGTGAAAGAGCCACGGATAATTTATGGCTGGGAAGAGTAGAGCATCATTTGCATTACTGACAAAGGAATGACTATTTGAAGTCAGACTTTATAAGCCAAGAGTGGGGCTTCTTTTGGAAGAGTGACATGATATAAGCAATTTTAAATCTGACATTGAATTCTCTGCACTAAGAGCTTTAATTATGCCCTTAGAAATTATTTTTAAAAATAGCTCTTCAGGGTTCTGATTCTGGAAGTGGTTCCACACTTGTGGACCCCAAAGCACCAAGTAACAGGTAGAGCTGGTGACATTTTTTGGACAAAACTTTCCTTCTATTGAAAAATACAGATTTGGTGGCACCAAAACATTCACATTTTGGGAATTCATGCTGCTTTTGCCAAATTGTGCACAAAAAAAATTCCAAAAAAGCTTAAATGTTCTGATTTTTCAGTTCAAAATGACATTGTTTTGAAATTCCCCTAAAATTTACAAAATTTAAAAACTTCTTAAAAAAATCTAGATATATAAATGTTTTGACATGATATTTTCCTTTTATTTTTGATTCACCAAAAATTTCAGAAAATGTTATTTTCCGTTCAGCCTGAAATGATTTTTTTTCTGATATATTTTGGACTTGCTAGCACACTGAAAAACCCATTACTCATCCAGCAATTTTTGAGGGGTCATGGCCTTCTTATTCACAGAGAGAAGAAATTGTTATAAAATCCTATTAAATCAGAATAGTAGCATTTTATAGCCACTTTGAAATGACGTAATAGCTATACAAGATGCCAGACAATGAAGAATCCCATCTGACTACTATAGATGCTCCACTTTTTCCTATTCTTTAACTTTCATTCTTTAGTTTCCTTTTTATTTTCTTTCCTGGCTTCTAACTCCAGTTCTGTAGATTTATTTTGTTCTGTAATACTGAACATCTTGATGCATTTCATATTTCATGATCAGCTACAGGCTATGTTTCAATGCTATAAATTTAATACTGTAATTCTAACTAAATTAAACAAGATAGAATTTTTTTAATGCAATTCAGTACATTTAGTTCAGTGTAAATCTTTGGAAATACTACTATTCCATGCAACACCGTTCCATGCTGGCCCTGAAAATACCAGCACAGTATTTTATTTATATTATTACCCTTTGTGTCAACAGAAAGAAATGTGGATTAAATCTGCATTTTATCACTATTGTGAAACCAACAACCCCTGCACAGAACTCTGGGCAAATAGAATTCCTCAACTAAGGTATCAATTTTTTCTTTTAAATGGCATGAAAAGTGGATCTCGGCCTGAGATGTAGAATTCCTTTGAAACTTCCATGATTGAGAGTATGTAAACTTTTAAGTTACATCTGTTCCCTCTGAGTGGCACAGGATGGCATACTTAGTCTGTGATGGATGAGAAAAAAAGAATGCAGAAAGGCCTAAATCTGAGAAGATATAGCTACTTTAAATAATGTAATTTTTTAAAAAATACTTTAACTTTCTTTTATAATAGCTCTAATTATTTTGCATCCTTTTATTAGTTATTGTGCAAGGCATCTCAGAGAATAGCAAGTGTCAGGCCTGAGTTGCTGAGTGCAGACAGAGATGAGTATGCAGTGTACCATATACTACATAGATATGGATGGTACCTTGGCACAAACACGTTCATGAAGGGAAATAGTGTTCATTATTTTCATCTGCTTAAATGGAATATTTATCATGCTCTGTCTGCATCTGCTTCTCCTCCTCCCCACATTTAGGGTGACCCTATGCTGAATATGGGACACTTAGTAAAATTACTCAGATCCAAGCCATGTCAATGGCAATCAATCAGAACTATGTAGCACAAATGGCACTAGCCAGGATCCTACCCTCAGGGTTCCTCGGGAGTCGCCCACATCCAGCAGGGCAGACCCTGCAGACCGTGAAGTTCCACAGACCCACTGCCAAGCAAACTGGTGTCCCACCAGGGTCCAGGGCAGGCATATGGCACCGGATTCTCAGTGCACAAGCTCTTGATGCCCTGCACCTGTCATAGGCAGAGCAACAGAGGACTGGGAGGCAGCCTCTGAGGACACAACAGCCCATGCCTGACCCAGAAGCAGGCACCAAAATGGACGAGAAACACAAGTGCAGCTGTCAGTGTGCCCTGCCCCGGCCAAGAGAGAGTTGAAAGTCCCTTGTGATATTCCACACAGCCAGGGATGGGTCAGGGCCCTGATTGCAGAGCCGGGGTTGGTCCCGAAGCCGGACCTGTGGGAGTGGGCAGAAACTGCGCTGATGCACTGGTCCTATGTGCTGCGGTCTCTCCCCACCCCCAACCTTGCAAGTTCACCCCCATCGGCCACGGCACCCAGCCCCCTACTCATCTCTGGTGGACAGTGGGCTGGCAAGCAGGGATCTGGCTAGCAGACCCACTGCAACTTTTCACAGCCATGCTCTTATGAGCCTCCTCTGCACCTGGGCCCTGCACTCTGGCACTATTGCAAATCCAGTACTGATCAGGAGGCAGAAAATACAGGACAATTTCCCTATTTTTAAGAAAAAGTCAGGACACCTACAAGAGAGCTAAAACATGGGATTGTCCTATTAAAAATGGGATTGTGGTCACCCTAACCATATTCTCCTTTATCTTTTGCTCCTAACCAGATAGCCATTTCAACTTTCTCTTAGGACGTTGTCTTCTGCCTTTGGATACTCTGCTCCCTCTCACTCATCTACAGACCATCTTACTCCCTTTGTCTCCTCTTTACCCCCCGCCATCCACTACTTCCTATCCATGCTATCAGTCCCAATCTCATTACTCGTTATTATTAATACTAATACTTTACATTAAGTTAACTCCTAGGAGTTTTGTTCAGACAAATAACTAAGAAGCCAGTCGGAGGTCACATTCTAGCGGTCAGACAAGATGCAATAGGTGGACACACCAGACATACCAGCTAGGTTGGGTTTGGGAGAATAATATTAAAAAAAAGGAACAGTTCAGCAGAAAAGCAGAAGAGCAATTATATTATAAAGAGCAATTAGCACAACTGGCTTTCTTTCGCCCTAACAACGAGGTTTAAATGTACTCAACAGTACATTAGGTTTCGGGAACCTCATCTTCCTAGGCATCCAAAGTGAAAACCTGGCCTCATGGGCAGCAGGTGTAATAAGCCAGGAGAGGCTAAGCTTCCCATGGCGCAGCTGCTGCAGATGCCAGGGTGGCCCCTCCTCTTCCTAACCCCTTCCCCAAGACCACTACTACTGCACCTGGGTGCTCTCTCTTCCACTCCACCCTCCCTTTCCTACAATCCCTCCTGCCTGCTGCATCCCTCCTCTATCCCTCTACAAGACCCCCCACTTGCCACTTGTTGTGTCCCTCACCACCCTTTAGATCCCCTTACCCAGCGCTTTTTGTGTCTTTCCACTCACTCCCTGTGAGACACCCTCCACTTGCCACATCCCTCAATCCCATCCCTACGAGAGCTCCCACCTGCTGCTTGTCACATCCCACCTCTCCTCTCCTCCCCACTCCACCCACTTCCTATGAGACCCCCCCACACCTGCCATGTCTCTCCTCCCCCACTATGAGATACTCTCCTCACTCACTACATCCCTCTGGCAGTGGGAAGAGCGAGACAGGGAGAGGGAATGGCCTGAGGCAGAGCGCAGATGGAGTGTGGGCAGGGCCACAGCCGGAAGAGGTGGCACATGGAGGTAGCCTCCGCTAATGGAAGCTTCACCCGCTGCCCATGCCCAGCCCTATTGAAATCAGCGGTAAAGCTCCCATTGACTTCACTGGGACTACAGTTTCTTCCCTAGAGTTTAAGAGAATTACACACCTAGAACACGTTCCTTCCTGTGACACAATGTTGCTCAGCAGCTACAGACAGAGCCCTTCGGAAGGCTGCATCCCGATCACTTAGAAGACTGGCTCTCCACTTTTCTGGACAACAGTACCCCCCTTCAGAAGTCGGATTTGTCTTGCATACTCCCAACTTTCATCTCACTTAAAAACTACTTCCTTCCAAAATCAAACATAAAAACACAGAACTGTCACGTCACACTGTCACTGAAAAATGACTGACTTTCTCATTTTAACATACAATTATAAAAGAAATCACTTGAAATATAAATACTGTACTTACAGTTCTGTGTACAGTAGATAAGCAGTATAAGCCAGTCATTGTCTGTATGAAATTTTAGTTTGCACTGACTTTGCTAAGGCTTTTTATGTAGCCTGTTGTAAGACTTGGCAAATATCTAGATGAGTTGATGTACCTCCTGGAAGATCTCTGCATACCCCCAGGGCCACACGTACCCCTGGTTGGGAACCACTGACTGAGAACACCCAAGCTACTCAGAGTGGTGAAAGGAGGAGAGAGTTGGGTAGTGTGGGCTTGGAAGGGTAGAAGGGATCACCAGCCATTGTGGGCAGCCTGCTGAGCTAACAAGGTAACTAGCTCGCAGGCAGGAAGGCTTCATGTAACTGCTGCTAGGCTGTGGGGTAACCAGACCACAAACGGTGAGACAGACACTTGGTGCAGGTACTCTGGTGAACTGTGTGCACTGGTTAATTCACCCCAAGCGTTTACCAGTCAGGTTTTCCAGGGGCTGCCTGGAGGAGGAAATTGTTCACACTTCCCATGAATGATAATGAAACCCCAAAATAACTCTCTTTAACACCAACTCCATTTCTCTCTTCTGACATGATCTGGCTGTAGTTGGAGGTGCCTGTGCAGGAAATAAGCCCCATGATGCTGTTTGCTGTTAATGATAAGGAGGCGCTTCTTAGGAATCATACTTGTGGCCTCCTGATTTAGCAGCTTAATTTAAGCTAGGCAGCAAATGTGCTATTTGTTCAGAACATGATTTTGTGTAGCCTGGTTTGTGAGAAAGAGGTTAATGGGGATGCTACCCGACAACGTGTGGTGACATTACAGAATAGCATTTTAGCAGCTCATTGCCTCCTTAGGCACCTACATTACACCTCTCAGTTAGGGATTAAAATAGTGGCTGTGAGATATTGCCTTATGCCTTGCGTTAAGAACCGAAAGCAGCGGAGAGGAGAACCAGAGCATCAGGACAGGGACAATGGCATCAACTGTAGGACTGGATTAATGCATGGTCTTTAGGGGCTGCAGCCCAGGGGCCCACAAAAATCCAACCCCAGCCAGTTGGCCCCTGCTCCCAAGGAGGCATGTTGGAAGGAATCTAGGAAAGACCTTCCCACCACTCTGCTGAAGGTAGCATTGCCTCCTGGTCACACACCCCAGCTACAGGGGGAGGGTTTGGCTCCAGACTACTCCCAGCTGAACTGGCTGCAATTCCTCCCTTGCCCCCAACCAGGAAGCTGCTGATAGCTGCCTTTGTTTGCAGGGTAAGGAAAGTACCCTGTGCCAGAGTTATAAGGGGGCTGAAGTTGGGGAGGACCGGGGGAGGGGAGGGGCCAGAGAAGGTGATAGGGAATGCAGGGGGAAGATGGGAGGGAGGCAGAGGGGATGAGGTGATGCAGGCGGGTTAAGGGCTGAGGGAAAGAGGCTGGAATAGAGGGAGGGATAAGTGGGGGGGTGGGCAGTGTGAGGAGTGGCTGAAGGGAGAATGTATGAGCAGGAGCCCCATTGCCCAGGCTTTTGCAGCTCACAGGCAGCCAGGGCATCCTCCAACCCCTCTGCTCCTGCCCTGGGCACAAGGAGGAAGCCACAGAGCATCTGTCACGGCCACCCTGCTGCCCCCACAACAGGGGGAGAACAGGACATGGGGCCACAGACTCCCCCCAACCCCAGGGAGTGCTGCTGATACTCATGATGCGGGTGAATGGGGGAGAGCAGGATATGGGCCCACAGACCTCCCCAATGGTGTGCAGCCACTGATAGGGAGGGTGCCAATGTAAGTATGGGCCCCCCAGGCACCAGAGACCCCACTGTCCTGCCAATGGCCGGCCAGGTACTCCACAAAATCATATAGCCCTGAGCCCACAGGGGCCTTAATCCGGGCCTGATCGTAGCATAAGAGGGACATCACTCTGGTTAATACTGGACATAAAGACAGCTAGGCTTAGCTTGGTTACCTGACAGGTTTAGGTTCCCTGCTAAATTCAGTCCTCTATTTATAGTAATTCTACTTGTTCTTGCACTAACATGGATTCAAGTTATTAATGAGACAACTAGTCTGTTCCTGTTGAATTCTTGGTGCTCACCCATAATTTTATTCTTATAAATTCCATTAGATGGGATCATCAGAAAAGGGTAACATAGTCTGCTTTATGGTTCCAAAATATTATTTTAAATCCCTTTCGGGGTCAGATTTTTAATCAGAATTACTAGAGACAGGTTGGCAGCCCACATCTGAACAATCTTCAACTTTACAAAAGATCAGGTTTAGACCCATTTTTAGAAATGTATAATTTTTCTAGAAAGTGTTTAAAAAGCTCAAAACATTTGAAATCCTTCATCAAAAATGTTCTGTTTAGGGCAAATAACAAATCTCTGTCCCAGACAGGGCCAGCCCAACCATATAGGTGAACTAGGCAGTTGTCTAGGGTGCCAGGCTTTAAGGGGCACCAAGTTAGATAGAAGAGAATTTTTTACAGGTTCTCTCTTATAACATATGGGAGAGGGAGCGTCAAAATCATAGTTCACCTAGGGCATCAAAAACCCTTGGGCTGACCCTGGTCCCAGCACAATTAGCTCAGCCAGCCACCAGGAATCTCATCATATACCTCACTCCTCCCTATTCTAGCCCCGGAAATAAAATGACAATGCCTTTGCTATTAAGAGACCCTTCACGCTTCAGAGGATGAAAGGAGGATTTATCTCTTGGTGAAAATATAGTTAAGGAATTCTTGCTGTTGAAGAAGAAAATGTATAATATGGAGGGATTTGGTTTTCTCTGAAATAATTCTGAAGCGTTACATACAAGCAGCTATTGCCTGAAAAAATAATTGGCAAGGGTTACACACACAAATTTGAAATTCCATGGCATAAATGACAAATATTAATATTTTCATTGCAACCACAGAACCTCAAGTGACTAAGCTAAGCCCTATGACTTTTCCTTTCCTAATATCAATCTTAGGAATTTTTCTAGCACCCAACACCATATCATCCAAGCACTTCTGAGGTAAATTAGATCTTCAAGTGGAGGTCAGTATTGGACTGGTCAGTCTGTTTTCAGTAAGACACACATTGCATTTTCCCCCATTAACATCGTAGAACAATCACTACTGCATTTTTCTAGAGTACCAAAAGAAATTTAATCAAATGGAAGACAAAACAGTGTAGTCACATATTGCTCAGATACAAAAAGTTGTTTTAAAAAGTGCATTAGAATTAGAGCTGGCCAAAAAGCAGGACATTTTCCACAAAATTTTCCTTTTTTTCATAGAAAACATTTAGAAATTTGAAAATTTTTCAGCCAGCCCTTGTTAGAATTTTACTTCCATGAATAGTCCCTTTGTTTCCTATTTGCCTAAGAACCTTCATCTACACACATGCCTGCAAGATCAGAGCCTCAGTGATAAAGTTCAGCAATACAATTTTAATTGTCCCCCAGGAGATTTCAGAACTCTTCTATGCAGATTTCTTTATCCTGAATGAATGGATCTTCTGAGCTGCATTTTAGATTAAGGGATTGTTTAAAGAGTTAACCCTTTTCTGGCATGGGTATGGAATGGGATGCTATGTATTATCTGTATATGTCGTAAAATTCTTCTTTAATCTTGAGACACACAGCTCCAAAATGTTCTTTTTACCATTGCAATGCACTGTGAAACATTAAACAATATGGAAATTCCCACTGTCTTTTCAGGATTAGGGGTGCAGATGTAAGGACACAGGGAAAATGGTTAAACTGAAGGACATCTCCTCAGGTTATAAAAGCTACTGAGATCATAGCTACTCTCATGTAATGGTACTTCATACTCTGCACACTGTATATCTGAAGTAAAAGTGCCTTACCTCCTTGTAGCTCCAAGAATAGTTCAACTCTGTGAGTAGCAATGGATGATTGCCTTATTAGATCCACAGTGATGCATTTTAGAACACGCCATAAGGGGAATCCCAACAGTCCATTTGCTATCACTCACTGGAATTTTCCTTTGGTTTAAATTTTTCTCCTTTTCTATTTTTCCTCTTCAAAACATTACTTTTGTTGCAGACCACAATGTGGAAGGGGGGCGGGCGGTGTATGCCAAGCATTAAACTGCTAAAGGCAAGACAATGTGGATTAAAAAAAATAAGAGGAGTTTCACTTCTCTGTCATCAGTACTCCATTGTTACAGTAGTGAGTATATTAAACATACAGAGGAGCAGTTTAAAAATTAAGTCTGATTGTGCCATGGGCTGTTTATATATGTTTGAATTTTTTACACTGTTGCTTCCAGGATCACTCGCTAGCACTGGAGATTTATTCCCAGCTGGTGAGGGGTAGAGACTTTTGTTTTTCTTGCAAACAATTGTTAATAGTTAGGCTATAAACAAAACTCATATGCTGCCACACACCTTATCACTATTCATCCCCTTTTTTTTCCCTGGAAAAAACTGTTGCATGTTCAGCTTCAGGAAGAAATTCACTGTTGCTATTTCACTGTTTTGTAGAGCCCAGGGGTATAGTCTCTGTTAGGCAGACTCAGAACCTGGGCAACTACAGAATGTTCACAGGAAATTCAGATTGAAGAGAAAAAAAATCCCCTCTGAGGTTTCAGGTTTATTTCAGGAGATCTCATCTGCCACAAGTAATACCAACTTGGTAAAAGTCTCTGGGTATCTTTCTTCCACACAGCTTTAGGGCCAGTAAACTTTAGAAACAATATACAAATCAACAACAAAAGCAGCTCTTTTGTTTCCTGCAAGCTCCCACTCTGGCTTCCTGCTCAGTAAAACCCATTGGGCCTCACTCTTTTCTCACACTGGTGTAGATCAGCTTTATTACTGCCAGCTAACTTTCAGTAGCGCAAAATCAGTGTAAGCTAGAGGTGACTCATGTAATTGGTTGGTCCTCCCCTAGGAGGAATCCACTCCATTTTTGAGGTGATGAGTCTAATGAGGCTCAGCTGCACCTAACTAGTTACCAGCTGGAGTATATCCCACAGTTACTTCTCCCTCTTATTAGGTATGAACCCCCAAAACAAAACAAAACCCCAGACAGCTTTCTAGCTCAACTTTCTCTTCCAAGAGATACCACTACATAAGCTGTCACATGGCAGGTCAAAGGTTTCCCTTCAGGACCACTGAAAGATAAGGATGATCTATCACACTTTCCTCACAGATAAAGAAAAATACCTCATTTGTTCAGGGACAAGTTCCTGTTGGCTACCACCCTGGTGAACAAATGCAACTGTGTAGCTCAACAGACCAAACTTACAACTTGGTGCTAGGCTGGAGACAGAGGCTAAATAAGGCCATTCTGTGTAGCTGTAAAAGAAATTGTCAATTAACAGTTTCCAAGTTCAAGGCAATTAAGACAGTGTGTAGTTGTTTGTTGTAGTCCTCAATGTATTCCTGGGGCATGATATTTCTATAGCACCTTTCATCTGAAGAATATAAAGCAGCTCCCAAACATTAAAGAAGAAAATCTTGCAGAACCTCTTTGAAGTAGATTAGCATTAACCATATTTAACAAAGGAAACTGAGGCACGGGGAGGTTAAGTGGATTGCTGATGGTCACAGGGTAGGTGTGTTTTGTTTGTTTGGTTTTTTTTCTTCCTATTCCCTCTCCTCTGCTTCATCCATAAGACCATTCTTTTTTTTCCCCATCTTCCTTCCGCCCTTCCTACATTATCCTGGACTCACCTATTTAAAATTGGCATCAGATGAGCTGTTTCTTTTGTAATTCTATCCATCTTCCATATTCAGCACAGGACTGCCTAGGGGCCAGGAAGAAGCCGGAAGCCTTCTTTCTCCTGGTGCAGTGGTTTTGTACTAAGGACCAAGACCTAGTCCCAGGCTATGTTCCCTCTAAGCTGTGCGCATGTGCACGCACACACAGGTCATGAACCCAGCACACACGGGAAAACATAGCGTGCACAAAAATAAAGTTTTTCTAAGAAATTTTAATAATTTCACCTTAGTTCGAAATTCCGCACTCAGATCTAAACATCTGGTTGGCAGATGGCGCCATATAATTAAACATAGATGACACGTACAGGCGGTGTCACTTCTCGTACTTATATGTAATCTATGGCTTAATTCTTCCAAAAACAAACTTTTACGGCTCTGTCTTTTCTTGAGAGCGAGTCATGCCATTTAGCCTATCGAAGTGAGTAGAGTAAAAATAATTTTTAAAGCTGAAAGATAAAGTCATTTTGGTAAAAAACATCCCAAAATGTCACTGTCTCGAGGTCTGAAGCCCAAGCAAACAGTGGCTTCATTTAAAGATGAATGGCTGGATGAGTCTATAGAAACGGCAACACCCAACTCCCATAGCATTATGCGCGTTGAACTTCGTGAAATATTCACATATGATGAGGACCATGGAGTTGTTTGCTTGTATTGTCAAGATGCCAAAGCTCCTGGAGAATTTTCCACATGAAAAATGAGGGGAGGATGTATGGAAGCTGGATTCTTTTAAAGCGTCATCTATCGAGTAAGTCTCACATAGACGGTGTAAATAGACTTAGAAATAAAAACCCTTCTTTACGAGGAGGATTACTTCGCATACTGCTTGAAAGTCCAGCCGAAAAGGAAAGAAGGCAAATTAATCTTGAACGCAAGCGTTTAAACTCGGAAGAAATCAAGGTTCTAATTGACAGTGTTTTGTTGGCTATTAAAATGAATGATTTGATGCTTTCCATTCAGGAAGATATCAATGGGCACATGCAAAAGTATGTGCACATACCAGAAAGTTGGAGAAGCAAAAATTATGCTTTTGAATTTCTCAAAATTATCAGCAGCATTGTAAGAAATGATATGGATGAAATAGCATCAGCAACATTTCACATTTTAGCTATTGATGAAAGCACAGACATATCCGTCAACAAATACTTGACGCTTTACTTTAAATTTAGACCCATAAATTCTAAAGAGTATAATACCTCATTTGGTGGAATATTACAATTGCAAGGATGTGATGCTGTTGTAATAATCTCTGCAATCAAAGAGTTTTATAAAAAACACAAGCTTGACCTAATGAAAATGGTGATGCTCACGTCTGACGGTGCCGCCATGATGTTGGGCAGACTCAATGGTGTAGCTGCACAGCTGAAACGTGACATTCCACACTTAGCCCAGCAACACTGTGTTGCACACTGTGAAGACTTGGGGATTTCTGACACATGGAAAGAGGTCAAGCAGATAAGAGACATCGAAACTAATGAGAACTATCTACACAGTGTTCTGTAGGTCTTCTGAAAAAAATATAAATGTCAAGACATAGTGAATGCTTCTGAATGTGAATCAGTGGCTTTCAGACCTCTCAATGAAGTGCACTGGTTGTCTAGGTACTTTGCACTTCAACCAATTATTCGCAACTACAGATATGCTCGTGTTTGTCTATACACGAAGATTACAACACAAACTGTCATTTTTCACAACTACTTTGCATTATACTTGCTTGGGTGCACTCACATCACGGCGCGCACATTTGAACTCTGGGTCAAAAAAGTTGCACAAAAGAAAATTTTTGCGCACACAGCCTACCAAAAATTAGAGGGACCATTGGTCCCAGGAATAAGCAGTGCTTAGGGCAATAACAAGGGAATTCCTGAGCTGTATCTAAACTTCATAGCTGTAACTCTCCACTAGTGATAATGAGAGTGGAAGGAATAGTGTAGGTAGGACTTAGAAGTTTTTACACCTGTGTCATTCAAGTAAAAAAAACATCTACATTAGCAATGCCAGCATGGGTACCCTAGTGATGAAATATGACTAGGAAATTCACTAGTGTAGAAAGAAGTCATGGATGCCCTATAGTGGCCATCTGATACTAAGTGAAGTCCCATAATTGAGGAAGGGTTTTCTGTTCCTGCAGCTCTGTAAAGGGCAGATGCATCCAGCTTTCACTGCCTCTCTAATAGATCCTTGGAACTATAGGGGGAGTGGTTCTGCCTGGCATTTCTCCCCTCCCCTCATAGACAGTGGGAAGAGAGAAACAATAGCGAGCCTTCTGAGTCCCATGATTCCTACACTCAGTGAGGTAGTGAGAGGCCCATGTTCAATTCTTCCCTTGGGAGAAGGGGGAGAAGAGGATTGAACTCAGGTTCCCTACACAGTAGGCGCACTGCCTAAGGGTGGGCTAGGGCATAGCCCGGTACAGCGGTGTTTCAATCTCTCTTTGTGAAACTGTTCCATTGTTAATAAATATTAAATAGTCCCCAGAGTAGGGACTTGAACTTGGCTTTTTACAGCCTAAGTGAATGCCCTAACCAGGGCCAGCTCAAGGGTTTTTGGCGCCCTAGGCAAGCTAGGACATTGGCGCCCCCTCCACATGTTATAAGAAATAACATATTAATATTAAAAAAAAAAATCACTTCCATTTACTTTGGTGCCCCTTAAAGCCTGGTGCCCTAGGCGACTGCCTAGTTCACCTATATGGTTGGGCTGGCCCTGGCCCTAACTGCCAGGCTACATAGAATAAGTCTCATATGCCGCTATATCCAGTGACTCTCCATTGCATTCATGATGACAATGACTAGTCATTGGACCAGGGAAAGAGAGAATGAAATAAACTCTTCTTCCAAAAAAATGTTTCCCATCTCTCTTTATTTCAAGATTCCTAAGCCCCTGTTCCAGACACCTTGCAATTCTATAATACTTATAATAGTGTAGTACTTTGCACTTGCATGGGACCTTCTATACCACGCTCAATGTGCATTACAAACACCAAGTACCAAACTGTGTCAGCCCCAGGAGGGTGCGCAGTGGAAAATGGAGAGGACACTGGGAGTCCTGCTCACTCCTAGCACTTCTAAGGTGGAGCCAAACAAAAATCAATCCTAGCCTTCACTTTAATTTAATTTTCAGATACGAGGTACCACAGACGCCAAGAATCTTTGGGAAAGAGCAACATAAGACTGGATCAGAGCTCTTGTCAGTATCATCTACCACCTGCCAGTTCCTCTTTCCGTGGCAATCAATGTTGGAAAATGAGGTAAATTTTAAAATATTTACTTTTAATTTTTTTTTAAAGGGAGGTTTATTTACAAAGAACCTGATCTCATTCAGATCCTGTTCCATCTCCCCCTGAAGTCAATAGAAGGACACCCACTGACTTCAATAAAAGTTAGATTTGACTTTGAGGATGAAGTCCTGCCCCTATTGAAGTAAATGGCAAAACTTACAATAAGTTTATGGGGGCCACAGTTTCACGCTGAGATTCTCTATGAGTTGCAGAATTGGGCCTTATTAGCAATCATCCAGCTGACCTCCCATCTGTTGTAACATGAGTGTAAAGACCAGTGGAAGCTAGCAGATGAAAAAGAAAGCATTCACAGGTTAGTTTCTGCTGTTGGCTGCCAACCTCACAGCTGACCACGCCAGGAATTTAAAGGCATGCATGACCCACCCATTTAAATCAATGGGAGTTTTTCATTGACTTCAATGGGCTTTAAGAGAAGGCTCCTTATCTGGAAAATATTATAGTAATAAATTTAATTTTTAAACTACATAGTTTCTTTTATAAATAAAATATGTTTGTCTATCTTTATATTCAACATTTTTTAAAAACAATGAGCAGTTTACTGTTTTTTAAATCCCATTTTAGAAAAACAAGAAAAGAACACATTTCAATAGAATGGAAAAGCTTATGAAAAATAATAGTGCAGTTACACCAATCATTTGGGTTTCTCTAGTATTTGAAGACACTCAGCCTCAATTCAAGTGCCTCATAATGTACACAGTGTCTTCTTCTTAGTCTATGTGCAACGTGCCTCAAGTGGCACATGACCAGGAATCCTCAAGAAGTTTGGTCTGATGGTTGGATCATTAACTTCTCTGGCCAGGTTCTGATGGGGAGTGCAACATGATTGCTTATCCCCAAAGGTGTTTGAGTGTCTGACAGAACTGAAAAGCTTCTTGTTTCTCTTATATGAGTGGACTCTAGTACCCAATAGACAAATAGACATATTTAACGGGAACAAATTACATCTTGGGAATCAAATTTGTTGCCTGTGAACTTGTAATCTAATCAGTGTCAAAAAAAGGAGTTAAAAGCACTCTTAGGTTCACATCTGTCCTTGGTCCCCCTGCCACTTTTTACAGTTTTAAAATCACACTTTCTTATTCTCAAAAACTTAAAAAAAAAAAAATGCAGTTCCCCAATTGCTCTGTTGCAGATTCACACAAACAACAGAGGAAACTGACTGGCTGACTACCCAGGGGGGAGCAGTGAAGTTGACTACACCATGGATTGTCAAATCCACAGTGAACAAACTAATAAAAACAAAGAAAACGATAAGAACACTTGGTAAAAGAAGCATTTCGCAAAAGCGTGGGAGTTTATGGTAATGGCTGACTTCATTCTTATAAATGGGTAACATGGTAACAAATCTACACAAACCAGAGCTCATAGATATCTAACTATAGAGGTGTTGATCCTGCAGCTTCTTGTGCTGAGACTCCTGCCCCTGGATGAAGCCCAATTAAAGTGCCTTCTGACCACTGGCAGCTGGCACGGGTTAAAGGAACCTTCAGTTGGCTTTGGGCTCGTGCGGAACTGCCCCAGGATTAAGCGATCACAAAAGGCTCCTTTGCGGCTTTCTGCCTTCGCTACATCCCAGTCTGCATAAATGTAATTCACAGTCACCTCTTTCACATTCTCTGTAAAATGTGCATGTAATTTATGCTCACGTAAAGACCGTTTTACATTGCCATGGAAAGTGGCCTCCTTATAAAAAAGAATACAATCCAAAATATTTTTATATATATTTAAAAAAAAGCCTTTTGGAAAATTCATAGTAGAATCCTGACTATAGAGGCGAATAAATTCATCAGATGATCAGGCGGCATGGTTAGAAATGGATGGAATTGTCCACCTCAAGACCAGAGTTTCTAAGTTTCAATTTGCTAACCATTCAAGACGTGAGTCATGCAATTTGCTTGCAAAGAAGGAGGACCATCTGCTAGTCATGAGCAGATGACAAATTCACTGCATTGCGACTTTGTCGATATTTTCAAATTTGTAAGTAAACACATTTGGTAACCTTTCTCGGATCGAGTACTTGAGAGCTTCAGTAATGGAAAAATTTAAATTTATTCAATACATTTTGAAACTTCGTATTCTGAATGCAATTTAAAAGCACCAACTACAATTTGATGGCAGATATTACAATTGCAGTCTATTAAGAGTGGTATATTTTTACTCAGGCTAGGAGCAGATTATTGTAACTTTGACTAGTAATGCACATTTTAGGAGAACAGATTAGATCGTGTGTCTCTCCAGTCTGCTACAACACTGAAACGAAGTGTCAACTTTTTTTTCGACTGAACTTATGTGAGGAAACTCTGACCTCTACTGGCCACTGACTCTAATCCTCATCCTTCCTATGGATATACCTAAGGATATATACCAGCCCTCATTCTGTTTCTAGATTCATAGTTTCCAAGGCAAGAAAGGACCACTGTGATGATCTAGTCTGGCCTTGTGTATACCACAGACATAGAATTTCCCCCCAAATAATTCCTGTTTGAACTAGAAATGATTTGCCAAATTTGTATCCGATCACATTAAAGCTGCAGCTCAAATTTTTACAAAGATGGAAGCACCATCTCCTATTAATAAAGAATAGTCTCTTTTAGGTAATGGGACAAATTCTGTCCTCACCTACACAACCATGCAATCTCATTGAAGTTGCATGCAGTCAATAAGATTGCATAGGTGCAAATGAGGAAAAAATGGCTTTGTATGTCCACAGATCAATCATGCCTATCCAAACTATAATACTAATATGTAATCTCATCCAGCACTTTTCATCCAGAGATATCAAGGAGCTTTATGAAGAAGGGTGTCATTATCGCCATTCTTCAGATGAGGAAACTGATACACCAAATGCCTTCGCTGCAAGTCAGTGTCTCAGTTGGCAGTCAAACCCAAGCCTTCCCATATTAATATACATCAGACTTAAATCTAGCCTGTGTAACTGAGTTGAGCCAAAAAAAACAACAGAGTCCTGTGGCACTTTTAAAGACTAACAGATTTTTTTATTGCATGAGCTTTCATGGGAGAAAATCCCACTTCGTCAGCTGCTTTGAAGATGGGAAACTTACAGAATGGGAGGAAATTAAATGCAGGGAAGTGTATGACATAGGATCAGGTCAGGCTGTAACAGCAAATCAAAATAGGTGTTAGGATTCAAACACTGGGGAACAGCACATAGAGGAAGGTGAGGTCAAATCACCTGTTGTAAAGAGAGAAAAATCCCATAGTCCCTGTTTAACCCCAAGGCAACTGAGTTGAATTTGCATATAAATTTGAGTTCTGCAGTTTCTCTTTGAAACTGTGATTTGTTATTCATCTGTTTCAACACAGCTATTAACAAGTCATCAATGGAGTGAGCAGAGAGATTGAAGTGTTCCCCTATTGGTTTTTTAGTGTTGCAATTTCTGATATCAGATTTGTGTCCATTTATTCTTTTGCGTAGAGACTGTCCTGTTTATCCAATATATAAGGCAGGGGGGCATTTCTGGCACATGATGACATAAATCACATTGGTGGATGAGCAGGTGAAGGAGCCCTTGATGGAGTAGGTGGCTTGATTAGGTCCTGTGATGGTGTCTTTAGTGTAGATATGTGGGCAAAGTTGGCAGTGTGGTCTGTTGCAGGGCTATGTTCCTGCTTTAGTGTTTCTGTTGTTTGATCTGTAGTTGCTGGTGAGTATGTTTAAGGTTGGGGGGCTGTCTGTAAGTGAGGAGAGGTCTGTCTCCCAAGGCTTGAGAGAGTGAGGGATCATCTTGAAGAATAGGCTGTAGATCTTTGATGATGTGTTGAAGAGGTCTGACTTGGGGGTTGTAGGTGGCGACCAATGGCGTTCAGTTGGTTTTTTTCTTGGGCTTCTCCTGTACTAGTTGACTTCTGGATACCCGAGTTGAGCCAGGGTTTTTAAAGGAGTTTAATGGAGCCAGGCATCTAAACCCATTGGCTCAAAAATCCCAGCCTAAAAAACTGGAAAACTTATGTTCTATTTTAAGCCCTTCCCAAACAAGGAACATTGGCAGAGATTGTCATCCGTACGAGGTTTACTCATCCCTTTGCAGGTACAAGGGCTCTCTAGAACTAAATTTGGCTGAACCTCACCAGCATAGACTGTGCTAAGACAAGACATGATGCTCTTAGCCATAATGGGATTTAAGCTCAGTTTGCTCAGAGAAAGGTTGTTTTTTAAATCAGACTTATTCCACATGACTGCTGAGCTATGGGATCAGCTGACATTCAAGTCACTTTGGCAGACTTGTTAAAATAATAATCATCTGCGTGTGAAAATAAGGGGAAAATGAGGTGGTCAAGAGCACTGTGGTAGTACAATTATCAGGTTGTCTCTCTGACGAAACCTTCCCTCTTTGTTCTACGTAAAAGCCCTTTCCATCCAGGATAAGTTCCTCATGAATTCTTTCCATTCTCTAAAGTGTATCCCTCTCATAGACTCTAAAATCAGAAGAGACCAATATGATCGTCTAGTCAGACCTCCTGCACAATCCAGGCAACAGAACCTCACCCACCCCCTCCTGCAATAAACCTCTAATAGTACCTATGACTGAGTTATTAAAGTCCTCATACATTTGTGTGGTTTCCTTACCCAGAAGCTTCTCACTACATTCCTTCTGATCTCCAGAAACTCTGATCTCCCCAGGGCTACTCAGCCTTCAACCAGGCCTGCAAGAAGAGAAAAGAAAGGTACCAGACACAGAAAGAGAGAGGAAGGAACCAAAATGCTGAAGCCAATAGTAGATCTCAGAAGAGTAGATTGTGGAAATACAAGATACTGTTTACCTCTGTGGTAAAGTCAGAGGGCTACAGAAGAGTGATCATATTTGGAAACCGGGTGGATGGCACCCACCCACTGTTAAAATCCCTCCCCCAATCTAAGGGGAGGTGGCAGTAGGCCCAGATCCAATTAATTTCGTGGGACAACTAATGAAAAACAGGAACAGGCGTGAGGGTCAAAGGTTTAAAACAAGGGATTCGGAAGGGGACACCGAGCAGAGAATCCCGGACAGCGCCCACTGCTCCTGGAAGGTGTCGAGGGAGCCAGCGGACGCCGCCCAGAGGAACTCTGCTCAGAGACGTATGCGGACAAGGGACCGGAAATAGGCCCCACAGTCGCAGAGACCCACTTCAGCCAACCTCCTCTCTCTGGTTTTTTATATATATGAAATGGAGTGTTAATCTTTTAAATGAATTTTGGATGAGGGTGTAATGTCATCCTGTCCAGGTGAAATATTGTATATGGGGGATCTGTCATGAGTGCCCCTATTTCGCCCACTTGTCTAGCAGATGTTATGGCTCCTAGGAAAGCATTTTTCATAGATAGGTGCTTTAGAGAACAGGTTGCCAATGGTTCAAATGGTCCTGACATGATGGTTTTCAGTACTAGGTTGAGGTCCCAAGGTGTTGCTGGGGGCCATATTTCTGGGTATGTGTTTTGTATGCCGCCCATGAACCTTTTGATGATTCTGTGGGAGTATAGTGGTTTGTCTTCTATTTGCAGATGGAATGCTGAGATTGCTGCAAGGTGTACTTTGGCGGAGCTGTTAGCGAGGTCTGTCTGTTTCAGGTGGAGATTATTTCAAGGACCATCGGGATTGGAGCTGAAGCAGACAAGAGCTGTCTCTGCTCACACCATCTGGAGAATCTGGACCATTACTGAAGGTAAGTTTTCCATGTGTTTTGTTTTCTGCTATTTAGCAGGATGCTTTGTACTGGGTTTGAGCATTGTAATTCTTCTAGCCAGAGCCACGGAGTAGCCAAGCTGTGAGATGGAGTTTGTCCAGATGTGGATGGAACGTTTAGCCATTGTCTTGGTGAAGGAGATCCTTGTGTAATGGAAGTGCCATTGGCATGACTATGGACATCTGGAGGAGATAAGGAAACCAGGTCTGTCATGGCCAACCAGAGGCGATTAGAATGGTTGTTGCTCCTTCGGTTTGTATCTTCTGTATTGTTTAGTGAATCAATGGTGTTCACGGGAAGGAGTAGTAGAGGGGGCCTTTCCAGTTCACCATGAATGCATCTCCCTATGAGTTGGTCCCCAGTCCTGCTCTGGAGCAGAACGAGGAGCACTTCCAATTTGTTTGGATTGCAAAGAGGTCTATGGTGGTGAAGCCCCAGTGCTGAAAAATTTTCCTGAGGACATCTCTGTTCAGTTCCCATTCGTGTTTTGTCGTGAAGTGTCTGCTGAGCGTGTCGGTAACAGTGTTTTGACAACCAGGTAAGTATGAGGCGGACATTCTGATACCATGATCGATACACCAGTTCCATAATCTCATGGCTTCTGCAGATAGGGAATGGGAACAAGCGCCTCCTTGCTTGTTTATATAGATCATGCAGGCTATGTTGTCCATCATGATTTTTATTACTTTGTTTTGTATCATTGACAGAAAGTGTCTGCTGGCATTTCTTATCACACGGAGTTCCAGAACATTGATATGGAGACTGGTTTCGTGTATGGACCAGCAACCTTGGGTGGTGTGGTCGTGTAGGTGAGCACTCCATCCCAGTAGTGATGCATCTGTGGTTATGAAGATGGAGAGTGGTTCTTGAGCAAAGGGTATTCCTGCTAGGATATTTGGGTTTCAACCACCACATTAGTGATTGTTTGATCGTTTGTGGCATGGTGATCACTTTGAATAGATGGTGTTTCCGCGGTTTATAGATCGAGGTGAACTATGTCTCCAGGGGACACATGTAAAGTCGGGCATTGGGAGTGACTATGGTTGTCGCTGCCAAATGTCCCAATAGACAAGTGTGTATTGTTGTCGTTGGACTGTCCATTATGAAGGAGATCAGATTCGTTATAGGTATGAATCTTTTGCCCATGCTGCTATGGCGTCTAGGTAGGCCCAGATAAATTCCAGCTGTTGCATGGAGAGTAGTGTCGACTTTTGGTAATTTATCATTAAGCCTAGTTTGAGAAATAAGGTTATCACGTACTGGTTTGTTCTTTCCGCTTGTAAGCGGCTGTTTGTTTTTAATCAGGCAATCGTTTAGGTACGGGTAGATGACTATGCCTTGCTTGTAGAGGTAACCTGTGAAGATGGCCAGTACCTTGGAGAAAACTCTTGGTGCTGTAGAAAGGCCAAAAGGAAGTACTATGTATTGGTAGTGCTGTTGTCCTATGGAGAACCTGAGAAATCTTCTGTGTGCTGGGTTCATTGTCACATGAAAACAAGTGTCTTGCAAGTTGAGGGATGAAAACCAATCCCCTTGTTCCAGTGTAGGTATTATAGTTGCTAATGTGATCATCTTGAATCTGTATTTTCTTACAAATTTGTTTAGCCGCCTTAGGTCTCATATGGGTCTCCAGCCCCCTTTTTCTTTTGAGTTAGAAAGTATCTTGAGTAAAAACTTTTTCCTCTGTGTTGTGGAGGAACAGATTCTATGGCTTCTATTGCCAGAAGATGTTGGATTTCTAGCTGTAGGAGGTGCATGTGAGATGTGTCCCTGAATAGGGATGGGGAAGGGGGGAGCATATAGGGGGAATGGAGTTGAAGGAGATGGAATATCCCTGCTGAATGATTTCTATGACCCATCTGTCTGATGTTATGGACTTATAGTTGTTCAAGTATGGTTTTAGATGGTGGTTGAAGATAGTCATAGCAGTTGGAATCACTGGATTTGGGAGGTCATTCAAACCCTCGACCAATTTCTCAAAATTGTTGTTTGGATGACGATGGTTGCTGCAATGTTGACTGGTTGGTACTGTTTTAATTATGTCTGAAGTCTGTGTCTATTCCTGTCCTGTTGCCTGTTTTGTGAGTACTGTGGGTAACGCCGTTGGTATGGCTGGTACCTGTATTGTCTCCTCTGTGTATTAGGAGTTTAAATGCCTTGCGTGTGGAGAGTAGCTCTAGAGTAGGGGTCTCAAACATGCGACCTGCGGGCCTCATGAATTCAGGGGTTCCGAACCCCTGGCCGGATTTTCAAGTGTCCACGCCCTGCCAGCTGGGAGCTGGCAGCCGGGCTGCAGCCGCCTGCCTCCCATCCAGGGTCCAGCTGCTGTCAGCAGTGTCTCCAGGCCGCACCACCCCCCACTCCTGGGACCCAGCTCAGCAGCCACCGCCAGGCAGCCAGGGCAGAGGCAGAGCCTGCCACTGCCTGGGAGTCACACAACAAGCAGAGTCCTGCAGGGCTGTCCCTTGGGGAGGGAGGGTGGGGCCCCATCCCCCATGCTGGAGGGGAGCAAGGCGGGCTGGCCCACTCTGCCCCCCAGGGACCCCAGTCGCCCACCCAGGGACTGGGAGCCGGTGCCCCGGCTGAGGCTGCGGCCGCGAGCCAGCCCCGGCCGAGGCCGAGGCCAGGGATGCTAGGCTGCCACCGGGAGCCGGTCCCAGCCAAGGCCACTCTGTCAGCAGGGGCCAGCCCTGGCCGCAGCCAGGGACCATCGCCCCGTCCCTGGGCCTGCTTTCTTTTTTCTCTCTTTCTCTTCCTTCCTTCTTTCTTTTCTTTTTTTCATTCTCTCTCTTCCTTCCATCTCTTTCTTTTTTTCTTTTTCTTCTCTCTCTCTTCCCTCCTTCTCTCTTTTCTTTTCCTCTTCCTTCTCTCTTTCCTTCCATCTCTTTTTTCTTTCTTGTTTCTTTTTCTCTTCCTTCCTTCTCTTTTCTTTCTTTCTGTTCCGTCTTTCTTTCCCTTTTTCTTTTCCTTTCTCTCTTCCTTCCATCTCTTTCTCTTTGTTCTTTCTCTTCCTCCTTCTCCTTCTCTTCCTTCCTTCTCGCTTTTTCTCTTTCTCTTCCTTCCTTCTCTCTTTTTCTCTTTTTCTTCCTTCCTTCTCTCTTTTTCTTCCTTCCTTCCTTCTCTCTTTTTCTTTTCTCTCTCTCCCTTCCTTCCTTCTTTTTTCTTTCTTTCTTTCTCTTCCTTCTCTCTCTCTTTACTTCCTTCCATCTTTCTTTTTTCTTTTTCCTCTCTTCCTTCCTTCTTTCTCTTTCTTTCTTCTTTCTCTTCCTTCCTTGTTCCCTTCCTTCTTTCTTTTTTAAAAAAACTTTAAAAAATTTAATTTTAATAAAAAGCCTTTTTAAAAACCTTTCTAAAAATTAAATTTCAATTAAAAATTCATTCAAATTCAATTAATTAAACCAAATTAATTAATTTTATTTTACAATCACTTTGAATTCAATTAATGAATTTTAATTTAATTAAATAAACTGGTAGCCCTTCAGGGTTTTAAAAACTGTTGTATGAAAAGCTTTCAGCGATGTGACCCTAGGGCCAATATCCTAGTCCTCATGTGGCCCCTTTTGGTTATTTGAGTTTGAGACCCCACTCTAGAGTCTTTCATTCTGTGCATTCCTTCATTTGTCTTTTCCCCAAATAGCTTAGCTCTATCAAATGGGAGGTCCTTGAAGGTAGATTGAAGTTCCCTCGGGAGGCCTGCTGAGTGAAGCCATGACATGCAACACATGAAAACTGCAGTAGGTACAGTTCTAGCTCCTGTGTCCACAGTGTCCAAAGCAGCTTGTAGGGCCGTCCTTGATATAAGTTGACCCTCAGTAATAAGGGACTGGAATTGTTCCTTCCTGTCTTCCGGGATCACCTCCGAGAAGTTGGCGAATTTGGAGTAGGTGTTATGATCATAGTTAGACAATAGGGCCACGTAGTTCATGACTCTTAATTGTAGTGTGGAGGAAGAGTAGACTTTTTGTCCAAATGAGTCCATTCTCTTCCAGTCCTTATCCTGTGGTGTGGATTTGTTTTGCATTTGTTTATTTCTGTGTTGTGCGGCTTCCATCACTAGGGAGTTCAGTGATGGATGTGCAAACAAATAATCATTGTTGTTAGATGGTATATAGTACTTTTTATCTGCGCCTTTGCTGGTAGGGGCAATAGTTGCAGGGGTTTGCCAAGTGACATTAGCAGGGTCCGTGATGGTTTCATTTATGGGCAGAGCTATCTTGGATGGTGTCATCTTGTGTAGAATTTTTAAGAGCTTGTGGTTAGATTGTGCCCCTTCCTCTAGTGAGATTTCCAGATCTTGAGCTACTCTCTTAAAAAGCTGTTGGAAGTGTTTGAAGTCATCCACACTCATGGGTGGATATGGGATGATCATCTCAGTTGAGTTTTGTGGAGGACTGTCCTCATCCCGGTCAGAGATGTTCCCAGGCTCATCCAGAGTCTTGGGACCAGGTTCTGTTGGGGCATGGGATGAGCATGTAGATGCTGCATCCCCATAATAACTAGGGGGTCTGCTGTAGGCTCTCCTATACGAGGACCAAGCACCCCAATTACGCCCATGGGGGGGGGAATGGCACTGGTGGGGGTCATCCAAGGTTGTAGGAACCATGGATTGGTTCTTTGTTTCTTATTCTGTCTTCTTGATGTCGTAGGTGATACCTGTTTTCTTGGAGATGAATACTGTGGGGTGAAGATGCCAGAGGCCATATCATCATCATCTATGTGAGAGAAAGGTGAAATGCTCCATTTAACTGATGAGTATGGAGGAGAGTCTGAGTTATCTGAATCTATGTGTTGTGCCTTTTGTTTTCTCTTTCCCATTGGTGCCTTGGAGGCTTTCCTTCAGGCTGCTGAGTCAGAGGTCGGTGCCGTGGATGGTGCCTGTATGGTTGACACCAGTGCCGGTGGGGGTTTTGATGCCGTGAATGGTGCCAATTGTTGCAGAGCCGTGACATCTGCCGGTGCCAATGCGGATATTAGACTCGGAGTTGGGTTAGTATGCTGTGCCGTCTTAGATCCCAGTGCCACTGATGGTGGTGCCAAGGTATATTTTCAAGGCACTGAGAAGGAGATTATACGTGTATGAGATCTCGACTCCACCCTGGCATTCTTTTCGCTCAGTGCCTTTGCAGCCGCGATGCCTAGCAGTTGTGTATGGCTGCTGGTTCTGGCGGTGCAGACCTTTTCTGAGGACAGCAATTAGAGGGAGTGGAAGATCGCTTCTTCTCCTCTCTGTCTCAGAGAAGATTCATGTCTGGGGTCAGAGGATGGCCGGAGAGATTTTTCCATTAAAATCATCTTTAGGAGCAGCTCTTTATTTCTTTGCCCTCGTTTTTAGGTTCTTGCAGCGAAGGCATTTGTGGGTAGCATGTCCCTAGCCCAGGCAGTGGATACTCTGAGAATGCCCATCCGAGGGAGGCATGGCATCCTGACAAAGGGAACATCTTTTAAAGCCCGTTGAGCCAGGCATTGTCTGACTCACGAGTTGAACTAAGAAAGAAAACTTTTAGGTGAGTCTAAAGATACTGACTAAGAAAGCTGACAAACTATAGGTAAACACTAACTTATCCTAAATTTTCTACTAATAACAAAGTGAAGGAGAGAGCGGTTATGGACCGTTTATGGCTGAGAAGGAACTGAGGGAGACTGGCAGCGCACGTGACTCAGAGCACCAATGGCGTCTCGAGCCACGTCATGCAAGCACAGCCAGAGTGGAGACTGTGGCACAAATCTCCGATCACAGCGTGAAGACACAAAGAACACCTAGAGTGGAGCAACCCTACAAGGACACCACTCAATGAAGAACTCTGCATCCCTCAAATGAGAAATGGGAAAACCCAGTTTATCCTTGACTACATTATTGAGTGGAGTCTCAGGACAGAACACAAGGAGTTTGGGGTGGGAGAAGCTGAGAGGAGAATCATAGAAGATTAGGATTGGGAGGGACCTCAGGAGGTCATCTAGTCCAAACCTCTGCTCAAAGCATGATCAACCCCAACCAAGTCTTTCCAACCAGGGCTTTGTCATGGAGATTCCACCACCTTCTTAGCTAACCCACTCCAGTGCTTCACCATCCTCTTAGTGAGAAAGTTTTTCCTAATATCCAGTCTAGACCTCCTTACTGCAACTTGAGACCATTGCTCCTTGTTGTCATCTACGACCACTGAAACCAGTTTAGATCAGTGGTTTTCAAACTATGGGTCAGGAACCAGTACTAGGTTGCAGACCCTCAGATACTGGGTCATGGCACCCCCTGCTGCTACCACTGAAAGACAGGAATGCATTGTTCAAAGATGTAATTGTTGGGTCATGGGCATAAATGATTTTTTTCAACTGGGTCTTGAGGAAAAAAGTTTTAAAATAACTGGTTTAGATCCATCCTCCCTGGAACCCTTTTTCAGGTAGTTAAAGGTGCTGTCAAATCCCTACTCATTCTTCTCTCCTGCAGACTAACTACAAGCCTCGTTCCCTCAATGTCACCTCATACATCACGGGGACAATGAGAGGCACAGGGGAGCAAGGAGACACACCCAGAATATCCTAACTCATCCCAGTCTCCCCTCAACTGTGCCCAACTTCTGTTCTTCCTGGGGACACCACTTTATGGGCAGTCCCACTACACCCTATATCACCTGAATTTGGCTCTGCCCTGAGCTCCCAGCAGTTCAGAGGATACTCTGCAGCTGGGAAGGAAAAGGGGACACCTGGCCTGGGACCAGTTCCCTTCACTGGCACCACGTCCCCTTCACCTCGGTTCCTACCTGCTCCCTCCAGAAGTCTGATAAGTGGGAGTAGAAACACTGTTCAGTCCTCATAATATTTCCCCTTCTCCCTCCACAATCCCACCCTGCTTGGCCCTGTATCTTGGTCATTACATCTAGGCTATGTCTAAGTGTTGCAGATTCTTTCTGCATAACATCTCTAAGATATAGGCCATGTCTACACGTACAGCACTGCTGTGGTGGCTGTGTAGCTGCAGCATGTCTGGTGAAGACACTCCTTGCTGATGGGAGAGCACTCTCCTGCTGGCATTAAAAAACCCACTCCAGCAGGCAGCAAAAGCTATGTTGGCAGGAGAAGTCCTGTCACTTTTATCCGTGTAACCTTTCTCTCTCAAGTGGAGTATTCACACCCTGAGAAGCAGAAGTTTTGTCAACGTAGGCTATAGTGTAGAAACAGCCATACCCTTTCCCATCTATCATGATGCTAGAACTCTTGTCCAGGGTCCTATCATCTCATGTCTTGATTACCACATCTTTTCTCCGGCCTTGACAAACGCAGTCTTGTCCTGCTGATATCCATACAGAGTACAGATAATTTTCCTGGCCTGTTGTTTTGACCGTGTCCTCCCCCCTTTCGCATCCCTCCACTGAATCCGCCTTCTTGATCCCACCAAACATAAGCTACTCGTCTTCTCTTCCAAGGTCCTTCACAACCTGTCCACTATCATCTCAATCAGTAACAAAACATTGAGACATCGCTGCCCCTTCCAATTAGGCCAAGATGCAGCCTCAGTTGTTCACTTGTCCCTCACACTTGGGAAGAGCTCCCTGTAAACATCTAAGGTGCCTCACTAATTATCCACTTTCAAATCCCTCCTTAAAAGTCTCCTTTACTGTGATGCCTATTAAAAAACTGACCAACAAGCAAGGCTGCCAGTGTGCTGAAACTCCTGCCTATCAAGCTGCCCCGCGTTGTTGTCCCTTTGTTTCCTTTTGTTCCCTCATCTGTCTTGTCCATCTGCGGTCTCTTATTTGATACTCAGATTGGGAGATCTTTTGGGGGCAGGGAGCGTCCTTCTGTTTGGTCTGTACAGTGTCTAGCACAAGGGAATCCTGATTCATAGCTAGGGCTCCAAGGCCTAGACCCATCCAAATAACAACATTCACATTCAGAGCCTTGATCAATCCACTGGTGTGATATCGCCATCATTCTTCACAGCTGGATTTAACATTATTCCAAGCTTTCCACTCAGTACAAGGAGGACAATTTGTGAAGTTGGTTAGCTGTAATCAGGCACTACAGCCACTAAAAGAGCAATATTAGGTATTTTTTAATGCCTCTAAAAACTTTTGGAAATAAAATGTTAATATAATTATTTTTAGGTTTTTAAAACCCATTTTCTTCAAATTGAATCCAGCTACTCAACTTTCATTTTTTCTTTCAGCTGTACTGACCCTTCACCTAGTTTGAATGATTTATCACCAGCACATTCACTGCCCAGGAATGTTGGCTTTAAACGAACTATAGCAAATCATTTAAAATAAACACAAGCATGCTTTCATCTCACAACAATCAATGCTAACTACATTTCTCACACACTGCACCACAGGATACGTTAAATTAAAATCAGCATTGACAATCTGAAAAACCTAAAGCCAACACAGATTGTTATAGATTTACTTACATACAGTGATGAGCATGAGTAATGCATACTGCTATTTTAACCCCACCATGTGCCACTTGTCAGCTCCAGTTTCTCAACCAGTTAAAGGCAAACATGAATTATGTTAAATTAATGTGGGTAAATCTCACTAATAATTATAATACTCTGATTCTGAAGAACAGTACAAAAGTTGACGACACCTATATCTGATGTCTTCTCTCATTTTAGGGTTTTTTTTAATTTTTCAATATTACTTTAAATCACACTTTCAAAAAGCTAATGGGGATGGCGTGCATGAAATGATAAAGATATCTTTAAATGGCTATTGCTTCTTGCTGTCAAAATCAAAGTCTGAGTCTTAGAACTATTCATTTTTTGTACTCAAGGCACAAGGAAGCAATGTTTGAATAAAAGAGTGAAAATGGGGTCAAGGACATTGAGATCTGCCATAAAGAATTTCCAGCACAGAGACGACACCGATTCTGCTCAGATATGCTTACTACAGCTTTACACCAGAAACAGAGATAAGATTCTGGTCCCTAATTCCAAACTCAGCCCTAGAATAGGAATGGTGGTTGTTTCGGGTTTTTTTCCCAAAAGTAGCCTGGTTGTTATTACATTCACCTGGGTCTGTGACAAAGAGATTTGCAAATCCTGATGACCTAGACAGGCTCTGTTGTTGCACCATATTGTTATATTTGGAATTGCAGTGGAGCCCAGAAGCCAGGGACAGTTCAAACACATCTAGGGATGAGGTGGAAGAAAAAAAAATTAATGTCATTCATCACTCCTCCTTCTCCATAGCTTGACTTCCTCCAAGTGAGTATTCTCTTTCAACCACACCTAGAGCAGTGGTAATCCGAAAGGTATTGAGGGGGCGGGTATTAACACTGCACCATAGCAAGGCTAGGATACTTACTTGTTGCTTGGAAAAAAACTGTATCTAAGTGACTGGAGTTGCTTTAGTGACAGAAAAGGAAACATTTTTATTCTACTCTGTACAAGCTAAAGAGCTCCAGGACCCTGAAGAATCTTTAAGTGCCAAGATTCCTACCTGTCTTTTCACTTACAGTTTTCATGACAGTCCATGATACAGTCAAGCTGTACCCCTTCCCTCACAAGGGAAAACTTCAAATTTTAGGGGCTTTGACACATATGAATTAAACCTGATCCCGTTAAAAACATTTTCAACTGACTACAAAAGTAACCTCAAGTGGCAGAGATTCTTCTAGATCCATATACATTTTTAATATCAGTTGAAAAGTGAAATCTGTTCATTGGCAGACAGCTCATGCAAAACTCTTCACAGGGACAAGACAGCTATGCTACCTGCCAGCCAAGATGGGGGTGAAGGTTGGATTCTATCCCCACAAGTCCCTGGTTAGTTTCCTACCTAAACTCAGGGGAAGGGATGAATTTCACACTGAGGCCTGGAAGTGTTGGGGGGAGGGGGTAAAGTGGGGGAGAGGAAAGACACTGACATTTTAGAAATCCACCTTTTTTGGAAATTCAACAATTGTAAATTTTGAAATTTGCAAAAATTCCAAGCAGATCTACTTAGGACATATTTCAATTGGCTTCAGTTGTTTTTGAATGAGGCCCTTCATGGAAACGGAATTATTTTCAATAGAATTTTTTTTAAATGGATAATAGCTTTTATATACTATTTTCCATCTGTAGCTCTCCAAGCTCTGTTGTATTCAGACTAATATCATACCTCTTTCTTCCTGACTTACAAAAATATTTCTGTTCCTCAAGGCCTGTGTAACATCGGTGTTTGTTCTGAAGCACATTTTGGGAGCCAAAGACTGTGCCTTATGTTGGGAAGATTGAGGCATGGTTTAGAATATACACTGAGGGAGCTTGAAATGCCCTACTGCTAAAGGAATATATATGAGCAGATTGCCATCCTACAGTGGGGGGTCAAAGAAGTGTTAGGGCATCTCAAGCTGGAAGAAGGAAAGAAAAGGTTACTCACCATGTGCAGTAACTGCTCCTTCTTTGAGATGTGTCCCCCAGTGGGTGCTCCATTTGTGGTGTCGAATGCCCCAGCGCCCTTGATCAGCAGCGGTTAAAGTATAATTTGACGGGCCCTGGAACCCTCCTAATCTCTGGGACCCCTTCCCATATTGTCCGGGCCCCCTTCATGCATGTTCAGGCCCCAGCCCAGATAGGCATTTGCAACCACCTCTCAGTACCACATGCATCGGTTATCGCTCCATAAAAATATCTATAATTTAATATAGCTTTTATGTCTATAGCAATTATTGTCACAAACTAGCAAACACTGCATAACACAAGACCATCAGATCACCCCCTCCCCTCCCTCATTAACTCAAGTATGATGATGAAAGCTCATGCAATAAATAAATTTATTAGTCTTTAAAAGTGCCACAAGACTCCTTGTTTGTTTTGCTGAACTACACTAACACGGCTCCCCCTTTGGAACTTATCTACCATATGGTTTCCACTGGTCTTATCCCTGATGGGAACTTTCTTAAAAAATGCTAACATACACAAGGCTATAATGAAGACTTCACCAGTATATGACTTCTGTAACATTGCCAATAGCTTGGGTGCTGGTTGAAGTACTTGGAAATATGTTACTTAAACATAGATAGAAAAGGGAAGATGGCATTAAAATCACCACGACTTGTGATTGATAAAATCAGGCCTCGCTTTTCCATAGCACCTTCTATCTGAAAAGCTGAAATCACTTTACAAGGGATAATGAACCAAGCTTTTTACCACCTCCTAAAGCAGTGGTTCTCAAACTTTTCGCATTGGTGATCCTTTTCACACAGCCAGCCTCCAAGTGTGGTCCCCTGCTATGTCATACACTCCCCTGCATTTAATTTCCTCCCACTCTGTAACTCTCCTATCTTCAAAGCGTCTGACGAAGTGGGATTTTCTCCCACGAAAGCTCATGCGATTAATAAATCCGTTAGTCTTTAAAAGTGCCACAAGACTCTGTTGTTCTTATGACCAATGTTCCCTCTAAGGTTTGGCGGCTTGTGTGCAAAATTTTCAAGCCGTGTGCAAAACTTTTTCTGAATAAAATTTTTGTGTAAACTCACACGACAGAAATTATAGGCATTAATTGAAGTTAAAGTAATTGTAAATAGAATTAATTAATTGTGTTTAATTGAATTTGAATGAATTTTGAATTGAAATTTAATTTTTAGAAAGGTTTTTATTTAAAATTAATTTTTAAAAAGTTTTTTTTAAGGAAGGAAGGAAGGAAGGAAGGAAGGAAGGAAGGAAGGAAGGAAG
>ML685798.1:19269278-19291708 GCA_007922175.1 Pelusios castaneus | reverse complement strand
AAGAAAGAAAGAAAGAAAGAAAGAAAGAAAGAAAGAAAGAAAGAAAGAAAGGAAGCAAAGAAAGAGAAAGAAGGAAAGAAAGAGAAAGAAAAAAGAGAAGGAAGAGAAAGGAAGGAAGGAAGCAAAGAAAGAGAGAAAGAAGGAAAGAAGAGGAAACAGGAAGAGGAAGAAGGAGGAAGGAAGGAAGAGAAAGAAAAAAAGGAAAGAAAAAGGAAGACAAATAAGGAAAAGAGAAAGAAGGAAGAGAAAGAGAGGGAGGAAGAAAGAAAAAAGAAGGCAGGCAAAGAAAGAAAGAAAGAAAGAAAGAAAGCCAAGGCCGCTGGCGGGGAAGACCCTACCACGGCCCTGGGAAGCCGCCGGTGGGGCGGTGCAGACCCCAGCCCCGGAGGCTAATCCCGGCCCCGTGCTGGGAGGCCGAGGCCGTGGATTAGCCTGGCCCCGGCTCTGGGCCGGGAAGTCGAGGCGGTCGGCGGGTGGGAGCCCGGGAGCCTGCCGCGGCCGCAGCCACCCTGCTGCCCCGGCCGCGTGGGGCAGGCAGGCTGGCCCGCGCTCCTGACCCTAGCCTGAGCCTGCCTGTCCCACCCTGGGGGTGGGGAGGGCCAGCCCAGAGGCTGGGCGCAGGCTGGGTCTGCCGCGGCAAAGCCGCGGCCCCGGGGGTCGGAGGGAGCAGCGGGGGCTGCCGGGCTGCGCAGGGATCCCTCACTGCTGCGCGGGGGGGTATGCACCCGCGCAGCTTAAAGGGAACACTGTTTATGACCCCCTAAGGGGTTGTGACTCCCATTTGAGAGCCCTTGTCTTAAAGGGACAGACTAACCTCATTTTACAGATTAGGAAACTGAGACACAGAGTTGTGAAGCGGCTTCGCCCAAAGTCCCACAGCAGTTTCATGGCAGAGCTAGGACTAAGACCCAGAACTCAAGACTCTCATGCTTTAACCACTGAACAATACTAGCCCCTAATATAACCCCACACCCAGCAAACCATCTTTGCACAGAGATGAATGCATTTTTCATTAGGATCTTAAGGAGTACTAAACCATTCACTAGTAAAGACTATTTAGACCTTAACCCTGTAGACAATTTCCCTTTGACCACTGTAACACCACATGTGCAGCGTGTCAGAAGGTTTTTAGCAAACACACCATGGATGCCACCAATGTTCCCTCTAAGCTGATGATGCAGCTGAGCAAGTTATGGTATTTGCTGAGCAGCAATTTGTGAGGCATGGTGCTGCATGGACAACAGTTTTTTGGCACTGGAAGCATCAGCATGCCCAAGTACCTTAATTCAAAAAACATGCATACATGTTTCAGTCGAACTTTAATAAAAATGTTAAACTGAAGTTTTATTAATTTACTAAACAAATGTGAGATGATGACACTTGCTGCCGTGACTATCTAGCCTCTACCATCATCTACACCTCAGTTTTTGTCGCCTGTCTTTGTCACATTTCCAGCCTACATATACAGAGTCAACCTTACGATGGAAGGTTCAGAAATTCTATTAGCAAACATCCATAAAGCTCTAAATACACAAATGGTGATTTACAAAGGCTTATAACTTGACCAAATCTGGGTGTGTTTTCATGGGGACCTTTCTGTCCCCAGAACTATTTTCTCCCACGAAAGCTCATGCAATAAATAAATCTGTTAGTCTTTAAAAGTGCCACAGGACTCTGTTGTCTTTCTACTATAGACTAACACGGCTACCCCTTTGGAATTTAAAAATTGAGCTTGAGGCAGAGACTGAGCAGCCCACATGAGAATGTTAATTCTTATAAACTAAGAATAGTGGGCTTCTAAAATATTAGGCAGTCAAGTGTTATTCTTCCTATAGAGAATACATGATACAGTAGTGTATGTATTCTATCATCATGAGTCTGAGGAAGCAGTTCATGAGTGACAAAAGGAGTTATGCAGGTCATCCTCAACTTATGCCAACTACAATCCATCATATACTCTGTATATACTTACATTACATGAAAAAGTTATTATAGGAATACTTTAGAGACTTAAAAAACATTTATTGCAAATATTTTTCAAACTCTCACTATAACAGCAGGTGTATTAGTTACCATGAAGTCAGTGTTCCTTGGGTCAGAGGAAAACACAAAACCATCAAAGTTGCATGAGACAGCTTGTCTATGCATATAAAAATCAGACCCTCTAAAAGTTGAATGAGACAGCTTGTCTATGCATCTACAAGTCAGATCCATTGTTCTGGGCCCCTCCAAGGGTAGAAGTGAGCATTGGATCTCACAGAAAGGTGGAAAACTCTGCAAGGCTACAACATTTTGGATCATTAATGTGTTATGTTCATTCCTCTGCTCCAGGACTGAACATAGCTTGAGGGGGAAAACAAGTAAATATTTTTTTCCAAGTTGATTTTATATTACAATTCAGTGGGGAAAAAGTTGGGTTGCCTGGGGCCTCATATTTGATTAAGGGGAAGGAAAGGAAAGGAAACGAAACTGAGGAGGATTCCCACTGGGATGTATTTCACTGAATTACTTTTTGGCTATGTCTACACTACAAACAGATATGAGTGCGCAAAACAAACTGCTTGAGCCCCACCAGCTCTTTCCTCACAAACGAAGCACAGCCTCAAATCCACATCACCCCAACCTTGTCCACTAGTGCCCACATCACACCCCTCTTTCCCCATGTCCTCCTCAGCCCCCATCCACATTCCCTAAGCTCCCTGCCCCCAAACCCCCACCCCAGCCCTCCTAACCCTCCAGCCCCCAGCTTCCCCCATCTTCACTCCACCCCCCTTCAGTTCCCCAACCCCCTCCACACTTCCCCAGGCCCCTCCGTCCCTAGCCCCCACTCTGGTCCCCCAACCTCCTCCATCCCTCCCCAGCCCCCCACCCAGTCCCCCCTCCAGCTGCCCATAGTCCTCTCCACCACTACGCAGCTCCCACCCAGTCTCCATGTCCCCATGCCCCCTCCACCCCTCCCCAGGCCTCTAACTCCATCTATCCCTCCCCAGCCCCCCCATCCTGACCCCTTGCTCGATCGACTCGCGAGTCCAGACCCCTCCATTCCCACCCCCGGTCTCCACGATCCCCCCTTACCGTAACCCGTGCTGCAAAGGCCCAGGGCTGGCCTGCGGCGGCGGAGCAGGGCAGCCGGCAGAGGGACCGGATCAGGCCATGCTGCTGACCGCCGTGCTCTGCTCCCGCCACGACCTCCGCATGCCGGCCCCTCAGGCCTGATCCTGCCCCTCTGCCACCGCGCGCCACCATCACGGGAAGGCAGCGTGGCCAGATCAGGCCTGGGGCCCCTTCCCGGCTCCTCTGTCCCCCTCCCCCGTGCTCCTTTCCCGGCTCCTCTGCCCCCCCCCCCCAGTCCCTTCCCAGCCCTTACCTGGCTGGAGGTCCGGAGCTGCAGGGGACACTGGCAGAGCCGCTCCTAGGCCAGGCCGCTCCCACCCTGGGCACGCTCAGTCTGAGCATGCTCAGGGCGGGAGATTCAAAGCTCCCCAGCCTGGCTGCAGCAGACAGGGTGGAACAAGCGTTCCGCCCGAGTCTGCGGTTTTGCTGGGGCCCCTGGGCAGAACGCACCATTCTGCCTGGGTTTTCTATTTTTAGGGGGCTCGGAACGCTGGCCCCTAAAAATTGTGGGCCCCGGAATGGCATTCCGGTGCGTTCCCCCTTACTTTAACCACTGTTGATCAGAGATTTCCACAGCAGCATGAGTGCAGCTGTGGACGTGCCGCCAGTGTCTCATAGAGCTGTTGGTGCATTTGTTAGGGCACGTGTGCTGCCCGTCATCCTCAATTCCTTGTCCTCCACAGAGTCTCCTATGAAGGAAAGAAGCTCCAAAGCAGAGGGGAGGAGGGTGGGTAGTGGAGCACTCACAGGGGGACACATCTCAAAGAAGCAGCAATTACTGCACCTGGGGAGTAACCTTTTCTTCTTCATAGAGTGATGTCCCTGTGAGTGCTCCACTTCTGGTGACTGTGTAGCAATATCTCAAAGTGAAAGAGGGACTTCAGTTACTTCATATAGATTGTATCCTTGGTGGCTGAGTGATTTATAGCTTAATGAAAGTTAAAGGTGATGCCCAAGTGGCAGCTCTGTATGTATCAGTGATAGGGACACCATTAAGGAAGGCGATGGAAGCTGCCATTGCTCTTGTAGAGTGCACTCTTATCCCAAACTGCGTTGGTGGACCTTTTTGTTTGTAACATGTTGTGATGCACACTGAGATCCATTTGGAAAGTCTCTGGCTTGAAATGACCTTGCCTTTAGAGCACTCAGCTATGAGACAAAGAGTCAATCAGATTAAGGCAATCACTCTGCAGACATCAAGTGTGGAGGATCAATTCGTGGACATCCTTATGAGGTTTTGTATAGAAAACATGTAAATGTATGGGCCGGTTCAAGCGAAAAATCAGAAACCACTTTTGGTACAAATTTAAGATGGGGTCTAAGGGTGACCTTATCCTTTTAAAATATCATGTAGGGCAAACTAGCCATTAATGCACTGATTTCATTAACACGCCTGGTCGATGTGATGGTGAACAAAAATGATACCTTTATTCAGAGAAGGAGTGAAGATGTGATGATGGGTACTAAAGGTGATTTTGTGAGAGCTTTAAGCACTATATCTAAGTCCCGGGATGGTGTTGGATTGTGGATAGTGGGATAAGTCTTTTACAGACCTGTGAAGAATCTTTTGATCATCAGGTTGGATAGCAGATGTGGTTGTAGATCTATATTATAGAAAACTGAAACTGCAGACAGATGCACCTTTAGAGAACTAATTGAAAGGCCTAATTTCTTTAGGTGTAGAATGTAATCCAATATGATTGGGACGGGTGCAGACGATGGTTCGATGTGTTTCATTTTGCTCCAAGAAAAATCTGTGCCATTTTTGTAAGTAGGCTTTTCTTGTGGATTGTTTCTTACTATTTATGAAAATTTGTTGTACCTCACTGGAACATTGTAGTTCATTTGTGGAGAGCCATTTATCAGTCATGGTGCAAGGTGGACTCTGCATATGTCTGGGTGATATATAAATACCCAGTGTTGATAGAGTAGGTCGCATCTGCACGGAAGTGTTACTGGTTTGCACACTCACAGAAGTAGGAGATCAGAGTACCATGTTTGTCGAGGCCAGGCAGGAGCTATAAGGATTAAGTGTGCCTTGTCTGATCTGATCTTGAGTAGGACTTCGTGTAGCAGTGGAATCGATGGAAAGGCATACAGTGTTCCTTTTGATCAGAAAAACAACTCCCAGAGACCTGGAACCAGAGCCTGTTCTTGAACAATATCGGTGGCATTTTTGGTTCTGCTCCATGGCAAACAAGTCTATCACTGGGTGGCCCCAAAGATGAAAAAGCTCCTTGAGGAGAATATCGCTGAGCTGCAACTCATGATTAGTGGTGAAGCGTCTGCTCAGATTGTCTATGGTAGTATTCTGTTTTCCCAGTACATATGCTGCAGAGATGTCTATATTGTGCTTTATGTACCTGTTCCATAATTCCATTCATTATTAGCAGAGGCTCCTCCCTGTCAGTTTATATAAAACATGGAGGCAACATTGTCTGTCATGATTTTCACAAACTTGTTCCTTATGTGTGGTAGGAACTGTCAAAAGGAATTGCAAACCGCACAGAGTTCCAGGACATTTATAGGCAGGAATGACTCAGTGTCTGACCATTGGCCTTGAGCAGAGAGATGTTGTACGTGAGCTCCCCAACCAAGGAGAGATACGTCCATTGTTGTTATGATTGCAGAGGTCCTTTGGAAGAACAGCACTCCTTTCATTAGGTTTGATTCATTTGTCCACCAGGTGAGGAAATTTTTTACCTTGCTTGATATCATCAGGAATTTTGATAGCATGTGTTTGCTTGGTTTGTATATTACTGTATGTTATTGTAAACCATGCCTGGAGACATTACATGTGGATGTCCTTTTTCTTTCTCTTCTCTCTCTCGCTCTCTTTTTAAAGAAGACTGTTAAGCAGCAAGGAAGGAGAGAGAAATCTCTCTGGGTTTGTTTGGGTTTTTTAAAGTTTTTAATTTTTTTTTAAACAAACTAACTGAACCGGTGGTGGGTAAGGGAAAGGTAAAACTGACTAACAACTGAGGTAACACAGATATATGATTGGTTTTGTTAGGAGAAAGAGAGAAAATGACAAACTGCTGCAGAGTGCTCCATCTCGGACTGGCGGTTGAGAAGCAACTGAGGGTGGCAGACAGTGCACATGCCCTAACAAACAGACCGATGGCTCTGTGAGACACCAGTGGCGCATGCGCTGCCCACACCCATACTGCTGTGAAAATCTCCAATCGAGGGCACTGCGGCACATAACACAAGTGGAACACCCACAGGGACATCACTGGACAAAGAAGCTCTAGAACATGACCCAGTCTTGATGATGATGAAGAGTGTTGAATACATCATGTAGAGAGGATAAAGCTGGGAGAGGCACTAATTATTAAGAATAAACAAGGGTTACATAATGTACCGTGCTGCAGCTTTACCTATTTTATAACCTGTGCTGCACTACCCCCTCTTAAGTTACAAAAAAACTAAGTTTTTACTTTCCTATCGTCCTGAGTTTAAAAAGGATGGAAGAAGTCTGGTGTTATTTGTGAAATGTAAGAAATGTGATCGGCAATCTACAAAAAGCAAAATGATGATATTCCCTGCCTCGAACAATTTACAGTTTAAGGCCTTGAGCTTGCAACTGGGATTGACAACAAGGTGCCAGTTCCAAGATTGGGCCTCAGAGACCGATTGGAGAAGATAGGAGGCCCTGGAAATTCCAGAAGAAAGTTTAACTTTGAAGAACATTTTTTAAATAAGGAGTCCTGTGGCACTTTTAAAGACTAACAAATGTATTTATCTCATGAGTTTCGTGGGAGAAAACCCCACTTTGGTGCTCACATAGGCATCACAGATGAAGTGAATCCATAAGACTGATAGGGAGTTGAATATGGAGAGCAGTCTGGGCACCTGTTATTGATTTCACCTTAACTGCATTGCTCTACAATTGAGATGAGCAGAAAACACCTTCCTGGCCTTTTTGGACTATCCTGAAGAGAGCAACTGGGAAATTTTTGAACACAATGTTTTAGTATTTTTTGTTGAAAACAAAACATCAATTTTGATAAAAGTTCATTAAGAAAGAAAAGTTTTTTAAAAAGTAGTTCAGGCTACAACGGAACTCTCTGGAATGGAAACGTTTGAATTTTCCTTTTCAAGATGACTTTGTTACAGTTGTTTTAATTGATTATTACATAAAATTTTAAAAAGTCAAAACGGGAAGGAAACATTTTGAACTTATTGAAGCAAAACCTTTTGTATTGACCTGAAGCTCCAAGGTGTTCTGCAGCAGAGTAGCCAAAGAAATGGATTATGCTGTCAAAGATATCAAAACTTTAGCTAAGGGCTAGAGCTCTGAGAGTTTGAGAATTACCCATGCTTGTGTGTCTAAAATTTGGCAGACTGCTTGGAATGCATCCAAGATCTTCAAGTGCCCAGAATTTATAGGCCAGCCCAGGAAACAGCTCATTTTTAACAGCTTTGAGAGGCCGGTGGGGGAGGGAGGAGAGGCTTTCTTTAAGTGCGAACTTTCACTGACACACATGCCCCACTTTAAGCAGCTGTCCAGGGATTCTCAGATAGTTCATTTAAAAGAATTAAATGAGTTTACAAGTAATGATAAGGTATTAAAAGTGTTCTGTCTTTAGTGCAGTGTTCCTCAAACTTTTTATCCCCCGCGCTGCTCCCAGCCAGCTGGGGATGTGAATAGGCCACTGTTGTGGCTGGGGACTGTGGCTGGGAGCAGAGTTACATTTGGAGCTGTGGCAGTTCGGAGCAGGGTTGCAGCCAGGGGACATGGTAGGAATCATGTGCCAGGACTGTGACTGGGCACCATTACTGAGGACCAAAGTAGGGGCTGGGCACTGAGACTGCAGCCTAGCACCTAATCAGATGCTGTGGCCAGGCACCAGGGGCCAAGCCAGAAACTGAGGCCATGGCCAAACACTGTAACCAGGGACCGAGGCAGGGGCCACTTCCCGAGGTGCTGGCTAGGCACTGGGACTGCGGCTGGTGGGGAGCAGGGCCGAAGTGGAACATGGGGCAGAGTGGGGCTGGGTTGTGATCCCACCCCACACCCTGTGAGGGATGACCTGGACCCTGCTGCACCCCCACAACTTTCCTCCCAACTCCCCACTCCACCCCCCAAGAATATCCCACAGTTTGGGGACTTCCGCTTTATGGTGACCAGATAGCAAGTGTCAATAATTGGGATGGGGGGAGGGGTTAATAGGCTGCCTATACAAGAAAATAAAAATCCCTAATATGGGAATGGTCCTGAGAATATCGGGATGTTTGGTGACCCTATCTGTTTTATTTTTTTTAAATCACCAACACATGGGAAAGGCATGTCTAAGGAATAAAAGATCATATTTGCAGGGGGGGGGGGGAATGGGGACACACGACTGATACTAACCATTGCTGCCAATCAGAAAGAACTTCCTGATATCTTGTTATCATCCGTCTCTGCAAACCTGTTCAACTATAGGCTTAGCATATCCAGGCTGGTGTGCAGGAATCACTGAGTCAGTAATCACCTTGACAGAATGGTCAAATGTTTAGGGCCTGGTCTGGTTCCCAATTGAAGTCATGGAAATCTTCCTAGTGGGAGCTGAGTCAAACATGTAACGTGTGCACTATGCCATTCAGGTGATATTTGGAAGGTTCGCTTCATCTCGACAGTATTTTATTAAACAAATCAAGAATGAGGGAGAGATCTTAATAATGAGAGTTTGGTATAACACACTTTATTTAGTCTGTTCCGTTTAGTAAGATTTTAAATGACAGTGCAGGATTTATAAGAACCTTTCCCTGCTAAAGGAAAAAATGTGTTGCCATCATTGCAAAGAGCCAGTTGCTAGAAACAGTTATTGGAACAAAGCATTGACTGTAATGTGTGGAAAATATAGTGATCTTTCTGAAACAAGGTGCTGCCCTCATGGTGCAGTGAAAGAACATGGAGAAAAATGGAACTGTTGTAGGAAAGGAAAAGGCTTTTTCAGTGCTTGTCCTCTCTTCCTAAGTGTTCAGTGAAAACACGTGGAGAAGAAAACAGTTACAAAGAAAAAGACGAAGTATGGGCTTCGGATCAGGCCCTAAGTGAACTGAAAGGTAAAAAAGAAAGGAAAGAGAACAGAAAGTGCAGGAATAATAAGAAAAGAAGGAAAAGACCAAAAGGAATAAAAGTGGAAAAGGGACAAAGGGGCTAAAAAGAGAGAACAAATTTTGAAGGGAAAATACCAAACTGGAAAATAGTAATTGCGTAAGTTTTTAGTAGAAAATACTCATTCTGAGGCACAGCTGTAAGCAAATAGGGCATAAAAAAAATTACACAGGAGCAGATAAGTAAAGGTTAAGTTTAAGTCTGGCTCGATCTCTTCCAAATAAGGCAGCTGAGAGTCCATGTTCTCTTATTGCAGCTGTTGTAGAGCTAAAGTTCACTTTCAGTGAAATGTTTCCTTACTTTGTATCATAGTCTGATAAGTGATTTGTTCCAGTGGGAGAAAGCCTTTTATCACCACAGCCCATGTGTATTTTTTTGGCACAGTATCTCAAGTCCAATTATTCAATAAAATTTGTCGGCTGGTGGGGATTTGGTTTTTAACAAAGGCAAAGCCAACTACCGTTTTTGAAAAATGTTTTTTTTTTTTCCCCACTTTCTCCTGTCTCTTTCCTACTTTTCTCTCTCTCCATGTTTTTTCTACCCTAGAGCATTTTCTTATTGTAGCCACTACAGCAATCCCACATACAGATCTTCTTACAACAATGCTCAGTTGTTCACGCCGCCACTGTGACTGTATTTGCTCTGAGAAAGGCTGAAAACTACTGAAACCACCACTGTATCAGTGAGTCACTACAGTGTAGGCAATAAACACAACAGCTACAGCTGTCACAGTGCAATTGATTCTCCCAGTGCTATCCCATCCAGGGCTTAGTGACAGCTCTGACAAACCTCTGTCACTAGCTATATCACTGCCTTCCCTGGTTCTGTACAGGCTAAGAGCAGCCAAAGCCATACTTCGCTAGTCTCATCTCTGCCCTGCAAATGTCTTCCACCCACCTATCTTGATAAAGGCCTGAAATCCTATTACAAGTAGAGCAGTTTGAAAAATGGTGCAGAATTTTTGCAAAAATTGTCATGGAAACATCCTGTTTTTTCTGGAAAAAATTGAAATTTCAATGAATAAATGTAATCAAAGTTGCACATTTTTCAGCAGATCTAATTACAACTAAAACTTTTGTCTTTTCAACAATATATAATAAAAAGTTTAGCACTTTCCTTCCCCTTAGCATATATGTTTGTGGATATTAATAGAGGGTTTTAAAATGTTCATAGTAAAGCTAAGTTTTAATACATTTTTCACTAAAAATACCGCTCCTCCTTCCCCCCCATATACATTTTGACCAATGGGTCTGTACTGCTGAAAAAAAATACACACAGTAGAGAAAGGTTAATAGATAAACACAGAGTACACCCTGTTATGCTGGAAGACATTACTGGCCACCATCAATAATAAACGTGGTTAAGGTCAGTGGGTGTACTAAACTCACACTATTTACCCATAGCTGGTGCATGGCTGTTGAGCACCAGAGCATACCCACATGCCAGTGGGACTGTATGCTACAGCCCTGGCACTCATGCTGCTACGAGATCCGTCAGACAATTAGCCTGAAGCCACAAAAAGGACACACAGTTGCCAGCTGATGTCACAAAGAGGCACAGCCAAGAGCTTTGATCATGGAGACGCTATGTACCAGCAAGGTGGCCTTACATACTCTGCCTTTCTTTCACCAAAGCTAGCTGGAGGCAAAGCAAAATGTGGAAAGCAATCACTCTGTGCAACTCACAATCCAAGACGTATCACACGGTCTTGTAACAAAGCACCACTGCAAGCAGTTAGACACGAGGGTTTCTGGAGGATCTTGCACAAAGTAGTGTGTCCATGTAACCTTCAGGTGGGCTAAATTCATTTAATTGCCCCTCTCCAGTGCCCCATAGAAATCAATCCCAACCCCTGTGGAGAAAAGCAGCTGGAGACCCAGGATCCAGTCTGTACAGGACTCACGGCGAAGCTTGCTCAGAGCTACACTCACACATTAAAATACTACTAAAAACAAACATAACAATGAACTTTATTAACTACTAACTAAATGAACCTTATCCTAAGAAAACAAACTACAATTAACCAAGAACAATCCCTTGCATGAAAGATACCCAAAAGTCCCAAAGTCTGTATGGAGTTCACCCAACTCTCAGCTACAGTCTCTGTTCCAGTGTAGAGGCTTGAGTGGCAAGAAATAGCTGTCCTCTTCTTTCTTTGCTGGGATCCTCTGTAGCATTCCATGCAGGCTTTCTCTTCTCCTCTGCAACCAGCCCTCAGTCCCATATGCATGTCTGCAAGGTCTGTTGCAAATGACTCCTTTACATGGAGAAAACATCTTGTTCACTCCTGGCTCAGCTCCTCTCCAGAACACTGAGCACATGGTCTCCTTCCAAGGCAGCTCCTGCCTGCTGTCTGCTCAGGCTGCTGCTCTCCAGTCATCTGACTGACAACATCCCATCACACCAGCAGGGTACACTGTGGAGCATGCTCAAATTGCTACCACTCCCTGCTACTGGAAGTTTCCAATTGTGGGTCACTAATCTGCCCAACAACAGTAACCCACCCTCAGCAGGTCTCAGAGATAGCCTTTTCAGGCATATGGGTTACATCCAGACAAATTCATCACCGTTGTGTGCGTATTACATGACAGCATGCTGGCTAGAGTGCTGGAAGACAGTACTTCATCAGAGCTTCCTTTGTCATGAATGGCGTTAAGGAGGACTGCTCAGACCTACATTATTTACTATTCTCTTTGGCGGTATGTGGCTAATTTCTTTCAAAGACTGTGACATGAGTGTTTAGATCCAATTCTGCACAGATGGCAGCGTCTTCAATCCTGACAGTTGAAAATGGGAGCACGTACGCTGAGAGGCCAACAAAAACGACATAAGAGCAATCTCAAAACTCACCTAAATTGACCAACTTGGCCTGAACATGTGGCAAGCTGCTGCCACCAACCAACCTGTTTGCAGAGGTGGCTTTTAGGGTAGGCAAAGCAGGCACCCGCCTAGGGCCCCAAGCAGTAGGGGGCGCCATCGCCTACCCCAAAAGCCGTGTCTGCCTCCCCCCCTGCTGGACACATGGTAGAGAGCCAGGACCTGGGGTGCCTGGGCGGTTTGGGGGCCCTCAGTGGGGTGCCAGGGGTATGGGGGTGTTTTGGAGTCTGCAGGGAGTGAGGGGTCGGCTGTGGGGGACCTGTAGCCGGCCATGGTGGGTGAGCGGTGTTCAGGGGCCCTGGCAGTTCAGGGGTCAGCAGTAAGGGTCCTATAGAGGGCCCTGGAATGGGCCTTTGCCTAGGGCCCCAGATTGCCTAAGGCCGTCTCTGCCTGTTTGTCTGCAGCTAAAAACACTGAGAACAGCAGGCCAGAGAAAGCCAAAGAAAAGTGTAAGTGAAGAAAGCAGGCTGTGGCAAAAACATACGGCCACATCTGTCTGATGTTCAGACGCATCTGCTGATCCCTCATTGGTCTGACTCTCACAGGAAGTTGCACTGAAACAAACTGACTCTCATATGTCAACCAAGATGGGACACTCTGACGACTCAGCACCCTTCATTCAAGCTAAACGAGGAAGAAATAAATGCCCCTTTCAGTAGTGACAGCTGAAACAATAAAAACCATCACCCCAGACATGGGCCAGCAGAACAAGACCTGAGTAGAAGCTAAGCCCTCCTAACCTAAGTGGTTTTGCTGGAGACTGATTACAAACCCAGGGGCTGAGACATTGTTTTGTTGCATGTGTGTGTGTGTCTGTGGATGTGTGAAAGGAACCAAAAACCAAGAGGAAAGGGAGCAGACAGTGGGAGGCATCATCACTGGGAGAAAGCCAGAGGCAGAGCTTCTTTCGGGGAGACTTAGATTTCTGAAAATGGAAACTGCCTACTTGTCTTGCAGTGTGGAGGGAAACAGGACTTGCTGTCCATTCTTTATAAATAGAGAGAATTGCATCAAATAAATACTTCTGCCGTCTCCATCATCAATTTGTTGTCTTACCAGAAACAACCTGGAAAGGTCCCAAATATTGGCTAAACCGCACTTGGGCCAAGGGGCAGCAATCCCATGTGCAGACGTACTTATGAACACATACAGAAATGCTGCTGTTTTACAGGGGAGTGCAGGACTGGCACCACAGCAAGTGTTGCTTCTCCTACATCTGCCAGACCCCTGAGATCTAAAGAAATCAGAAAGAGAGATTGAAATCATACATAGACAAGCCAGGCTGATCCTGGCAGTAAAATGTGCTTGCTCCACCATGGCCCAATTGTACTTCTGTGTCACTGCAAGTGTGGCCCCACTGGAGGAGAGAGGGTAGGCACAATGGAGGGCCATTGACCAGGCCTCCTAAAGGGGTTCAACAGATACATCTTCTAGACCAGCCAGGACAATTCTCAACTCAGCATTTTAAAGCAGGACAGAACCAATTATCAAAATAACTGCAACAAAACACAAAAACCATAATTTCAATAATACAAAGAGCCAAAAGACCCTGCAAGCCCCTTTCCTCCTTGAGCACTGCTCAATGCTGCTCATGATAGGTGAGGTATGCTACTAGGTTAGCCCAGAAGAGTCCACAGGAGGAGGCTGCTTACTCTCTGCCATGACATTAGAAATGGAAGAGTTTAGCAGAACATAGTCTCTTGCCTTCCTGAAGCAGGCATGTCTCCTTGTGCAGGAGAAGAATGTGAATGTGTGTGTGTGTGTGTGTGTCCGCACATGCACGCATGAACACACACACACACACACACACACACACACACACACACACACACTTTGTGCATCTGCCCTAGGGAGCTATGTCAGCAGTGGTGGGAAAATTGCAACAATCCACAAGCCCAGCAGCTGCAGGAGATTCTGCATGAGACTGAGGTACATTTTGTGTTCCCAGAACAGGATGGCGAGTGTGGATGGACTGCAGTGGATGCAGTATGCAACAATGTGTTAGCACAGAGTCAAGTTGCAATGGTACAATTCTGCAGTGTAAGCGAGGTTCATAATTTCCCTTTTCATTGCCATTAAATGGGATAGAGCATTTTATGGGAGTTGGATGTTGGTTACAAAATGGTTTCTGGCAGCCACCGGGCAGAGGCGGCCTTTGGCTATTGGGGGCCCTAGGTGAAGGCCCATTGTGAGTCCCCTATAGGCCTATAAGGCCCACTATAGGCCTGCAGGGCCCCCTCTGTGACCCTGTCTCCCCCACCACTCCGGCCCCAGCTACCCCCACATGGCCCTGGCCCCTTGGGCCAGTTTCTCCTCCTGCTGTGGACCAAGGCAAACATGACTTTTTGGGTAGGCGATGGGGCCCCTTGCAGCTCAGGGCTCTAGGCGTGCACCTGCTTCGCCTACCCCAAAAGCCGCCTCTGCCACCGGGCCTTTCGGGCTCTAATAGATGGAGTTTGTGGGGAAGGCAAATAGAAGTACAGGGGCCTCCGCAGCTGTAGTGAGAGGGACCTGGAAAGAAAATTAGGCACCAAGGAGAAAGAAGGATGCATTCAGGAGAAGTAAGATTGATTTGACTGCATTAAAAGACTGGAGATAATAATTGTATGGGAAGCAGAAGCGGAGAGAAAACAAGAGACCTCAGAAAGCTTAGATTAGTTTCAGCAAACATGAAACCTCAAATGAACCTGAACCTCCTCAGCTTTTGATGTCACTTATTCCTACTCTATGCCAGGCATGACTGTTATTGTGATAACATCAGAAAGCTCTTATGTTGAAGAGGCATCTGTGAACTGAGATGTGTAGGTAGATTTTGCTTGATGCAGAAAAATCATGACAGAATGAGGTCATGTGGTTGTGGGTTCAAGACCTAAACCAAGGTTTGGACTACTATCCAACACTGACAATGTAGCTGGGGGTTAGAACTGCACTGTTAAAGTGCCATCCTTCAGATGATTAGCTTTTGGCTAGGGGAATCTAATGATACCATGTTACTATTTGGTACAAAGGGTACAAAACAAAACTCTTCTGACAGATGGATTAAATTAGAGAGCCAGGTAGAGGTAGGCAGACTAGATAAAATCCCTGTAGAAGTTTAATTCTGAAGGTAGGCTAGATCAGTCATTCTCCTACATAGCCATTTTTTTCTGATTATCATATATTTTAGAATAATAGTGCTATCTTAAACACTGACATTCAATTTCCTAATGGCATTGTGACTAAAGTTTTTCTTGAGAAGTGATCTGTGAAGGAAGTAACAGAAAACTGCTCCTTTCCCCCCAAAGCATACTTTATTCCTCACTCATGTATGAGATGTTTCCCAGTTTAGTGCAAACTAATAATTAGTCCGCAGTTTACCTTTTGTGTCCATTTAGTAAAGATGTTAACTAAAACTAGACCTCAGTGGCAACTCACTAAATACAAACCTCGCATTGTGACATCTTCTTGTTTGTCTTTATGTTTGGTTTATGGTCATTTAGCCAATTTTCAAATGCGTTTGACAGCACATCATTTGTCTGCCAGCCATTTGGAAGGAATTATGTATAATCTTCTGATGAATTCTTTAACATCCCATATTATTGTAAAGTCTACTCACTGTATTCCCATCCTCCAGTATTTTTGTAATTGAAATAAAGAATCTAATTCATAGAATCATAGAAATTTAAAGAGCCCATGAGAGGTCATCAAGTCCAGTCCCCTGCACTCATGGCAGGACCAAGTACCATCTTAAACCATCCCTGACAGGTGTTTGTCTAACCTGATCTTAAAAACTTCCAAGGACGGTGATTCCACAACCTGCGTAGGCAACTTATTCCAGTGGTTAATCACCCTGACAGTTCAAAGTTTTTTCCTAATGTCCAACCTAAACCTCCCATGCCGTAATTTAAGTCCATTGCATCTTCTATCATCAGCAGTTAAGGAGAATAATTTTTCTCCCTCCTCCTCATAACAATCTTTTAGGTACTTGAAAACAGTTATGTCGCTTCACAATCTCCTCCTTTCCAGACTAAACAAACTCAGTTTTTTCAATCTTCCCTCATAAGTCAAGTGTTCTAGACCTTTAATCAGTCTTATTGCTCTTCTCTGGACTTTCTCTATCTCTTTCCTGAAATGAGGCATCCAGAACTGGACACAACACTCCAATCAGCGTGGGGAAGAGCAGAAGAATTACTTCTCATGTGTTACTTACAATACTCCTGTTAATACCCACCAGAATACTATTTGCTTTTTTTCCCAGCAGTGTTACACATTGACTCATATTTAGCTTGTGGTCCACTATGACACCCAGATCCCTTTCTGCAGTACTCCTTCCTAGGCAGTCATTGTCTATTTTGTATACGTGAAATGGATTTCTTTTTCCTAAGTGGAGTACTTTGCATTTGTCTTTATTGAATTTCATTCTGTTTACCTCAGACCATTTCACCAGTTTGTCCAAATCATTTTGAATTGTGATCTTATCCTCCAAAGCACTTGCATCTCCTCCCAGCTTGGTATCATCTCCAGACTTTACAAGTGTACTCTCTATACCATCATCTAAATCATTGATGAAAATATTGAACAGAACCGAGTTTAAAGCCAAAAGGACCATTATGCTCATCAAGTCTGCTCTCTGAGTCCTGCATAATGCAGGCCTTAGCGTTTCACCCAGTAGTTCCTGCCATGGAGGGAACTGCTCTTAACTATTATCCATAAGAACAATATTAAGCCCAATAACTTGTGGCTGAAGTAAAACATTCTTTAGAAAAACATCCAGTCTTGCTTAAAATGGCCATTGACATCAGACATTTTGATCAAGTCACCTGTACATGAATTGAGCTACTTAAGTTTAGCATTTTGAGACATGTATTCCACAGCTCAGATCATTTTTGTAGCTCTTCCTAGCACTTAGTCCAATTTTTCATTACCCATTGTAAAATGTGGATTCCAAAACTGAATAGTCTTGCCTTTGAGCAGTCTATGTATCCAACACACATGTTGTTTACAATTAAATTTTCTTCTAAGGGCCCAATCTCATTCCCATGCAAGTCAATGGCAAAACTCCCATTGGATGTTTATGGAAGTAGATTTAGGGCCTGTGTGGATCTGTGTACTATTTCCTTGAATCTGCAGAAGGAAGTCAGGTAAGAGGGTATGATTTTAGGAGGGAAAGCTCTGCAGTGATGGGGAGAGAGAGAGAGAGAGAGAGAGAGAGAGAGAGAGAGAGAGAGTGTAGCTTTAGGAATAACACTGTTTTAACAATTCTAATAAAGTTACCTGTTTAGTTATGATTCTTTCCCATTGTGTAAGGCACTGCGTAAACAGAGAACAAAAAGACAGATCGTAAGCTCTTTGGGACCATAACTAAATGTTAGAAGCCATCAGATATTGCTGTGATTCTTTACTAATTGCAGACAATGGCTCTTAGGCGTTTCCAAGTTTTTCATTTCATATTTGTCCCACCATGGACTGAAGTTCTATTTACTGTATAATAATGACCAAAGAAGCTCATCATACATTTTTTAAAAGTCAATACTTCATCAACTTTTCTCCAGCCCTCTGAGAAATGTTTTCAGAAATAATTTCCAGTGGTTCAGCAAGCTCATAAAGTCATGGGTAAGGTATCAGACTGTGTATTAACCAGACCTGCTGACTGAAACTTTAGTTCTTCCAAATATTCTCTTCCCTGCTCTTTGTTAAAAGTGATATTGACAAGTTCTTCATTACTTTAAGAGAAACAAGAAGTACCAGGCTATATCTAAAGAGGCTAAACAGAATGAGTTAGAAAATTATTAGAATTTGTTTCACTGAATTTCTTTCATCACCTCTGTCCACCTTGCCTGATTGCTGGGGGTGTTCGGTAAAGAAATCTGTGCTGAACTCACTGTGTAATGTTGCTTTAAACATTGCTGTTTTTCAGCATTATTACTAGGCAGAAGCTCTGAAATCCCCACACAGTAGGGGATTTCTCAAAGCCTTCACTGCAGAATGAATGTTGCAACATGGATGGGAGGAAACAATTGTTCAACATTCAAAGAAATGATTGCAGTCTGAAAATTGTTAGAGAGGAACCCTCGCCACAACATTCAGCTAGAAAAACAGATTTGAACTTCTCCAGAATTTGGAGGGCAGGGGCTGGGAATTCAGGTCCAAAGTTCTGAGTAAAAAAATGACAGAGATAAGGGAGCAATAATGTTTAGATTTGGTTGTAGATCCAAACTTCCCCCTGCATTTCGAAGTGCATAGATCTAGGATTTTCATCTCTATTTGAAGAACAAAGATTGTTTGAAAGTGATGAAACTTTGTGTCTGTATGAGGCATCCCCAAGGCTGTAACAAAAAGACTCCATATCCTGCCATCATCCCTTCACTAACCACATTTATAAAAATATTTCATCCTGTGTTGACACAACTGTTCTCGGTGGTGGCTAATTCCTGTCATCAGCTAGCAAATAGGACAGAAGGAAGTAAAGCACGGTCCTCACCATGCTAGGTTCTACCCTAGATTCCCTCTGTGACTATGAGGAAAGTCATTTAATCTCTCTGTACTTCAGTTCCCCATCTGTAAAATGTGGATGATACTTCTCTGCCCCTCAAGGGGGTTGTTAAGTTAAATTCCCTAGTGTTACTGCTCACATACTAAACAGAGACGTGGATCATGTAGGCACCCAGAAAGAATCCATACTTTAACAGCTGTAAGGTATTAAATGAAACATAATGCTTTTACTCAAGCTTTTCCATCAGCTTTCCCCAAAGAAAGCATGGTTGCTGATCTTGCTGGAAGTCAGAAACTTTAAAAAAAAAAAAGTTTCAAATAAAGTTTCAATAGCTTTTCTCTGAAGAGAAACTGAAACGTGCATGTCCTCACAGTGATGAAGAATTAAAGAGGCCACACTCTGCTCCTAGCAGTGTGTGTCCTTCTCAGCCTGTGTCTGTCTTCTGTTGGTTAGCATGAGCACTCAGAATCCTATTGAGGGATGCATGCGGAGGGAAAGTAGAGGGGGAATGATTGAAGCAAAACCCAAGATGCTCAACACACCATGGGCAAAATGAAGTGCCAATTTCCAGGATGACATGAGAATGAAGGTAGTCCTGCTGGTGTTCTGCTGCATGGCAGCACATTATTTTTGTCTGGCAGCGCTTCAAGTGGGTGCCATTCCTCTGAAGCCCACGTCTCCTCAGGAAGTGCCTCTCATACACATAAAAAGAGCATCTCCTCCAAATTCTTACACTTCCCTGCGTTTATTTTCCTCCCATTCTGTAAGTTCTCCATTTTCAAAGTGTCTGACAAAGTGGGATTTTCTCCCACGTAAGCTCATGTGATAAATAAATCTGTTAGTCTTTAGAAGTGCCACAAGACTCCTTGTTGTTTTGTTGAACTAGACTAATACGGCTACCCCTCTGGAACTCCAAATTCCAGGGCTCCTCAAAGAGGTTTCTCCCCTACCCTGAGATCTGCTTTAGCATCTGTCCACCCAATATTTGAAATCAATGACTCCTGCTTCAAAGAGATCCACAAACAGCTACCATACTCCAAAATTATTTGGATCAGAGATGGTACCCCATCAGAAAGAACGATGTAATTGTTTCATCTTGTCTTCCTGGGAAAGGTAAAATTGTGAAAAGGAGCAGTGATAGAGGATGAGTGAGCAAGACAGAAATTAATGGAAAGGGAGAAAAAAGAGAAGGCTGTACTGATGAACCACTTAAAAGAGCAGAAGAAAGAAACAAACCCACCCAGCCAGGTTCTCAAAATCTCCAAAAGTGCAAGAAGAAGGAGCTACCCCTAATGGCAAAGCAATAGATGAAGTGACAGTAGCTTCCAAAGCCCACAGTTGTGATCAGGCCCCCATGTGTCTAAAGAAATGGTTCCTGCCCTTGAAAGCTTACACTGTAAGAAAGCTTTGGAATAATCAAAGATGAGATGGTCCCTGTAGCTGCCTGACAAGTAATGAATACTACAGAACACTGTGGGTGAATAGCGGCTCTAGTTTTTCAAGTTTGAATATGGTTAACAGCTTTATTCTTACAATGAGTACCATCAGCTCTTTAATGGCTACAAATGCTTTGGAGGAGCTTGTTTTTACATTTTTGTTACTGATTTATACAGTCATTGAAATGTATGGCTGGAAAGGACCATAAGTCCAGTCTCTCTCCCTGCTCTAAAGCACAATTAAGTGTACCTAGACTATGTCTGACAGATGTTTGATTAAACTGTTCTTTAAAGTATCCACTGATAAAGATTCCATAACTTCCATAGGATACCTTCTAGTTGGAATTTTTTCTTAATAGCTAACCAAAATGTCCCTTGCTGCAAACTAAAGTCACAGATTCCAAGGCCAAACAATCCATTGTGACAATCTAGCCTGATTTCCTATATAACACAGGCCATAGAACTCCCCCAGAACAATTTTTTAGAGTATGTCCTCTAGAAAAACATTCAATCTTGATTTTAAAATGATCAATGATGGAGAATCCTCCATGATCCTTGGTAAATTGTTCTAATAGTTAATTACTCTCACTGTTAGAAATGTATGCCTTATTTCCAGTCTGAATTTGTCTAGCTTCAACTTCCTTTGGATCGTGTTATACTTTTCTCTGCTAGACAGACAAGCTCCTTATCAAGTATTAGTTCCCCATGTAGGTACTTAAAGATATTTAAAAAGTCACGCCTTAACCTTTTCTTTTTTAAGCTAAATAGAGTGAACCCCCTGAGTACATCACTATGAAGCATATTTTCTAATCATTTAATCATTTCAGGGGCTTTTCTCTGAATCTTCTCCAGTCTATTAACATCTGTTTTGAATTGTGTACTCCAGAACTGGGCACTTTATTCCAGAAGAGGTCGCACCAGTGCCAGATTCAGAGATAATACAGCGCTGACATTAGGCATAAGCAGATTAAGCAATTGCTTAGAGTCCCAAGTAGCTCAAAGGGGACCCCTCCCCCCATTCCTTTAGTAAATATTTCTTCTTAGGGCCCCCAATGGGCATCTGAACCTTTCTATTCCTCATCAAGAGTCCCCTGTTTATGAATCTAAGGATCACATTAGTCCTTTTGGCTACAGCATGACACTGGAAGCTCATGTTCAGCTGATTATCCACCCCCACATGCAAAACTAAGTAGGTCCTACGTTCTTTGCTCCTAGATGTATACATTTATATTTACCTGTATTAAAATGCACATTGTTTACTTGTACCCAGTTTACCAAGCAATGCAGCTTGCTCTGAATCAGCATCCTGCGCTTCTTCATTATTTACCCCTCTCCCAAACTTTTATGTTATCTGCAAACTTTATCAGTGTTGATTTTATGATTTCTTCTAGCATTTCTATGATAAAAATGTAACTACGGCAATTATATCTTGCCCTACTTTCTGTCGATACGGAGAACAATTGATCATTTTTGTATACCGGTCTTTTATATCTCTGAATTCTTGAGCCTAAGTCCATCAACCTTTCCTCAGAGGTCATGTTTTCTAGATATTTTATCATTTTGGTTGCTCTATTATGTCTATATATTTCTTAAAGTGTGGTTCCCTAAATTGGACACAGTACTCCAGCTGAGGCTCCCCAGTACACAGTAGAGTGGAACAAATACCTCCCGTGCTTTACAAACCACACTTCTGCTAGTGTATCCCAAAATGAAATCTGCCTATTGTGCAACAGCATCATGCTGTTGATTATATTCAATTTGTGATCCACTATAGCCCTCAGGCCCTTTTCAGCAGTACTATTGAATAAACAGTTATTCCCTATTTTGCATTTGTATATTTGATTCTTTCTTCTGAAGTGTACCATTTTGGACTTTCCTTTATTGAATTTAATCTTACGGATTTCAGACCATTTCTCCAATTTATCAATATTATTTTGAATACCAATCCTGGTCTCCAAATTGCTTGCAACCTCTCCCACTCTTGTGTTGTCTGCAATTTTTTTAAGTCCCTCCCACCCTCCAAGTCATAAATGAAAATATTATTCATAATTATTTGTTTAGTGCCGAAAGTATGCTTGGCCACACAAAACAGAATAAAAACTGACCTTTGCCACAAAGACTTTACAATCTAAAGTTCTGAATCAAAGCCCATTGTGATCAATGGTTATATTTCCCTTGACATCAGTGGGTTTTGGACCAAGCCCCAAGAGTACAGACAGAGGTTAAAATTTTCAAAACCACCCACATAACTTAGGGGGTCTAAGTCTCATTTTCAAAAGTGATGTAGATGCTCAGAATCTAAGCAAAGATTGTGGCAGGCAGGCAGGCAGGCAGGCAGGCAGGCAGGCAGGCAGGCAGGCAGATAGATAGATAGATAGATAGATAGATAGATAGATAGATAGATAGATAGATAGATAGATAGATA
>ML685798.1:19245325-19269268 GCA_007922175.1 Pelusios castaneus | reverse complement strand
ATAGATAGATAGATAGATAGATAGATAGATAGATAGATAGATAGATATTCACCCCTCAAGAAGGGGTAGTTATGTCAATGGAAGAATTTTTCCATCAGCCTAACAACGTCTATACTGAGGTTTAGCTCAGCTTAACTACATCGACCTAAGTTATAAATACAGTCCAGACTTAAGTGTTTGTGTACAACACTATTACAACAATAATATCAGTATTAACTGCTCAATCCACGAGCCCAATGTCTCATTGAAAGTTACTTCGGAAAATGTGGCTTAGGTGCTTAGAAAATGTTACCCATTGTTTTACCCAACAATGACAGCACAGGGAAGCCACACTGTGGGATGCATGGTGAGGGAACTGCTGCTTTTAAAAAAGTGGTATCTGATCTAAAAGGCAGTGCTTCCAGCAGCTCAGTGTCGCCAACCTCCTATTTAATAATTGGTTCAGCATTGACTCAGTGGGAAGAATACCAGGTACTGAATCACCAACACCACTCCCTACAGCGCCTGTTTTTTTCCTTGGAGGTTACCCATCCCTGTACTGACTCAGCTTGACCCTCCTTAGGGCGTGAAATTTGACAGGATCACAGCGTGAGGTGTTACAGCTGAGGGAACACTATGCTATAAGGTACTAATTAAAGGCTTTCCTGATCTGAGACACAACATTCCTCTCTGTCCACTTCCGTGACACTACACAGTTGGGGGTTGTTCCGTGACTTTTCCAGCCCCACCTATCTGGCACACATTCCTGCAGAGAAACTGAGTCACTTCCTCTTCAGAAAACTCACCCAAAACCCTTCCTGTTCACTTGAGCTTATAAACTATTATTAACTCTCTCTCTAAAGCAAGACCTTAGTCATCACAAGTCAATGCTACTGTCTCTAGAGTAGCCTGTTCTTTCTGTTCTAGATGCATGTCTCAGCTAGCACATGAGTTTTTGTTAAGCACATCATATATTGTGGCACCATTTGATCATAGTATTTGCATATGCATATAATATCACTAGTAGTTTGTTACTGATATTAATTCCCTTGTTTATTTCATAAACATCGATAGAACTGCCCTCTGATTTTGTTATAAATAAAAACTGGCTTGTTATCCCTCTGTATTCTTCATTAATTGAGAAGGCAAGAACTAGCTGATAAGCTTGGCACTTTTTATTTTAGTTTCTGAAAAAACAGAATAAATTGTTTGGAATAAATGTCCCTTAGCTGCAACCTGAGCCACTTTAATTATTTAAGAACAGAGCCTGATACCCTAATATACAAGTATTAAATTTCTCTGTATATAATTGTTTTTAGTGGACCTCTTCAAGAAATAAAGTATTCCTCATTTTTAGTAAGGGTGCCAACATCTGCACTGTCCATTAGGAAATCAGTGTAATGCAGTCAATGTCATAATATCACCACCTGACAGCTATCCAAAACAAGTGACCAGAAGATTATACATATATCTGGAGAGTTATGGATCTTGTGACTTTGGAAAAACTTATGCTATTAAGGCTAAAAACAACTTGCTGCTTTTGAGGTCAAACTTGTCTCTCACGCATGGTTTACTTTATCATGAGACTTCAGAACATCTAGGGAAACACCTATGTTTGCAATCCATTTCAAGAGCAGGCATTCCCCTAAGGTGGTTTTTCTCTGTGCATGCTGTGATAGACCCATATTGACTATTCAGCAATAGAAGGTATAGGGAGGGGGAAAATTCTGCATTTATGTAATTTTCAGCCCAATGGTGAAGACCTTCAAATGATTTCTGCTGCAAAGGAATGGAGAGAAAAAAACTGAGCCAATCTGCCTTTCTCACCCCCTCTATTTCTCAGTTGTGCTGGCCTCCCCCTCATTATAGTGTGTCATTTTCACTCCCCTTCTACTGTATGTGGATAGAAATCATGCCAGAACTGCTTCACTCAATAACACCTACCTGCTGGAGTGCAGACTCAGAGAGAAAGAGAAACAAAAAACACTCACACACCCTGGCAATTTTTACAAATCACAGTGCCGCTAATCTTCTTTCAAAAGAGTCATATGTAAAGTCATGTTCCTTCTTCTGAAAACATTGCTAGCCTGTGGGTGTCAAGCCAGCCTCCTTTTCCAAGAAATCTGTTGCCTCCCACAGTGAGTCTAGAGAAATAGCATTCTGGTGACAGCAAAGAGAGGTTGCTAGAAAAATATCACACGCCAGAGCTGTATGACACCAGCCCCCACGAGTGCTTGTTGTTTCAAGCTCACCTCTCTCCAGTTTCATTAAAAGCCAAACCAAACCTGACCAAACTAAATTTTAGTTTTTGCATCTTTTTTGTCTTAAATCCTGGAAAAAAACATATTTTTCAGCCCCCTTTTCCATTCTGTGATAAGAGATGCCTCACCCTCCTTCTAACCCTCTTGAAGAATCTCAGAAGATTATGGTTGGAAGGGACTTCAGGAGGTCATCTAGTCCCACCTCCTCCTTGAAGCAGGACCAACCCCAACCAAATCATCCCAGCCAGGGCTTAAAAATCTCTAAGGATGGAGATTCAAACACCTCCCTAGGTAACCCATTCCAGTGCTTCACCATCCTCCTAGGGAAAAAGGTTTCCTGATATCCAACCTAGATCTTCTCCACTGCAACTTGTGACCATTGCTCCTTGTTCTGTCATCTGCTACCATGGAGAAGAGCCTAGCTCCATCTTCCCTGAAACCCTCTTCAGGTAATTAAAGGCCACTATCAAACACCCCCTCACGCTTCTGCAAACTAAACAAGCTCAGTTTCCTCACTTTCTCATCACAAGTCACATGCTTCAGCCATGTAAATATTTTTGTTGCCTCTGCAGGAATCTATCCAATTTGTTCACATCCTGTCTGTAGTTGGGGCCCCCAAATTGGACACAATACTCCAGATGTGGCCACATCTGTGCTGAACAAAGGATAATAATCACTCCCTTGATCTGCTGGAAATGCTCTTACTATTCTGTCAAACATGCCATTAGCTGTCTTGGCAACAAGAACACATGTTGATTCATATCCAGCTTCTTGTTCACTATAACCCCCCGTCCTTTTCTGCAGAACTGTTGCTTAGCCAGTCAGTCCCCAGTCTGTAGCAGTGCATGGGATTCTTCCATCTCAAGTGCAGGACTCTCTCATTGTTGAACCTCATCAGATTTCTTTTGACCAAATCCTCCAATTTGTTTAGGTCACTCTATATCTTATCTCTATCCTCCAGTGTATCTACCACTCCCTCCAGCTCAATGTTATCTGCAACCTTGCTGAGGATGCAATCCATTCCATCCTCCAGATCATTTAATAAAGATGTTGAACAATACCAGATCAACGACCAACTCCTGGGGCGCTCCTCTTGGTACCAGTTGCCAACTAGATATAGAACCATTAATCACTATCTGCTGAGCCTGATGAGCTAGACAACTTTCTCTCCAGCTTATAGTCCATACATCCAACCCATACTTCTTTAACTTGTTGAAAATAATACTGTGGAGACAGTATTAAAAACTTTGCTAAAGTCAAGATATATCATGTCCACCACTTTCCCCATATCCACAGAGCCATTCATGTCACCATAGATGGCAATCAGGTTGGCCATATAGGACTTGCCCTTGATTAATCCCTGCTGACAGTTCCTGATCACCTTCATTTCTTCCAAGTGCCCCAAAATGGATTGTTTGAGGACCTATTCCATGATTTTTCCAGGGACTGAGATGAGACTAACTTGTTTATAGTGCTCTGGATCCGCCTCCTTCCCTTTTTTGAAGATGGGCACTATGTTAGTCTTTTTCTAATCATCAGGGATCTCCTCCAATCACTGCAATTTTTCCAAGATAATGGCCAATGGCATACAATCACATCAGCCAACTCCCTCAGTACCCTCAGAAATATTGCCTCTGGCCCCAGGTACTTGTGCATGTCCAGCTTTCCTAAATAGTCTGGAACCTCTTCTTTCATCAATGAGTGCTGCTCACCTCTTCCCTATTCTCTGCTGTCCAGTGCTATAGTCTGGGAGCTGACCTTGTTTGTGAAGATAGAGGGGAAAAAAGCATTGAGTACTTCAACTTTTTCCACATCATCTGTCACTAGGTTGCCTCCCCAATTCATTAAGGGGCCCACACTTTTCTTGATCTGCTTCTTGTTGCTAGCATAGCTGTAGAAACCCTACTTGTTATCCTTGTTAGCTCAATTCCAGCTGAGCTTTGGTCTTCCTGATTTCACTCCTTTAGGCTCAAGCAGTATTTTTATACTCCTCCCTAGTCATCTGTCCAAGCTTCCACTTCTTGTACACTTCCTTTCTGTGTTTAAGCTCAGCAAAGATTTCTTTGTTTAAGTTAAGCTGGTTGCCTACCATATTTTCTATTCTTTCTGCACGACAGTATCCACAGTTACCCAGCTACTACCTTTATACAGGACCAGCTTTTTAACCAGTGGGTGACTTCCCAGGGTGGCATGGCTCAGGAGGGGAGGTGTCATGTGGTCATGCAGAAGGGCCATACCTTCCCAGGAGGTAGGGGAGAGAATAAAGGGGGCTGCAGGGCGGGAGCCAGGCATTCTCACACATCCCCTCTCCACCTTCCTGGCAGCATGACACCTTCAGCACCCCTCCACCTGCTGCTGCTTTGCCTGCTGAGTGGCTGCCCGCTGCTCAGGGAGCAATATTTGAAGGGTGCCGAGGAAAGTTCACCCAAGGTGCCATTTTTCCTGAAGCCAGCCTTGCCAAGTTCTATGCCTTCCTGTCTCTCATAATGTGACTCAATACTAAACCGAAGTAAACAGCATAAGACAGCAGTGTGTCCTTAGGAACTATACTACTCTGACAGAAGGGCCGTTTCCCCCCAAAAAGAAAATTCTGGACCCTGAGCCCACAAGCTGCTGCCAATAGGCAAGCCTTGGTGCATAAACCCAATTACTTCAGAAGACCTTTGGGTATATGAAGGGACCTGTCCATGCAGAGCATCTTGCAGGATCTAGTCACTGTTGGTTAGAAGGCTTCCATTTCCTCTGATGACCCTCACTCCAAGGGAAAGAAGAGCCATATTCTGAAAAGTGTCATTTCAAATAAGTGGGAGAAAAGATAACACCTTATGAGGTGAAGGTCCAACATTGGCTAATATCCAGGATATTATCAAAATACAGTACCAGTGAAATATTGTGGTATTATTCAGGAAATAAGTAAGGGATGTCACCTTTCTGTACTAAAAATAATCTTTTGTTTTCTATATAAATATCAAACTATGCAGAAGATTAGACTCAGACTCTAAAGTCAGAAGGGACCATTATGATCATCTAGTTTGATCTCCTGCGCAACACAGGCCACAGAACTTCACTCACCCACTCCCTCCTGTACTAGACCCCTAACCTATGATGGAGTAATTGAAGTAATCAAATAATGATTTAAAGACATCAGCATACAGAGAATCCACCAGCAAGTGAACCATGCCCCATGCTGCAGAGAGGAAGGCAAAAAACCTGCAGGGACTCTGCCAATCTGCCCTGGGGGAAAATTCCTTCCTGACCCCAAATATGGCAATCTAGTAAACCCTGAGCATGTGGGCAAGACTAACCAGCCAGATACCCAGAAAGAATTCTCTCTGTTAACTCAAAACCCACCCCATCTAATGTCCCATCACAGACCATTGGGTATATTTACCACTAGTAGTCAAAGATCAGCAAATTGTCAAATTAGGCTGTCCCATCATACCACCCCTTCCATAAATTTATCAAGCTTAGTCTTGAAGCCAGCTAGGTTTCTTTCCTGTACTGCTCCCCCTGGAAGGCAGTTCCAGAGCTTTACTCCCCTGATGGTTAGAAACCTTCATCTAATTTCAAGTGTAAACTTCCTGATGGCCAGTTTATATCCATTTGTTCTTGTGTCCACATTGGTGCTGAACTTAAATAAGTCCTTTCCCATCCAGTTATTATTCCCTCTGATGTATTTAGAGAGAGCAATCATATCTCCCTCTACCTTCTTTTTGTTAGTCCCTCTGGATTCCTCTACCAGATCAGAAACATCATAAATGGACCCGAGGTTCTTCCAGGTCCTGAATTAATCTAATGGAATCATTGACTCCCCGACCCCAAGAAACAGGATGTATGTTTGCCTGCATGAGTTGGAAGTGAATCTAGGGTTTGGAGCACAGACCAGCCTTTGCTATATTTCTGTCCCAAAACAAATGAGCATGTAACTGGAATTATGGAACTGTTACAGAAACCTTCATGCAGACCCCACTTTCCCTCTATAGTACTTCCCTACACTTTCAGCAAATGCCTGTAGCCAAGGGGAAACCAAGACAATTTCTTTTTTAACTGCAGTAGGCAGTCAAAAACACATAAGTGTCTGCGATCATAAACCTGTACGGGTACATCTTGGATACGTAAAGGCATAGCCTTGTGCCAAACGACACATGATGTGCGAGCTCAGTGGCTGATGGATGAACACCTGCCATGAGATACTGTTTTTACCAAAAGGTTTATTTAGAAACAAGCTTTTAATTAGCTTGTAAAGATAAGAGTTCCCCAGTGGAACAAAGTAAATACTTCCTCAGAGGGAGTGAGAAGAGGAAGCAGCGAGCTGCTTCCATTTAATACTCCCTTTGGGCTTCCCCTTTACCACCACAGCAGCAGGATGAAGCAGCCTTCTTCTGCTCCATGTTTAAAGTCCTCCCTTCATTCTCCTTGCAGTAATATGGTGGGAGAGTGTGAGCAGTTGCAGGATTATTTGTTTTGTTTTAATAAGCAAAAGCTTCAATCAGGATAGGGTTCCCACTGCATTAGGCACTGCACAGAGTTCTCTGTCTCAGAGGCTGTGTCTACACTTGTTAAATTAAGTCAACTTTGTTAAGTTGACTTAATGCGTCTACACAAGATATTTAGGTCGACTTAAAGTCGACCTTGTTAAATTGACTTGAATCCAGATTTCCACAGTTTTGTAAACAAGACAAAATAAAATTTCAGACTTACCCATCCTCAACCAGTAGTGCTTATATTTGGCTCCACATTTCTTCAGTTGGAGTCCCTCTCTAAGGAAAATGCCTTTTTAGTCTGGAGAACAAGAAACAAGACAACCTCATTAAAAATACATGTGTATGAGAAAAGAGAGTTGTACAAATCCATGTGTAACCAAACTGGAAGAGATTCTATAAAGAAGACAAGCCTCAGTCCAAAATCCTTTTAATGCCTGTTGTAACTTGAGTTCAAGTTCAGGGTTATTTGAGTTTATGTGAGATTGATATAAACTTTCAAGATTCAGTCACTTTTAACAGTATGGGCTACAAGCTGCTTAAACATTCTGTGAAAGTTGAAATCTGAGCTAGTTTTTTTCACACTCTGAACATAATGGCAGTGAAAAGACTTCAGTAGTTTCTGTCACTTGCTTTTAGTGTCTTTAAAAATCAAGCTAATCTGGACTAACCAAAAAAATCCTTCCTTACAAAAATAGCCCATATTCATAATGGTACTCCCCATTAACATCAAGGGTTTATTTTCTTTTATTGTTTTTCAGGGTTACACACCAAAATTCTAAACAAGATATATATTTTCTTTAGAAAATGGCAAAATAAAATAAACTGATCTAAAAGTTATGGGTTGACCCAGGAATTGATTCAGCAAAGCACTTACTGAAAGCTAAGTAAATGCTTAAATGCTTCGCTGAATCAGTCTTAGTGAAACCTCACTGCTTCCGAGTCTGTGCACAATTTGGCTAATTATGATGCTGACCATTTCTACACAAAACCTCTCCAGCCAAATTCACTTCCTTACCTGTGATAGGTGTAGTCCTAGGAACATCTACACTGAAGAGGAAACATTTGGAACACTGCAAAACCAAACTGAAGGAGGCAGTTTGATTGGCAGGAGTGGGACCCATTATCTGCAGTGATTCCAGGCATTTCACCTGCAAAGGAGAGTTAAAGTGTACATATTAACAGTCATGTTTCTGTGTATTAACTTATCATTTTATGTTCTGACACCCAGAAATGCAACTCTTTGTCCCCTCTCTCGGAAGACACCTGCCTGCCATCCTCAGCACAGAAGAAAGTGAAGTGTGTTATTCCCCTGCTTCAACAATATGTGAAATATTCAGGGTGTCTTGTTTAACTCCAGCAACAAAGCTAAAACAGGAAATCGTTTGTGATTTGTGGAGACAATGTTGTGTGCTTCTTAATGCTTTGGGGTAAGGGGTTAAAGCACCACGCCATTTTAAACAGTGAAAAAGGCCGAAGTGCAAAATCTATCTGGGTCACTTGTTACAGAGGAAAGTCTGAAATAATCTGGGTAAATGAATTTCACAGTAAAATATTTACTGCTTTATAGCCACATCTAGTTATTTCTACAGGAAACATAGATAGCACTATCCCCAATAGCCAAATTCATGTATAATAAAGGTGACTCCCCCAAGTGTCACTAGAGGAATTGTGGTAGGTCGCCTATGAAGCTTCCTGTGGCCATGCTTTCACCTTTTCATCAATAGAAGGTGCAGAGTGTTCTTTTCCCTTTGGAGCATATCTGCTTGTAAAAAGAGGCAAAAATGTGTACATCTATGAGACTTTTTCCATTTGGAACAACCAAGTGTTTCTGAATACATGGGAAATGTTTCTTAAGCTTCAGAACTGTTCCTCTTTTAAATCAGACTGTCTGGTTAAGCCATAACTTTCTTGATTGCCTATATTATTAATTTTGATCTTGGATTCCCTGAACCTCTTCATTTTCACCTTTTAAGACAACTGCGTTTCATAACTTATTACACTGCCATTCAAATTGCCCATGAACTACATAAGGGCCAAGACAGACACCAATTTATGTATATTGCTACTGTTTGTCCTATCTCATGAAATCCAGATAATTCTAACAAGAATTCATCTATAAAACATAGAATGATTTTAGATTTGTAAACCATTTTGATGTGTGTAATGAAGTTGTTTACAACACAGAGAAGCTGCTTTCATGCTTGAAGTATTCTTACTCACATTGTCAAATCATGTTTCAATAATTTATCTTCAGAATTAATTTTTTTGATGGGGCAAAAAGAAAAACAAGGTTTTTGAGGGATGAGTTGGTACCCAAATGTTAGATAGCAACCTTGAGGCTCCTAAGACTAGGCAGGCAAGGCCTCATCAATCAATAAATCACTCTCTTCTGTGGGCAAAATTTCTTTCATGCAGCTCTTGGAATGGCTGAATCATAGGCCATGTGCTGATGTTTGCGAGAGAGAACTATTTCACGGGGCATCGATGTGACAAAGTTAAAGAAGGAGGGAGAGGATTTATTTTATTTTTGAGCATCTTAAAGTGTGTTAGGTGAGTCAGGGGAACAAAAAAAAAAAAAAGACAACCTTGCCTCCAAGATTGCACAGTCCATTCAGATGTGATACAAATCAGGGTCTTCAGCAGACAAAAAAGAAGGATCAGGGAGAAGTAGCAAAAAGTTAAATGTGCAGTAATAAGATCATGTGGTTTCTTAATAGGTTATGTATATCTCTTGATGATGCCATTAGCACTAGGGTTTCATTTTAAAGTAGGTCTTAAAACTCACTTCTTCTAAGTGAAATGTGAAAATGTTTTGTAAGGCCCAAAGCTAGAAGGATTAGAGGAGAGGAGCTCTTTGTTCCCTCTACAGGAGAAAGGCCAGCTCTGACCAGCCTCATTTATGCGAACTATCATGTGGCTTACCCATAGTTCAACATACTGTGTTTTATACCATTAGTTGGAATGTTTCTATGTTCTGATTGGGTAAATGATAATAAGTTGTTATTGTGATTCTACTCATGAAACAGCATAGCAATTGTTCCCTTTAATGGTGAAACAGGGAGCTATACAGTTCTTATACTCTACTGTCTTACATTTTATCTGAGCCATGTTATGTCCTTTCACTTTCATTCTCCCCCCCCCCTCCCGTTTCTTTTTCCTAAAACAAACAAGGAGTCCTGTGGCACTTTTAAAGACTAAAAAATTAATTTATCACATTAGCTTTCATGTGAGAAAATCCCACTTCATCAGACAATTTGAAGATGGGGAACTTACAGAATGGGAGGAAAATAAATGCAGGGAAATGTAAGACATAGGATCAGGTCAGACTAACAGCAAATCAAAGCAGACGTTAAGATTCTTTTTCCTGTTTTTGGATATATAGTAGGCGTAGTGGGCTCCCCATTCCCCCTTCTCCCTTAGAGTCATATAATTATAGACTATAATGTCAGAAGAGACAAATATGATCATCTAATCTGACCTCCCGCACAACGTAAGCCACCCACTCCTGTAATAAATCTTTTACCCATGACTGAGTTATTAAAGCCCTCAAATCATGGTTTAAAGACTTAAAGGTACAGAGAATCCACCAGCAACTGAGCCATGTCCCATGCTACAGAGGAAGGCAAAACCCCTCTATAGCCTTTGCCAATCTGCCCTAGGGAAATTCCTTCCCAACCCCAAATATGGTGACAAGTTAAACCCGAAGCATGTGGGTAAGACTCACTAGCTAGGCACCCAAGAAAGAATTCTCTGTAATAACTAAGGCTATGTCTACACTTGTAAATTTAGGTCGACTTCAGCTAAGTCAACTTAACTAAGTCGACTTTATGTCGACTTAGTTAAGTCGACTTAGCATGTCTACACCTAAATTTTAAATCGACTTAGGGGGGGACCTTACAAAGTCAACCTAAAGCGTCCACACTGGACGCCTAGGTCGACTTGTAGGGGCTAGGGGGATCTTGGGCAGGTCCACGGTGGCAGGGGGGCACCCCTTGCCCAGTGCCAGGGGGCTCAGCCTTTGCCCCATTGTACCTGGGTACAATGGGGCAAAGGGGGACAGGGACCCTGGCAAGGCATAGGGGCAGGGTGGGCAGGGCTCTGCCCTGGCCTGTGGGGGGCATGCTGGGCTTCCCCTGTGCCCCCCCCCAGCAGGGAGGGCAGTGGGGAAGTCCTGGAGAACCCTAAGTCTACTCCAGATCTACACTGGCTTAAGTCAACTTTAGAAAGTCGACTTAAGCCTAAAGTTGAATTAAAAGGAGGTTTAATAAAGTCGACTTAATTTTCATTAAGTCGACTTTATTTTCCTTAAGTCAACTTAAGCAGCTTGCTTAAGTCGACGTAAGGAAAGTGTAGTGTAGACGCAGGGTAAATTAAGTCGACTAGACGCACCCTAAGAACCTACCCCATTAAATGTCCCATCTCAGGCCACTGGCATATCTACCACCACTAGTCAAAGATCAGTCAACTGCCAAACTAGGCTGCCCTATCATAATATCCCCTCCATAAATTTATCAAGCTCAGTTTTGAAGCCAGGTAGGTTCTTTGCTCCCACAGCTCCCCTTGGAAGGTAATTCCAGAATTTCACTTCTCTGATGGTTAAGAAACCTGCGTCTTCTCCATGAGAGTTTCTTTCCATCTGCAGCTCTTGGTAAACAGTTTATGCAGAGAAAGCTGGTCTGTCTGTGGCCACTCTTTCTCCTGTTCACCATGAGATGGGAGCAGAGAGATCCTTATACACTAGAACAGTGATTCTCAACCACCGTGTCAGCACACATTGCTGTGTCGCTACACCGTGGTACATGTGTCACGGAGAGCAAGGAAAATGGCTGGATTTGGCCTGGAATGAGTTGGCTGGTGTGTTCTGCAGGGTCACGATATGCTGCTAAACATGTCATGACTTACAAAAGGTTGAGAACCACTGCACTAGAACAAATAAGAAGTCCTGTAGCATTTTTAAAGACTAAAAAATGTATTTATCATAGAAGCTTTCATGGGTGTAATCCCATTTCATCAGATGCATGAAATGGAAACTGTAGTGTGTTAGGTGTATATATACTTGCAGAGAAGGGTAAGTCACAAGGTCAATTCAAACCATTCCAGAGGGGCAGCGTATTAGTCTATTTCAGCAAACCAAAATTTGTTTTGAGTCAAACAGTGTGGATGTTGGTTTTAAAGAGCAATAGATGAGAAGATGAGAATGTTAAAAGAGGGAAAATGACTTTTGTTCTAAGTCAACCTGTGCTTCCTCAGCTCTCATCATTAAGTGCCACTCCTCTACTTACACTATATTGATGATATTTTCATGATCTGGACCCATGGAAAGGAGGCTCTTGAGGAATTCCACCAAGATTTCAACCATTTCCATCCCACCATCAACCTCAGCCTGGACCAGCCCACATGGGAGATCCACTTTCTGGACACTACAGTACTAACACCAACATATACCAGAAACCTACTGACCCCTATACCTACCTAGATCCCTCCAGCTTTCATCTGGGACACATCACACAATCCATTGTCTACAGCCAAGCCCTAAGATACAACTGCATTTGCTCCAATCTCTCAGACAGAGACAAACACCTTCAGGATCTTAAAACTACAGTACCCACCTGTGAAGTGAAGAAACAGATTGACAGAGCCAGATGGGTTCCCAGAAGTGACCTACTATTGGACAGACCCAACAGGGAAAACAACAGTATGCCAGTGGTCATCAACAACAGCCCCCAAGTCAAACCTCTCAGAGATGTACAATCTATCCTGGAAGATAATCCCTCACTCTCTCAAGCACTGGGAAGTAGACCAGCCCTCACTTACAGACAGCCACCCCCCCACCCACCAACCTTAAGCAAATACTCACCTGCAACGACACACCATACAACAGAAACACTAAGCCAGGTACCTACCCTTGTAATGAACCCCCTTGCCAACTCTGCCCACATATCTACTCAAGTGACACCATCATAGGACCTAGCCAAATCAGCCACTCCATCGGGGGTCATTTACCTGCACATCTTCCAATGTGATATATGCCATCATGTGCCAACAATGCCCCTCTTTCCACATACATTGGCCAAACTGGACTGTCTTTGCATAAAAGAAAAAATGGACACAAATCAGATATCAAGAATGGTAACATTCAAAAAACAGTAGGGGACACTTCAACCTCCCTGGACATGCTTTAACAGATTGACAGTAAGAGTACTTCAGCAAAATAATTTCAAAACCAGACTTCAGTGTGAAACTACAAAGCTATAATTCATATGCAAATTGACCCCATCAGTTTAGGTCTGAATGGGGACTTGGAATGGCTAACTTACCTCCAAAGATAATTTCCCCTCTTTTAACATTATCACCCTCTCATCTTTTGTTCTTTAAAATTAGCGTTCACACTGTTCACAACTTGTTTGGTTTACTGAAATAGATTAACAGGCTGCCCCTCTGGAACTGTTTGAATTGATCTTGTGACGTACTCTTCTCTACAAGTGTATATACACCTAACACACTAATTTCCATTTCATGCATCTGAAGAAGTGGGATTATACCCACAAGTTTATGCAATAAATTTGTTAGTGTTTAAAAGTGCCACAGGATTCCTTGTTTGTTTTTCTGAAACAGACTAACATGACTACCCCTCTGGAACTTACAAACTAAAGCCACAGGTCTTTTACACACACGCATGCACGCACGCACATATGCACGTACGCACGCACTCTCAAAACCCTGTCTAAGGAAAAACAAGACATGGGCAATGCTTACAAAAGTTGAGAGAAAGATCATCACATCAAACAAACTTGCCAATATTTAGATTTTTCCATAGCATTATACTTTTCCTGTGGTGTAACTAACTTACTGTACAACCCAGGAAAAAACAAGTTGGCCATGCTTGGAAAAAGCTCATGTATTTCAAAGTATTTATCTAGGCTTTCCACACTCATTTCTGGTTTTGCTTTAAAATTATACATGGACACAGAACTCACCACACATTCGGTACCTGAGACTAAGCTTTGTGGTACTTAAAATTTTAATACTGTAATCTTAGACCCGTAATTTCCACCACTTAGGGGTGCTCACCCTTCAGACACTCTCCTTAGCTCCATCTCTCATAGTAATTACTGCATTTGGTACACATATATATGCTATGTTTGGTATTTTTTTTCAATCTTGTTTTCTCTACAACGTTAAAAACAAAGCTGAAAATAAGTCTCACTCAGTTTCTTCCTGTTTATACATATTCTCTGGGCACAGACCCAAATGTAAAAAAAATAATAATAATAATTATAAAATAGAAGATAATATACTCATTTGGGGGTATTTTTATGTAAAAATATGATGAATTATTTGCATAATTTTAATACCCGGCCAGCTGGGTGTAATGTTTAATTGATGCACTACTGACAAAGATTTTGTCCTCAAAAGAAAGAAGCACAAATTGTTTTATTTTCCATCCTAGAGCAGGCTGTTTATTCCAGCACAACCCTCCCAATGTGATAGCCATCACTTCAGCTGGTATAAATTGGCCAATTAAACTGACTGAGGGGCTAACCTGGTGTAAGCTGTCATAGCTCCATTGAATTTACACCAACTCGGGTCTGTCCAATAGCATTTTCAGATTGCCAAGGAAATGACAGCTGAGAAGCAAATATAGATTTCACACCCTGCATTTGCAATCTCCTACAGGTTTTGTTCAGAAGGCAACTACTGTAAAATTTCAGCCTGTGATGAACAAATCACTCCAAGTTGCCAAGATTTAGTCCATTTGGTCCATAACCTAGGGGTCATGCCCAATAACAGGAGAATTGCTAATGTAATACAATTTTTAAGAAATGAGAAAAAACTGATTCAGGAAACTATAAGCCCATTCGTTTGATCTCAATTGTATGAAAGGTCTTGGAACAAATGTTGAAAGAGGTAAACAGTAATTGGGTTAAAATACAACATGTTACAAAAGTAGATCATGTCAGTCCAACCTGAGCTCTTTCTTTGAGAAAATTACTGATTTTTTTAGACAAAGGAAATTCAATAGATCTAATCTACCTGGATTTCAGTAAGGCATCTGATACAATTCCACAAGAGAAATTATTAAATTGGAGAAGATGGGGATTAAGATGAAGACTGATATATGGACAAGGAACTGGTCAGGCTAGAGTGAGGTTACTAGTGGAGTTCCCCAAGCATCAGTCTTAGGACCAATCTTATCATTTCATTAATCACCCTGGCACAAAAAGTGAGAGTATGCTAATAAAATTTGCAGGTTACAAAGTTGGAAGATATTGCCAATACAGAAGATGACTGGACTATCATTCAAGAAGATCTGGACAACCTTGTAAACTGGAGTAATAGAAATGGGATGAAATTCAATAATGCAAGGTCATGTACTTAGGCATTAACAAGAAGAATTTTTGCTATAAACTAGGCACATTTTTGTTGGAAGTAACAGAGGAGATATGTATTGGCTGATCACTGGGTGACTATGAAACGTTAATGTGACGCGGTCGTGAAGAAGGTGGATGTATCAGAAAAGGTATTTCCAGTAGAGATGGGGAAGTGTTATCATTGTAAAAAGTTCTGGTGAGGCCTCATCTGGAATACTGTGTGCAATTCTAATCTCCCATGTTTAAGAAAGATGAAGTCAAACTGGAACAGGTGCTAAGAAAGATTGCTAGAATGATCCAAGGAATGGAAAACCTAACTTAGGAGAGAAGACTCAAGGAGCTTGGCTTGTTTAGTTTAATTAAAGGAAGGTGGTGGGGAGGTATGACTGTTCTCTATAAATACATCAAAGGAATAAATACCCAGGAGGGAGACGAGTTATTTAAGTTATGCGCCAATGCTGACAAGAATAGATATAAATTATCCATCAATAAGTTTAAGCTTGAAATTGGATGAAGGATTCTGACCATCAGAGAAATGAAGTTCTAAGAAAGTCTTCCAAAGGGAGCAGTAGGGGCAAAAAGACCTAACTAGCTTCAAGAACTAAGTTTGCTAAGTTTATGGAAGGGATGGTCTGATAAGACCCATCTGCAACTTCTAGTAGCAAATATCCCCAACAGCCAGAGATGGGACACTAGACGGAGAGGTCTCTGAGTAGCTACAGAGACTTCTTTCCCAGGTATCTGTCTGAAGGATCTTTCTGACATATTCAGGGTCCAACTGATCACCATATTTGGAGTCAGGAAGAAGGGGTTGCTTACCTGTAACTTCTGTTCTTCGAGATGTGTGTCCCTGTGGGTGCTCCACATCAGGTGTCATCGCATCCCGCAGCGAAGAGCAGAGTCTTCTTAGCAGTAGAGCCAGAGGGGGCTGCACGTGCCGGTCGCGGCTCGCGACCATTCCAGTCAGTCTTGGCGCGCGCAGCCCCCTCACTCCCTCAGTTCCTTTTCCACCGCGGAGCAAAGAGGTAAGTACTCTGAAGTAGAGGGGAAGGAGGGAGGGTAGTGGAGCACCCACAGGTACACACATCTCGAAGAACAGAAGTTACAGGTAAGCAACCCCTTCTTCTTCTTCGAGCGATGTTCCTGTGTGTGCTCCACATCAGGTGACTTATACGCCGTTGTCAGTTATGGAGGAGGGACTTCGGTGTATAGCAGAAAGCACCGCTGACCCCACTCTGGTGCTGTAGTGGCCGCCATCGCTTGTGTGGAGTGTGCTCTGATATTATCTGGGGGCTGAATTTCATTCTGTCGGTAGGCCGACAGGATACATTCTTTTATCCATTTAGATAGTCTTTGGTTAGAGATTGGTAAGCCCTTGCATCTCTCTGCAATAGAGACTAGTAGCCTGTTCGATTTTCTAAATGGTTTTGTTCTATCTAGGTAAAATGATAATGCCCGTCGGACATCCAGTGTGTGAAGGACAGCTTCGCGACGGTTCTTGTGAGGCTTCGGATAGAAGGTAGGTAAGTGTATGGGTTCATTGATATGAAAATGGGACACGACCTCGGGTAGAAACTTAGGGTGGGGACGTAACGTAACCTTATCTTTTTGGAATACTGTGAAAGGAGGATCCATAGTGAGAGCTTTGATTTCTCCTACTCTTCTTGCAGAAGTAATGGTGACTAGAAAAGCTACCTTCATCGGCATGTGATGCAGAGAGCAGGTCGCCAGAGATTCAAAGGGTGTTGTCGTCAGTGTGTTAAGGACTAGGTTCAAATCCCAGGGCTGTGACGGGGGCTGTATAGCTGGGAAGAGTCTTTGAATGCCCATAAGGAAGCGCTTTACCACAGGGTGTGTAAATATTGATGTGTTCTCGAGTTGGTCATGAAAAACTGAAATGGCTGCTAAATGAACTTTCAGGGAGTTAACGGAGAGCCCAGACTGCTTTAGATCCAGGATATATTCGAGGATGTGCGGGATCGAAGATGACGATGGCGAGATGTTTCTGCCATTGCACCAGCTTTGGAACCTCTTCCACTTAAATAGGTAAGTTCTCCTAGTGCTTGATTTTCTGCTGTTTAGAAGGATGTGACGGACAGCCTCTGAACATTGTAGTTCTTCCTGTCGGAACCATCGAGGAACCACCCCGTGAGGTGTAGTTTCTCGATTTCTGGGTGGAGAGTCCGTCCGAAATTCTGTGTTAGTAAGGTCGGTGTCAGTTGTAGTCTTATTGGTTTGCGTTGCGATATAGCGAGTAGGTCCGCAAACCATGGTTGTCGTGGCCAGGCTGGTGTGATCAGTATGATACGAGCCCGGTCCGTCCTGATCTTTTACATGACTTTGGGTATCAGGGGAATTGGGGGGAAAGCATATAGGAGGGACTGGGACCACGTGACTAGGAAGGCATCTCCCATTGATTTGGGTCCCAAGCCTCCCCGGAACAAAAACGGTGGCATCTCCAGTTGAGATATGTTGCAAACAGGTCGATTGTTGGGTTTCCCCAGTGCTCGAATATGCGTGCCAAGTGGGCAGTGTCGATCTCCCACTCATGGTTGGGAGTGAAGCTTCTGCTTAGAGTATCTGCGATTACATTTTGTTTTCCCGGTAGGTAGGATGCCGTGATGGTGACTGAGTGATGTATGCACCAGTTCCTCAGTCTTACAGCCTCTACACAAAGGGCTGATGATCGTGCTCCTCCTTGTCGATTGATGTAAAACATGCACGCCATATTGTCCGTCATGACCCTTATTGACTTGCTGCGAATGACTGGAAGGAAATGCTCACACGCATAGCGAACTGCCCTTAACTCTAGCACATTTATGTGGAGAGTGGTTTCCTCTCTTGACCATGGACCCTGTGTGGTCAGTTGGTCTATATGGGTGCCCCATCCTATCAGTGAGGCGTCCATAGTTAGCAGAATTGTGGGTTGGATTGGTAGAAATGGTGTTCCTACCATGACATTTTCCTGTCTGGACCACCAATCCAGGGAGTCTTTTATGTGTCTTGGGATCGTTACTCTCTTGTTCAGGCTGTGATACCTTGGTTTGTAAACGCTCGCTAGCCAGTGTTGCAGCGCTCGCATGTGTAATCTGGCGTTGGGTACTACACTTGTAGAAGCTGCCATGTGACCCAGAAGCTGTAATACCGTACGAGCTGCCATAAAGGGTGCAGTTTTTACTAGAGTGATCAGTTCCTGGAGCGCGTGGAACCTGTTTGAGGGCAAAGAGGCCATTCCTGTCTCGGAGTTCAGTAAAGCTCCCATGAAAAGAATTTTCTTGGTGGGTTCCATGATGGATTTGTCTGCGTTCACATTCAGCCCTAGCTTAGTGAAAAGCGATGTGGTCAGTAAAGTGGCCTCGGTGGCAGCATCTCTGGAACGTGCTGTGATAAGGCAATCGTCCAGATAGGGGAAAGTCTTCACCCCTTGTGTTCTGAGAAACGCTATAGGTGCTGCGAGCAGTTTGGAAAATGTTCTCGGTGCTGAGGATAGCCTGAAGGGCATTACTTTGTATTGATAATGCTGGCTGTTCACTACGAAGTGTAGGAACCTTCTGTGCGCAGGGTGAATGGTGACATGGAAATATGCATCCTGGAGGTCGAGGGAAGAGAACCATTCTCCTTGGGTCAGCATGGGGATTATCTTGCTTAAGGTAACCATCTTGAGCCTCTGCTTTTTGACATACTTGTTTAAAGGTCTGAGATCTAGAATAGGCCTCCATCTGCCTGATTTTTTCTGGACTATGAAATAACGGGAGTAAAACCCCTTTCCTATGTGTTGAGTGGGAACAGGCTCTATTGCTCCTATGTCCTGGAGCTGTTTGATTTCCTGTTGAAGGAGTTGTATGTGACTGGTGTCCCTGAAGAGGGACGGGGAACGGTAATGGGGAGGAGGGCAGGAAGTCAAAGGGACGGAATAACCTTTGTTTATGATCTCCAAGACCCACTTGTTCATTGTGATGGAGGACCAGGCAGGGTGGAATTGCCTGAGGCAGAATTCAAAGTTCCAGGATACTTGGTTTGATGTTGTTGGACCAGGAGGGAGTCTCAAACCCTCGACCAAGCACTCAAAATTGGGGTTGAGGTTGAGTATTAGTGGATGACTGCGAAGACTGTCTTCGTCTGTAATCTCTATGTCTACCCCTCGATGAAGGATCATGTGTCTGGTGATTCTGAGGATGGTAGTAAGGTTGGTACCAATGAGAAAAAGTTTGGAATCTCATCTGCTTTCTTCTGAACGTCGGAATGTGAATCCCAAGAGTCCGCAAGGTAGCTCTTGAATCTTTCATGGCGCGCATGAGTGTGTCCGTCTTGTCAGAAAAAAGGTTAGTCTTGTCAAAGGGAAGGTCTTCTATTTTCGTTTGAAGGTCTCTAGGCAGAGCTGCCATCTGCGGCCACGATGCCCTTCTCATTACAATTGCTGTGGTCACTGCTCTTGCTGCAGTGTCCGCTACATCCAAAGATGCTTGAAGGGATGTTCTCGATACTAATTGTCCTTCTGCTACCAAACTTTTATGTTGTTGTCTTTTATTGTCTGCAAGTAAGTCTGTGAGTTGGGATAACCTCTCGAATATTAAGTGATTGTAATTAGAGAGAAGAGCAGAATAGTTGGCAATTCTCAAGAGTAGAGTGGCTGATGAGTATATCTTGTGACCTAGGCGGTCTAAACATTTACAGTCTTTATCTTGTGGTGTGGACTTGAAATTTGTTTGCTTCCCTTTATGGTTTGCTGCGTCCATTACAAGTGAATTAGCTGGAGGGTGTGTGAACAAAAATTCCATTCCCTTCAAAGGAATGTACCACTTCCTATCATTTCTTTTATTTGTGGCCGATGTGGCGGCTGGGCTTTGCCAGACCTCATTAGCGGGATCCATTATAGCTGAGTCCATTGGCATAGCTACTTCTGATGATGTCGAGGCATGTAAAATCTTTAGGAGTTTGTGTTTAGGCTCTGTGACTTCTTCCAGCTGGATCTCCAACTCCTGTGCCATCTTTTGAATAGGTCATTGAATAGCTTTGTATCATCAGTTGAGGAAGTTGAGGACGGAATTACTGCCTCCTCTGCAGAGGCTTGTTGATGTACCTGGGAGGCATTATCAAACATGCCCACTGAAAGAGGCGATCTTGATGAACGTTCAGAGAGTGTAGAGAGAGAATGGCTCTGTGAGCGGAGTGGAGAGTGAGAGTGATGATAGTGATGTCTGCTAGAGCGCATACTGTGGCAGGATCGATGCTCCCATCTATCTGAAGATCTGCGGTGAGGTGTGCTGTAACGACAGCATGGGGAGAGATGTCTGGTCTCTCGGGGGCTTCGCCTTGAGCCTGTATGTGAATGTATATATGATGGAGATCTAGTAGGAGACCGGCATCTATGTGAACAGTAAGAGCGTCCACGATCGAAGTGAGGCTGGGAGGATTCTCTTCTGAAGTGGTTTGTCATAGAATGGGAAGGAGAAATGCGCCTCTCCTTCCTTGCTCTCTTGCGCGGTGCCGCCTGTGTTTCCATGTACGGTGCTGGGGCAACCGCACCGTGATTTCCCTCCATGGTAGCTGGTGAGGAGAGCCCGGTGCCGGAATCAGCTGCTGCTGCTGCGGCACCTGCGGAGCCAAGGACGGTGCTGGGGCCGCGCGGTCCTCATGCCTGCTAGGAGCCGCTTTGTCTGGAGCCACTGGTGTGGGGGAAGAGAAACCTGTGCCTCTTGTTTCCGGCTCCTTGTGGGAGGTTTTCTCACTCCCATGTTTTGCAGCCATTTTTGTGCCCAAGGACCCAGAAGCCTTAAGGGCAGCCTTTTTTGATGAATTTCTTGAGGGGGAACAATCCCTCTGAAGTATTAGTATGCGCTGGTGACGGGGCGCTTGAATGCCGGTTTGCCAGTGGGTCCGCAAAGAGTCTGTCCGGGCCAGAGGATGAGGCAGGGGCTAAGGATTTCTCCATTAAGAACATCCTTAGCCTGAGGTCTCTTTCTTTCCTGGCTCTTGCGCTCAGGTTGTAACAATGTGAGCACTTTTGTGGGACGTGAGAGTCCCCCAGACAACGGACACACTGAGTGTCCATCTGATGCTGGTATCGGGTCTTTACAATCTGAACATCTTTTAAAGCCCGATGAAGATGGTATTCTCAGCAGTCGGAAGCTATTGGGGCTGCTGTTCAGCCGTTACCGTCCGAAACGGACCGGCGGCTTTTTTTTTTTTTTTTAAACGAGAGAAAGGATAAGACAAAAGGTCAGTCAACTATGACTGAAAGTTGTTTGTTTTGTTGTGTTTTTCTTCTTTAGGTTGAGAGAGTTTGCCAGTGAGGAAGCTCCGTCTTCACCCGAGGGCGGTTGAAAAGGAACTGAGGGAGTGAGGGGGCTGCACGCGCCAAGACTGGCTGGAATGGTCACGAGTCGCGACTGGCGCATGCAGCCCCCTCTGGCACTACTGCTAAGAAGACTCCGCTCTTCGCCGCAGGATGCGATGACACCTGATGTGGAGCACACACAGGGACATCGCTCGAAGAAGAAGCAATTTTCCTCTGGTCAGATTGGTATCACTCTGGAGGATTTTCACCTTCCTCTGCAGCATGGGGCACAGGTCACATGTGGGTTTAAACTACAGTAAATGGAGGATTCACTGTAACTCTGTGTCTTTCATGATTTGAGGACTCCAGTAACTCATGCAGAGATTATATTACAGGAATGGGTAGGTGAGGTCCTGTGGCCGGAGATGAGCAGGAGGTCAGAAGAGCAAGATGGTCCCTTCAGGAATTAAATTCAATGAGCTTCTCAGGCAACATCAACCTGATCTCATCAGAAGCTGTGCACCCTCAATCCCCACAGAAGTCAAATACTATAAGAGAGGTGATAAATTATCTAAAACAAATCCTTCCTTCTATATTTCCAAGTGCCCCTCATTCTTCTTTGTCCACCCACTAACATGTAAGATCTCCCGGGCAGGAACTGTCTTGACACCCCTGTTTTATACTGTGTCTTGCATAGTGTCAGAATTTGTTAAATATTAACAATTAAAATGTTAAAATAATAGGAATTAAAGAAGCTCAGCACTTAGCAGGATTGAGACCCTCTCCTCTGCCCCACTGTACCTGCTATAGCCTCAATAGTCTCTATTCCTAGATTCACAGAAGAATCATAGACGATTAGGGTTGGAAAGGATTTCAGGAGGTCACCTAATCCAAGCCTCTGCTCAAAGCAGGACCAACCCCAACTAAATCATCCCAGCCAGGGCTCTTTGTCAAGCCAGACCTTTAAAAAACCCTCTAAGGGTGGAGATTCCACCACCTCCCTAGGTAGCCCATTCCAGTGCTTCACCACCTTCCTAGTGAAAAAGTGAAAACCTAGACATGCCCCAATGCAACTTGAGGCCATTGCTCCTAGCTCTGGCATCTACTACCACTAAGAATAGCCTAGCTCAATCCACCCCTGGAAATCCCCTTCAAGTATTTAAAGACAGCTATCAAATCCCCCCTCACTCTTCTGCAGACTAAAAAAGCCTAGTTCCTTCAGCATATCATCACAGGTCGTATGCTCCAGCCCCCTAATCATTTTTGTTGCACTCTGCTGGACTCTCTCCAATTTGTCTGCATTCTTCCTGTATTGGGGAGCCCAAAACTGGACACAATACTCACCAATGCTTAATAGAGGGGAACAATAATTTCCCTTGATCTCCTGGCAATGCTCCAAATGCACCCCAATGTGCCATTAGCCTTCTCGGCAACAAGGGTACACTGTTTACTGTCATCCAGCTTCTTATCCACTGTAATATCCAGGTCCTTTTCTGCAGATCTGTTGCTTAGCCAGTCAGTCTGTTCTCTGTAGCAGTATATGGCATTCTTCCGTCCTAAGTGCAGGAGTCTGCATGTGTCCTTCTTGAACCACATCACAATTCTTTTGGCTCCAATGGCCACTGCTATAGAAAATCTCCGCTCTGTCCCGCGAAGGTGCGCTGACACCTTCAGTGGAGCACCCATAGGGACATCTCAAAGGAGAACAACTCTGTTCTCCCACTTATTCCCTTCCCTTCAAATCACTGATGCCTCTCACTCCTTTCCCCCAACTCCCGGTTCCCCAGACCTGGGGACTCAAGAAGTGTCAGAGAATGGAAGTAGCTGTCAGAATCTGACAGATAAGAACAAATGGCTGAAAGCTGAAGCCAGACAAATAGTGCAAATTAGAATCCAGGCACAAAGTTTGTTAATGGTGACGGGTGATAAACTTTTGGAACAGAATACAAGGGAAAGGGGTAGATTCTCCATGTATGAATGTCTTCAGATCAAGAGTGCTGGTTGCCTTTCTGGAAGATATGCCTCAGCTAAATATTTAGTCAAACACAATGTAGTGGGCTTTGTGCTGGGGTAACTGGTGAAATTATCTGGATTGTGCTACAGAAGAGGTCAGACTAGATGATCTAATGGTCCCTTTTGGCCTTAAAATGTATGCATCTGCAAAATAACAGGTTTCAAAAACATTTATTTTGAATATGAAAAATGCAAAGCTGTCAAGATGCTGTGTTGACAAGTAACAGATTTACAGATTCTTTGTGCTACGTAAGAAGTCTGCTCTGATTTTAATTACCTTTCTGGTTTTAAAACCACTCACTCCTTTTTTTTTCTTTTTGTTTTTTTGGTAATGGAGAGGTCATGGTGGTGAGGCTGCTGGTGACCCTTCTCCTATACAGCAACATCTTCTGTTGCTAAGAGACAGAATGTGGTGTTAGAGAGTACCTGAAATCAGTTGTCAGAAAATGTCCTAGAAATGAATGCATCAAGTAGCTGATTCACTAAAACCACAGAAATCAATCATGCAGATGTAACCTTCAGGTGGGCTAAAATTAATTAAATTGCCCTTCTCCAGT
>ML685798.1:19230773-19245315 GCA_007922175.1 Pelusios castaneus | reverse complement strand
CCTCAGCAGGTCTCTCAGAGATAGCCTTTTCAGGCATATGGGTTACACAGACATTTAGGCACATGAGTAGCTTTACCTATTTAAACAGCTTATTTAAGGGGAAGGATGGGCCAGTGTAGGGTGCCAGCCTAGAACCAGGGAGACCTGTGTTTAGTTTCTTGTTTCACCAGAGACTTCCTATATGATCTTGAGCAAATCACACTCTGTACCTCAGTTCCCCAGCTGCATAACAACAATTCCCTACCTCACAGGATAAATATGCTAATAATTCTGGGAGTTTTGGGGGTGAAGGGTGCATAAATGCACACTAGTCAGGAGAAGGTTAATGAGCTGCGGCAGGTGCCATCAGCCCTGTCCTGCATTAAGTGTCAGGCTTGGAGACAGAAGTTAAAAGGGTAGAGTCCAGTGCAGTTGAAGGAGAGATGGTGAGCCTCCCAGCACAGTGGGGTCAGGAACTGACTAGACATTGTTGCCTGCCACAGCCTCCCTGAGGGAAGGTGGGCCTGGTGGGGGGGCACTGTCCCAGATTTCTTACCAGCCACTTTGTAGGGATGTAAAAATTCTAAAACCTACCAAGTGAGAGCTGCTCAGCTGCAGCTGCTCTACCAGCACACATGCAGAGCCATAGCTGGGCAGCTCTGGCCACCCCACCCCACCCCTGGCTGGGCTTGGCTCCTACCTGCCTGCAAGAACTGCCCAGCTGATCTGGGGAGCTGAGCCCAGCTGCCACTCCTCTGCAAGTTTAAACAGTAATCTGCTATTTAAAACATTCAAATAGCTAATTACTGACTAAACAGTTACACTTTTACATCTCTACTTGCCTGTTGCTAGTGAGTTAAAGTGCTGCTGACGGTGCCCTACCTTTAAAGCGCGACACAGCCAAATAATTACCCATTTGTCTTTTGCACCTGACTGGGGATCTAGCACTGGTTTGTTGTGAAACCAAGAGCAATCCTGAGCCAGGGGGTTGTTTCTGTGGCAACTGCTGCGTGAGTGGGACTGGAGCACAGGATGGTTGTTATTACCTGTTTCAACAGCTCTGCAAACCCAGTGGTATTACTTTGCCTTCCCATGACAAAGTTTGTAAAATCAGACAATGCAGTAATGCAGACTCAATGCCACGATTTACTGAATCTATGGTACCTGAAGTGCAGAGCTGCCCAAACTACGGGGTATGGCCCCAAAGGGGGGGGGGTGGAAGAGGTACAATAAGATGTTGGGGGGCATGAATACCTGATGGGGCCTTGCTGAGAGGCTGGGGTCAGGAGGGGGCTCTGTTGAGTAGGGGAAGCAGGTAGGGTTCTGCGAAAGTGGCCTTGGCTGCAGGTCTGCATCACTACCCCACTGCCACAGCTGCCACTAAGGAGCACTTACGGTCCTCTGCTGGGGCTGTTGGCAGAGACTGCAAAAAGGGAAGAAGGCTACACCTCAGGAGAAGACTCCTCTGCCAGATGAAGCCCCTTCCTGACCCTGGCCCATCAATGCAGTTCTGAGGTACACAGCCCCGATCCTGTGCCTGGCCAGACAGCCTGCACAGGGAAAGAAAACAGGGCTGTGCAAATGGGCTGGAGTCAGCAGGGACCCTGTCCAGTAAGCAGCCAGTACTCATGGGCACACCTTTCTTCTCCCCTCCTGACCCTGGCCCCTCAGAGCTGCCATGTTCACTGCTGGAGCTGGGTCCCGGCAGCCAGGATTACTTGACAGCTGCAAAGAACAGAAGGTAACCTCAACTGCCACATGGTTAGTACACCCCATCCCTGTGGCACTGGGCAACCCGTCCCTGGTGCCAGTGGGTACAGAGCACTCCTCCCCGCTGGGGGTGGAAAGTCACACAGTCATTCACTGTAATAATTCCCGTAAATACTGTTATGCTGGAGGTTTGGGTCATATTTTTGAAATACAATGTTGGCATCTTGACCCCTGGGTAACAGGGCCTTTGTAAGTAGTGCTACCCTTTCAGCCTCTGTGGTTCGCCAATATTTGGGACTGTGTGGCTTATTTCTATCAGGGGAAGAAACTGATGATAGTCAGGTATTTCTCTGGTACAAGCTTGCTTATTTGTAAAGAACGTACACGAAGTCCTGTTTCCCTGAACACAGTAGCATTCGAACAGGAGGCTGTTTCCTTGCTCACTCTTCCAAGCCTTTTATCGCTCAGCACTCTGCCCCAAACGCTCTCTAAGCTTCTTCTGAGGTCCACAGTGTCCTTGTTTCTGCCTCAGATACCATACCTGGTATCATAGTAGCAGCCAGTTCCCGGTATTTGCTTTCAATCTAGTCTTGGAGTAGTGGCTACCGTGGTTTCAGGATCACTAAAACAGAAGGGTAATTAATTGTTCCTTCTTTAATGTGAAAGAAGATGGCTGGTATGCACAATGGTGTGTTAGTGCCCATCGATCAGGGAGAGATTTGCTGGCGGCCACCCATCCTCCAGTGTAACAGTGTTTAATGGAACTATTACAGTGAATTATCACAATGTAGCTAATTAACACCTTTGTTTCTAAGTGTTGTGTTTCTAGCCACATCAAGTCAATTTAGTCCATTCAAGTCAATCTGGTAGAATTGCTTTAGAAGTGCAAAGACAGAAACTAGAACATTTTGTCCAAAACAGGAAATATTGTTCTCAGTTAGCTATAATTTTGATATACAGCAAAAATATAACTATAGAACTATGTCCCGCAAACTCTCACTAATGGGTGGAGTGCTTACTGCCACGAAGAGAGCCAGTGAAGTCATGAGATAAAGTCAGTGGAGTTTCTCATAGCAGCAATTTTTATGCTCTATTGTCAACAAAGCTAGTACTCGCTTGAAAACCTAACTTATCTAGGGATGCCATAGGAACTGAAAAGATTTTGTGATGCTGGATCTGCTGTACATGAAATTTTGCTGTAAGTCAAATTTGTTTCAATTAGCAATAACAATAAGGCTTGACCAAGATGGTTTATGCTGGATTTCAACCCAGAACATGTTTTATGCCAGAATTTTGATCCCCCTCAGTAACAGAGCATATAATTGATGCACTTTAGACATCCATAATTCTAGCAGCAGAGGACAGGTCTACACTACAGACTTCTGCCAGCAAAGCTATGTGCTTCAAGGGTGTAACCAATATAACTGTTCTAGCAAAAGCTCCTAGCATGGACACAGCTCAGTTATACGAGTAAAACTGCACTTTTTTTGCTCATAGGCAGCAGTTTTACTGTACTGGGATATTGTGCAGCTTTGCTGATACAGCTGTATCCACAACAAGAATGCTCTAGTTCTTCCTCTCCAACCATCTGGCTTCGCTTTGAACAGTTATGGTCTATTTCCCTTCTTCTCCAGGCAAGTCTGGTCTGGATCACTGTAGTAGAGATTTGGCTTGGTCTGGCCCAGCTTTCTTATTGCAGCCATTTACCTTCCGGCGAGTCCATACAAGAGGCCTCCTTCCTCCTGCAGCCTGATATATTAGGGCAGGCTGTTGAGTCAACATAAAGAGTCCAGGTAACACCTCTAATTCAAAACTGAAACTTCCATTCAAAACAACTTATTTGGATGCCTTGCATATGAACATCAGGCAAGAGTTCACTTAGTCCCTTCTTTTAACCTATAGGTAAGGATAATGGTATTAAAACTTTTAGTAAGTTGTCCTAGAGCTCTAGCTTTAATCATAAACTCATACTTTTTGTCACTGACCAATCTATATCTAATCAGTTTTAAAGACTAACACATGTATTTATCGCATGAGCTTTTGTGGGAGAAAATCCCACTTCGTCAGACACTTGAAGCGTCTGACGAAGTGGGATCTTCTCCCATGAAAGCTCATGCGATAAATAAATGTTAGTCTGTAAAAGTGCCACAAGACTCCTTGTTTGTTTTGCTGGAAGATATCTAATCAGTAACTCCACGGTATTCCTCAGTAGAGATTAGCCTTCCTACTCAATTTGTCAGGGCTGCAAAATTTATCATTCAATGACTGATGATGACAATAGGTGTACTTAGGTGGACTGCTCAGTCTGCCACTTTCTCCATGCAATCACACGATGACTTCATAGAGGAAAACATCAGCCAGTATAGCTAGTGGGGGAAAAATTGAAATTGCGTATTTTACAAGCTAAAATATGAAGTGAATTAGGAAGTGTGTTCACATTGGAGATAGATGAATAAGGGGTAATACAGGTGCATTTACATAGAGTAGGTGAATTTATTTGAGAATACACTTCAGAGAGTGAAAAGTAGGAATGTCAAGCGGTTTTAAGAAGAGACTGAAATGGCTCATGCTCCTTTTTTTAATTATAGTATTTTGACACTACTGTATGTTGGACTGTGACATGACCATTTAGCCTGTCACAAGGTAATATCTTTTTCTAATTCGCGTTCACCAACACTTATGTCATTCAGCAATTTACCATTGTAAAATAAAATGAAATTGGGCACACTACCTTTTTGCTCATTGTTTTATTTACATTTTATACAGGTGTCCAGCGGTCCTCACGCGTGAGTGAAGACAAGTTCCCCAGATGGTTATTAAAAAATGTTAAGTGGTAATGACTGGTTGGAAGATTGGAATACTGTCACATTTAAGCTGATGAAAGCAGGGGCTTTTTCCTAGACAGGGGTGTTTATTTGGGTGGTCTTTCTTTTGTGTGCTGCTCTCCCATATACTTCAGTGGCAGTGCTGAAAAGGCAGAAGACATGAGGTATTTGATAGAGGGAACTGGGAGATTAAATTTGTTTCATTTTCCTTAATTTCATAAGACCATTAACATTTGTTTACTTTATGTGGCTTTTTTTAGTTTCCTTTTTTTGTGACAGTATTAAATGAAATAAGAAAAAATAAAAAAGTCTGGCACAATAAACTACATCCTTTCACCAAGATTATATCAGCTCCAAACAACTGACTCAGAAAAGCAGTTGGAAACCTTGAGATTGTCCTCAGATTTAAAACAAAGATTATTTTGTTCAGAATATATAGGTGGGAAATAAAGTTTGGTCCTGGATTACACGTGTTTATGCCAAATCTCAATTCAGAATGCTTGTGTGTGTTCGTTAATCCTTCAAACACAGAGGCTTACAATGATGGAGTCAAGAGCGTGTCAGTATCTCCAACATACCAAATGTGATGTTCAGAGCTAGCAGCAGTCCTACTGTTTGATTAAAGGGATTGTCAAGAAACACTAATAGTGATCATTCTGCAAGTGGAAAATGGTTTCCTTCATTTGGCACCTGATGATTATGAATAGGGAAAGCAGTCTGATTTTTTATAAACTATCCCTATCAGACATGAAATAAAATGTATATATTTTTGCCATGGAATGAATAGAACTACTATTGCAGTAATAAAATGAAATATGGATACAATGCAAATGTATCATTCTAAACAGTATAAGCCTAAACAGAGCTACCCTGTTCTACAAGGTACGCAGCTCCATCTGCTGTCTCAACACACTCATAGGGAACATTTCTCATTTAGAAAGAGCTGTGTAATGTTAACCTCCTGTACTGAAATTGAATTGCTCTAGAGCAGCAAACATAAATATGCAGCCGAAGAACAAAAATGTGTTTGTATGGCATCAAACAAAAATGTTATAAGATCCACCAGGAGAAGCAGTATTCCCATTTGTTTGCCCCGTAGCTGTGGACATATGTCACAAGAATGATTATCTGAGACTAGATATGGAAAGACTGTGCTTCAGTCCAAATGCTGCCTACCCCCCTCTGCAAAGCCTGGGTGTCACCATGGACTCTAGCACTTCCACTGAGAGAGGAAAGAGAAGTCTGGGGAGTCTGCACCTCCCACACATACAGAATTTCTGTTCAGGGTTCCTGTGCAGCAACCCAGGCAGAAGTTGCCAGGGGCTGATCAGAAGAGAGGTGAGAGAATAATTAACGAACCCATCACTATGCAGAGCCAAAACCCTAACAACTTCCCCTCGCCGCACCCTCCCTCCCAGCCACACAGCCCCCTACTACAGCTCATGGGCTTGCTGCATGATGGAAGCAGGGAAACTGAAGAATTCACCTGGATATTTGCAAAATGATTTTTCTTTTTTTTAATAACCAGACCAAAGAAAAGTCTATCCAACTGATAAAACCAAATGGGAAAATGATCCCATTACCTGCTTTGTAAACATCACCAATGGCCAAAGTAGTCAAAGGGAGCACATGACTTTCCTCTCGCAGTTCCTAGAGCAGGGGTTCTCAAACTTTTTTTTTGCTGGGACTCCCTTTGAAAATATTTCAGACTATGATAACCTTCCACCCCAAAGAGCAATGCCTCCCTCATGCCATGCCACCCTTACCAGCGTGTGCAGGGTTTGACAGCTCACAACCCCTCCATAACTACTTTGTAACCTCCTGAGGGGTCATAACCCCCAGTTTAAGAACCCCTGTCCTAGACACTCCTCCGGAAAACTCCCCTGTGAATTTCTCTGTCTGGCTATTTCAGGCTTCCTTTTCTTCTCATGCCAGATGCAGTCAAACCTAAATGTCTTGCCCCAAACCTGAGCAGCCGCACCGTCTTGTCTTTTGTAAATGTTCCTGGTTTTCTTCTCCTCAGAGAGGCACATTCAGAGTCCCCCTTCATTTAGGGTGACCAGATGCCCCAATTTTATAGGAACAGTCCCAATATTCGGGGCTTTTTCTTACATAGGTGCCTATTAGCCCTCTCATCCCAGTTTTTCACACTTGCTATCTGGTCACTCTACCGTCATCTCCTGCTACATGTACTGGAGAAGATCTTCCCTATTTTCCTTCCTTTGCAGTCAGGTTCCAATCATTCCATTATATATTAACTCTTCACTTGCTCTCAGAGATCCATGCTGTGGCACCAATCACTACAATGAAAAAATAAGAAATGATCGGATTAATCGCTACAAATGATTCTGCCTAGCAGCTCAGTACACAGCATGGATTCGAGGGGATCGACAGGTTCTAATGGCTACTTCCTAAGAAGCACGATGCTCTCATTTGGCAACAAACTTTGCAGTGTCACAGCCCATGTAAGCCAAGTCCCTTTACCTGGAATTTTTTCTTGCTCAGGCCACAACACAACAATAGTATTTGCTTGAGGACACGTGACCATGCCACAAACGGTAGTGATAGCATTGCGTTATCTGGTTATAGTCCTAACAGATTGAATAATTCATATGTCATTGCCACTCTGACACACCGTATAGGAGAAACCTTGCTGAAAGGCAAATTAGATTGAGTAAGAAATTAGATTAATCTAACAAGAGCCGAACAGTTTAGGTTTATTCGCATTGTAGTGACAAATCATGTGCCCCTGAACGTGGAGAGTACAAAAACATGTATTTGATGATTCAATCAAGCCCTGAAAAAGCTTGATTGATTGCAGAAAACCATACTTATAGGTGGGTATGTTTAAAATGTACATTCATTTTTTAAAAAAATTTAAGGTTTCAGAAGCCCCTTCAACTGTAGATAAAAACAGGTTTAGAAGCTCACACTTTTCCTAGGGGACTAAAAATACTAAAAGTGTGTTATGGGGAAGAAATTGGAAAATAGATTGCCAGAGAAATATGGACAGTATCAGAGAGAGCAATTCTGGAAGAAATTTCAGCTTCATCAGAGGTCCAGGTTCTGATCAACAATTTCTGGAGCACAAATAAGGCAAATTCAGAATAAGCAGAAAGGTGTGAAATCACCTTTTGTATGAGATAGATGTTACATTATGGGTGGGGGCAATGTAGAAGATTCAGTAAATGGGGAAGGAGAAAAGACAATCACTGAAATGGGTGCTGCAGAGAGAAGAGGAAATGTGCTGCTACAGCAAGACGGCCTATAAACTCTTGCTGTACCAACCATCCACCTACAAAGAATAGTAAACACTTTCCCCATACTCCCTATGTGCAATTTTCAGGGGGTCACAGGTAGATTGTTTTTCATTTTTGACAGCTTGCAACAAATCTGGGCTGGCTTGGGCTGTAAATAAGAGAACAAGACCATGTTGCTGATACAGACAGCTCTCTCAAAGATAATTATTGAAGGGCAATATGGCTGATTGTGGTAATTGGAACCAGTATTAGGATTTCTTGCATTTAGAATTTATTTCTCAGGTGGGTTTACACTGGGATCCTCCTGTCTTCCTCCTTTTACATTCACCCTTCTAAGCTCCCACCATCACGTTGATCCTCCCTTCCAGCACAGGAGGAATGCAAATGATTTCCCATGGAGTACATCACACAAAGGGGTTTTGCTACCCAAACTTGTGCACATTGTACCCATTCCCTCTTGGGCCAGTGAATCTCAGACAAACTTGGCATCCACATCCAGACTCTGAGCAGAATGGCAGCACTTGGAATTGACTTATGTTTGACTATAGCGTTCAAAGCAAAAAAGAATAAAAATAACACACCACAAGGCTAGACAGCGATTATTATGTCGACTGGATGTTTGTAACCCATATAAGAATAGTGTATATAACTGAGCTGCCCCAGAGCAGGTTAGACGTATGTAGTGAAATAAATGCTTCCCTCTGTAGGTGTGTGACTCTCCATGTATTCAAGTAGAAAGTTTAAACAGTGATAAGGCAATGATGAAAAAAAGTCCAAAAATAATTGTATGGGATAAAAGATTTAATATGGCATAGCATTCTCTCTCTGCTGATACAAAAAGACTAATTTGCCTTCCCCAGTCTCTTCCTCCTGTTGCCTTTTGCTATCTACAGTAAACATAATATAATGGTCTTATTTCTATTATGCTACACTCAAAATGTGCTAGGTAATGAACAGATACAGCAGAAAAAGATACAACAACTTGCAATGGCTAGAAGTTGAGACTAGACAAATTCAGACTAGAAATAAGGCACATATTTTAAGAGCGGAACAATCTACCAAGGATTGTAGTGGATTCTCCATCACCAGCCATTTTTAAATCTAGATTTGACGTATCTCTAAAAGATACACTCCAGTTTCAACTAAAAGGGAAATCTGTGCAGAAGGTCGGATTACAGGTTCACAGTGATCGTTTCTTGCCTTCTAGTCCATGAACTTTATGAACATGCTTTCAATACATCTAATTTTAATTCAAAAGTTTCAATAAAAAATAATGATATAGAACAGCCATAGGATAAAAATGTGGCAGGTGCAGGAAACACACAAAGTCATGAGGGAGAGAGACTTTATTCTTCCTCTAGATGTGGTCTTCATGCCAGTTTTGCATTGGTATAACTATTTCAGTGTGTTGGTGTTTCGTTTGTTTTTGACTTAAGGAGTTAGATCGGTAGAAAGTCTAGAACGGGTGCAGTTACATCCGTTTAAAGGTGCCTTTTGTCAGAATAGCTTATTCCCCTCGATTTTGGGAAATAACATATACTAGTACAAAACTCCTGTATGCCAACATAAACATGTTCCCACTAAGGGGTTCCATCACTTTATACCTGTTTAAAACCAATATAGTTAAAGTGGTACAAAGACTGTTTGTTGCTCAGCCCTTTTAAGAAGGCTCAGACTCTAAGGTCAGAAAGGACCGATAGGATCATCTATTCTAGTCTGACCTCCTGCACAATGCAGGCCACAAAACCTCACCCATCTACTCCTGCAATAAACCTCTAACGTATGGTTTAAAGACTTTAAGGCACAGAGAATCCACTAACAAGTGAGCCTAGTCCCATGCTACAGAGGAAGATGAAAAACGCCCAAAGCTTTTGCCAAACTGCCCAGAGGAAACTAGTAACAGGACTGCTTTTTTCTAAAGCCAAAAGTAACTATTATTTATTTGCTTATTTACAACTCTGTTTAGTTAAGTGAATAGTTGTAACCACTTCCCCAATCCAGGAGACTGCATGGATTAAGAAACATAGATCCACAGATGATTAGGGATGGAAGGGACCTCAGGAGGTCATCCAGTCCAACCTGCTGCTCAAACCCATCAGTCCTTTCTCTTATTTCCATAGTATATAGCCAGTGCAAGGAACTGAGGACCAATCAGGGAGAGAATTCTTTTCTCACTTCTAGTGCTCTCTAGATCAGTGCTGGCCCACTCCATGCCCTGGCCACTTGTTTCATATATGGCAGGGATTGGTTAATGATTGCCTCACTAAGGTCTTGTCTATACTCGCAGCAGCAGTTAGGGTATATATAGCTACCTTCCACTGTGAAAAACAGGCTGCATGCACACTGCAATGCATAGCTTCTGTGGAGGGAGCTGCCAGAGCCTTTCCCTACTGCTGCAACTTTCTCTGGGGCAGGGAAAGTCTCCAGCAACAGGGACGCAGCAGAAGACTATGCTGCTAAAAAAGCAGACACGGTGGGGGAGACACTGCTTGGGTGTGTAGAGCTCTGTAGAGCAGATACCATAAAGGTTCTGGGCAGGGGTGTCTACTCTGCTTGCCCAAGCAATGCCTCACCATCCGCACTGCCCATGTGTATATGCAAATGTAATGGTTTATCACCTATTTTCAGTACGCTTTCTGCTATAATGCAATACATTTTTTTCTGATTGGTCCTGAATGCGATAAGCAGGCAGCACAGCTTCTGTGTTGGGGGAAGCCACATAGCTCTCCCTTTGAAGCTGTGGAGAAAGAGAGATCTGGGATTCAATATGTTTTCTTTTCTCCCTCTGCTTCCTCGGTGCTGAGGAGGGTGGTTCTGACACTGCTGAGGTGCCTGTGTCCTGAATAGCGCAGGAAGAAGAACGTGGTGCCGGCGTGTTAAATTGGCTCGGGGCCGCTGTCAAAATCAGCTGTGGTGCGGCCACTTCCTGTGCTGCCGGTGCCGAGCTAGAGGCTATTGCTGGCATCGGCGCCGTTGCTGAGTCTGGGTGTCTCGGCGCTGGTGATCTTTCAAGCCGTGCCGGTGCCGAGTTGTCCCTTTGAGGGGGGTCAGGATCTTGTGGATGGGACTGTTTCTCCGTCCTTTTAGGTGGCGTGTTGGAGGGACCTTTAGCCTCCACTTCACGCAGTTGTCTTGGCAAAGGAGATGGTGCTGGGGACTTCCTTTTCTTTTTTGAAGCCCTGCTGGTGGTGTCAAATGTCTCAGTCAGCCTAGCAGCTGACGAGGCTTTTTCCTGCCCAGGGTTTTAGGCAGGTCTTAAAGACGTCTCCATGAGCAGGAGCTTGAGACGCAGGTTGCGGTCTCCTCTCACTCTCGTGCTCAGGTTTCGGCAATGGGAGCATTTACTGCTGTTGTGCTCCTCTCCAAGAGATTTAATACAGGTCGGGTGCCCGTCTGAGGCAGGCATTGCCTCCCGACATGATTCGCAGAGTTTGAATCCCGGAGAGCCTGGCATTTTGCCGGCTCTCGGGATTATCATTGTCCGTTTCTTTTTTTTTTAAGCGGGTAAGTAATAGAATTAATTTAATTTAAAATAAGAATAAGGAGAAGAACTAGAAAGGAAAGGAGAGATAAAGAGAGGTGAGTGGGTTTGTGAGGAGAGTTCCCTAACTCCGTCCGTGGTCACGAGCGCTAAAAGAGGAACTGAGGGAGGCTCGGGTTGCACGACCGTTGAAGGGTGCCAAACTGTCCGCGAGACAGTCCCCTCCAGTCGCGCGACCCTGGTGAGTTCTAGCTAGGCACATCTCCGATCCATGGTGTGGCGCACACGCACACACCAACAGTGGAGCACTCACAGGGACACTACTTGGAGGAGAACAATCAGGTTTTCAGCTCTAACCTTGACACCTCCCTTCCCCCCGTTTTCTCTGAGCGGAAAATAAATATCAAGCTTTTTTCATGGACCTGCTTATTTTCCCCCCCCATATGCCTGAAGTGGAGTCATGCCTTATATATATAATCAAACAAGTAGTCCATGCTCCAATTATCTTCTTCCTACATGCTGCAATCACTATAAAAATACTAACACAGAGACGAGTAAGAACCCTTCCCCTGACCCCTCTGTGACTGAAGGAGGGCTGTGACAATCTAGTGATATATATATTCAAAGAATTCATGGCTATGTCTTGCGGGTCAAGGTTAAGGCAATTATTGGAAGGTGTGTAAGGTAAATTTTCACATACCAGTATTGTTGTTACTTTCACGTCATACATTCAGTTAATAGAATATTTATCCAACTTTATTCTACCCGACTATTTTCAGTCTTTTTAGAGGCTTAGGTTTTTAATGGTAAGGTTCTAGTTATGCACAAATGTTATATGAATAGCTTCAGTAAACTGAACTCTACATTACCAAAGTTTTTTGTTGTTGTTGTTTTGGGTTTCTTTTTGAGGAAGAAGGGAGTGTGGTGTGATAGACTGCAACATGATTCAGCCATCGAGCTAACTGAAGCACAAAGGAGTACAGTAATTTGCTATATATTATCCTCAGATATCCAGTTCTAAGAACAGGCAATTTATTTTGTATATTGATAGCTCTGCTGAAAAGTTTTTGTGAAGAATAAATCTACCCAATTAGAATGAAAAACTCCAATAATGTATAGCTTTAACCGTGCAATAATATATCATTAACTACAGTACAACATAAATCAGTTTTTTCAAGAGATATATGTGGCAACAAATCTTTGCTCATGGCAATCCCGGACAATTCTACTCTGCTCAGAAATGAGTTCTGCAAAAGGTGTCACTTGCATTTTCTCTTTTGATTTGATTGAATCATTATCATTTCCCTTTAAAACTTTTTAAAGATTTTCATGCACAATAACTATAATTATTCCTAAATGACAAACAGATGATAAGAGCAAGAACACAGAGAGAGAGAGATATCCAAATTCAAGCAGCTTCTCTCTCTATTTTCCAGTGTGGAAGAGAATTGAACCCAGCAGCAGAGACTAGGAGTATAAAGAAAATAAATATATTGAGAGGAAGAGTAGAGTGCAGCATTTAGCACTGCCCTAATTGGCAGAGGGGGAGGGGAGAGAAACAGGTTTCATTCCCTGGTGTACCCTTTACTTTAACATTTTAAAGACAGACAGAAAGAAAGAAATGGACCAAAATATATTACAAATCTGAGGCTGAACCAAAATGGCCAAAACCCTTTTATTAGGTTAAATTTAAGTCAATCATAATATAGTTGCCTCCTCTCCTTGGCTCTCAAGAGGCTTCCTAAGACTCACAGTGCATTTTAGACTCTGACCCAGTCAGGCCACAGGATCTGTAGTGTTTTGATTACAGCAGCAGATCAGAGCCCACCAATTGAGGTACTTATGTGCCCCATATCTACTAGTATGCAAGTGCCTCACACTCATTAATGGATTTAAACACACAATACCCTGGAAGGTAGGGAAGCACCATAGAAATGTAAAACTGGAAGAGACCTCCAGCTTGCTGTCATCCGCAGATTTTATAAGCACACTGTCCACTCCATTATCCAGCTAATTACTGAAAATGTTGAATAGTCCCAGATCCAGGACTGACTTCTGTGGGACGCTACAGGCAAAGGATGCAGTTTTGTTAGGCCAGGAGCGATTAAGCCTCTCTGATAGCCAGGCGTAGCCCAGCCCTTGCTCCTCCCCTTCTTCCCACCCCCACCTCCTGCATCCCGCTCTTCCCCTATGGCCCCAACCCTGGGCTGCTCAGCCTCTCCTCTGAAGCTGGCAGGGGCTGAAACTGGGGACTGAAGCTGCCTGATCTGCCCAGGACGGGACCATCCAGTGAATGGGCTACCTGGCACTCCAGGGCTGGGACTTCCCAACCAGCACTCAGGCCAGCTGGGGTGGGACTTCTCCAGCCACAGTAGGGTGCTCAAGACTCCAAAGGGCATGGGGAACAGAAGGGGCAAGGACATGGACTAGCCTCCCTAAAGAGGCAGTTCACACAGCGCCCGGGCCCACAAGATACGCCCACTGAGTTTCACAGCAAACCATTGCCAACTACTCTTTGAATACGGTCTATCAACCAGTTGTGCACCAACTTCCCAGTAAGTTCATAGACCACATTTCCCCAATTTGCTTATGAGAATATCATGCTGGACTGTGTCAACAGCCTTACGAAACATAGATAAATCGCACCCACAGCACCACCCCATCTACTAGGCCAGAACTCTCTCAAAGAAGGCAAGCAGCTGTTTTTGCATGTTTTGTTCTTGACAAGTCCATGCCGGCTTTTCCTTATTATAACCCAGTTATCCTCCAGATGCCTAGAAACTGATTGTTTACTAATTGAAACACAAACTTCCTCTCTCCTACTGCTCTTCTTCTGGTCAATTTGCTTTTTTAATTGACTCAATCACTTTGTTTACCTTTGATGCAAATGCACTTTCATTGTCCTTTGCTTATAATCAAGCGATGCAGTTTTCTCATCCTCCTCTTAATACGCTTCTCTTAATTCTCTATTCTGGTTGACACAAACACAAATGTAACGTCTACTGTCTTGCTTAATTTACTTGGAGACACAAGCAAGCAGATAAAACAACATTTCTTTGTCTAGTACATACTTGTTTATCAACTGCCTCCAAACATATTTTAACTACGTATTTCCAGCACACATATGTAACTCTTTATACACAACCCACACATACATCATGCAATGATACTCCTGACTAGTGTGCAATCAATTTACTACAATACCTTATAAGATACCTTTAGATACATATTAAGACAAACTGTGTGTGTGTGTGTGTGTGTGTGTGTGTGTGTGTGTGTGTGTGTGT
>ML685798.1:19218995-19230763 GCA_007922175.1 Pelusios castaneus | reverse complement strand
GTGTGTGTGTGTGTGTGTGTGTGTGTGTGTGTGTGTGTGTGTGTGTGGTCTCATAGTTATAATATAATGGGCACTGAGGGTCAGACTAAAGTATCCTTCCTTCCTTTATCTTCTACCTGAGATAGTGTCACACCTGAGATCAGTTTCCCTCCAGTAGTTTACCCCAATGCAGGGTAAAGGTTGGGACAAGAAATAGAAAAAGTAAAGATCAGGGTAGGATGAGAAAGGGTGAAGAAACAGAAACTGGGGTATCAAAAGCTTCTAACTTTTGCCATAAACAAAATCTTCTTGACTCACTGTGGAAATACATACTTCACTAGCCCTTCAGTCTCCATGCCAACAATCACTGCTTCGCCTCTCATTCCTTAGAGCTCAGCTCGCCAATGAGCTCCCTCTGAGGCAATCCGCAGTGTCAGACCTTTGCCGTGACTTATCAGACCCTCAAGGATCTAGGCCAGATTGTTAGGGACCGATCCACTACACGCAAAAGGAGAGATGGGAAGAGTTGGTCATCTGACCACTGAAGCATAATCATCCAAATTGAATACTGGGCTCTGTTTTTCATCTTTCTTCTACTGTTGGCAGCATAGCAATTTGTACTGAAAGAAAACAAGAAGCCGCATGGGAAAAGAGAAAGTCCTCCTCCTGCTTTACATCATCTCCATTCAACAGCATCTGCTTCTATTATGTCATCAACACCATCCATCGCTGCTAGTTCCCTGCTATTCCATACACCCCCACTTTACACAGCATTGTGCAATTGGCTAGCTGCACAAGAGTGCAGGGGGTGCTGAGGGTTTTTTCCACCCACTTTCCTCTGAAACATGAGATATCAGCCAGTGCCAAAGGCACAATATATCAATCCTGAGGGATGAATGATCTGATCTGATGTGGGAATTACATCCAATATTCAGGCAGAAGCCTATCTACTAGGGAGTGGTAAATGACAAATGTCTTCACGACAACACTTTCTAGAAATAAAGCCATATCTTCAACCAATCTATAAGGAAAACAAACAAGGAGTCCTGTGGCACTTTTAAAGACTAAAATGTATTTATCGCATGAGCTTTCATGGGAGAAAATCCCACTTTGTCTGACGCTTTGAAGATGGAGAACTTACAGAATGGGAGGAAAAAAGTTCCCCATCTTCAAAGCATCTGACAAAGTGAGATTTTCTCCCACGAAAGCTCATGAGATAAATAAATTTGTTAGACTTTAAAAGTGCCCCAGGACCCCTTGCTTGTTTGGCTAACCTAGGCTGACACGGCGACCCCTTTGGACCTACTCTATAAGGACTCACTGTTAACCAGCTGTGAAGTGATGTACTTTGTCATCTGCCTCAGAGCAGTACCCTCTATTTCCCCCATATTTTTTTGCACCCACATTACATTCATTACTATTAGAAAATGCAAAGAGCACGTGATGATGTCTGAAAACAAGCATACAAAATCCTACCAAAGATAAGTAATTACTCAGTGATACTGCCCTCTCATGCACAGGTGTCCCACCACCAAATTGCTTTTTGCTAGCTGATAGTATGGGCTGTGGACACCCTTTCAAAAAGGAATCAAAATTCCCATCTGAAGCTCCTATGTTCTGTTCTTTCATTCATTTATTTATTTAGGACTAGTGGATAGGTACTCAGGAACTTGGGGTGAAATCCTGGTTCCAAAGGCAAAGCACCCACTGATGTCAGTGGGGAGATCATGGCATCCCTGAGTTCTGCATGCAGCTCTGCCACTGACCTGCTCTGACACCTTGGGCAAGTCACTTCATCTCTCTGTGTATCTGCTTCTCCTCCTATCCTTTACCTGTCTTGTACTTCCTTTTACTATGTGCATGTTTGGTGTCTAGCACAATGATCTCAGTTAGGGTCTCCTAGTGATGGTCTCATACGAATTATTAATAATTCCTTCAGACAATTTTCTCCAGGGACAGGCAGAACTGAAAACATCAAGACATATTTGCCCCCACTAGAAGCATTTCTTAGAAACTTTCTCTGGAGAGAGAAGGAAATGATCAGCAATTTTTAATTCCAGGAGCATACATAATTTTTCTTGGCAAGAAGGCCATCTGGAACATTAATTATATGTTAAAGGAAACTCCTAAACTAACCAAGGATAGTGGTCCATTTTTTGTTTTCAGTAAATGCCCAAACAAACACTTTGACACATCTAAACTCAGAGTAAGTTTAAAAATTGCAGTAGTGACCATCTTCAAAACTGACCACCTAAACAGCATGTACAAAACTCAACAATGGCTGAGGCGCTTCCTAATCTCCATTAATATCCACACTTTAAATGCTTCTGTTTTTCTTTCTATGCCCTTCAATTCTGTGCCCATTATATAGATCAGTTTTCCTGTGTGACTTTCAATCCGGGCTTCCAAAATGAGATATCATTCACAGGAGATTGTGACGCTATTCAAAATTTGATCATGCAGTTCTGAGCTCCTTGAACTTGTAGTCCCCCCATCCCCTGGGAGGGGCTTCAGTCTGTCCATGAGCTCTGCTGTGCTTGTTGGAGTTGGGTCCTTCTTGACTGAGGGGGGAAAAGAAATACATGTGGAAACTTCCCAAAGGCCACCCACATGGAGCACCGAAAGGAGACATGACTCTCAGTGAACTGGGGAGATCTAACATCCTCCTCTTCTCCTTTCTTACATGAGGTATGGAATAATTAATAACTCAAATGTCCATTAACGATATTTAAATGTTAACACCTCTGAGATGAGCAAGACAGTCCATGCTTCTCAAACCTATTGTCCCAGGCTCTCTGCAAACTCACGTAGATATCTCTGCATCAGTTATACTCAGTTCATATTTTTGAGGTTTTTCTGCACAATCACAACAGTTAGAGGCCTACCTATTGTTTGATTGAAAACAGATTGCAGGGAACCAGATAGGAGCTTCAAAAAAAGTTATAGGATATGACAGATTAACAGAGACCATCTATTTCCAACCCTTTCTTTTAACAACGTCACTATTAACACAGCAGTTAAATTCCACCCAGGAAAGTACCACTGTGGCATTCCCCAGGGTTTAATCTGGACTATTGGACAGCTATGTCACCTCAAATTTCCAACCCGGGGTGCCTTTTACGCTGCTTTGCTGTGAGACCACTACTCTCACACAGTCTCCACCATGCAAAATCACTCCCAGGTGAATTACATGAATGCTCTGGTCAGCCACTCAAATTACACACAGAGTGACACCAGCAAGTTTCCAGTCTCAGCCCTTTCCCTACAAATGTGCATCTTGTACTGCCCAGCTCTCTACTGGATAATGCAAGCTCATACACAGTCTGTCATTTCATCAAAGGAAAATGATGTATACAAACCTTGTTATCTCAAGTGGAGGATCCCAAACACTTCAATCCTAACACAATGGTTTAGATAAAACAATAAAACAAGTTTATTAACTACAGAAACATGGATTTTAAGTGGTTGCAAGCAATGAGACATAAGTCAGAATTGGTTACAAAGGAAAGAAACGGTAAGATGCAAACTAATATCTAATTTAACAAGCTAAGTGAACTTAAAAGTGAAAAGATTTTTCTCACCATAAGCTTATCGTAGTCTGGGTAGATTGCTTCAGTCAATGCCTCTTTCGCAGTTCAATTATGTTTCCTTTTTTTTTCAAACATTTTTCCTCTCCTGAGTAGAGATGAGGGGGAGAGAGGTCATTTGGACACCACTGTTGCTCTTTCTAATACGCTTCTCCCCTCTTTGAGGATTATCTATAGCAATGGTTCAGGAGACAGCCAGTCTGTTTACATGGAAACTCCCAGCTCTTCAACTGTCAATATGTGAAGTCCTCACTCACACCCTTCTTCCTGCCAAAGAATGGCCATTTACCTAGGTGATAGACCATACCAGTTCATCTAATTACACAGATACATGACTGGAGTGCCTTTTGAGCTGGTTTGGGCCTGCCTTTTCAACATTGGAACATGTTATAGCAATGTTATACAGAAGAACCTTATAACTTTACATATAAAGTTGACACACGTATTTACCATAACAATCATGTTCAGCAGTTGAAGAGTTTCGAAATGATACCTTGCAAGACATACTTGTACAATTATTGATCAGTCTTGTAAAAATGATGAACATAGGGGTACAGTCTGTCAACCACCAATAACAGAAGTCCTTGAAAAATAACAAAACATCTGAAAGAGTTGCCAACTTGTATTCTTCTCTCTCCAAATCCATTTGTGAGATTGTTTCAATTCATCGGAGCTATGATGGGCAGAGATTAGAAGTTAGGCCAAAACTTTGCTGTAAATGTGTGGTCCAGTTATCCATGATTTTTATTTATTAATTATTATTATTTACTAAAGTTCAGGAAGACTCAATACAGAACTTAAAAATATTGAAACACTTATTTCTTGATAGTCATTATAACTGCTATTTTCCGTATACTGTATTTATAGTAAACTTCAATGAACAGATTACATTTAAAATACAGCTCAAGAAGAAGCCATGATTTATAAAAAGAAGTTCATCCTGATTCACTGTTTGAGTACCTGAGAGTAAGTTTGGTGTTATAAACGTTTAGAGAAGGTGTCTGTTTCAACACAGCTGCAAGTAAAGTTTGGCCCGAACCAAAATGTCAGATCTAAAGAACTCCAAACTTTTGGTAGAACAGAATTTGAGTCTGAACTGAGCCTTGCACTAACACTATGAACCAAATACCACTCGATATTTGAATGAGGGGGAATGTAAAATTCAAATAGTTCAGGGCCATCTCCATTGTTGATAAAAGAGCTTAGCACATTCATTAGATTCTTTTTCTGAATTCTAATAGTGCAGACCAAAAGGCTAATGTGAACCCAGAGGACAAACCACAATAAAAAGTGAACAACACTTATGGGAATGCAGAAGATTATCCTTAAGGAACACTAAACATTGGGTGTTTCATTAAGAAACTCCCTCCAACTTTCCCGCAACTGCACCCAATTTCTCTTTAAACAATATTGGAAGGTTAGAACTTTTCATCAACTTTAGCAGGTTGTAGACTATGGCTTTGCACTTCTTCTTTATGGCTACTTTCCAATGACTTCTTAGTATTATTCTCTGTTGTTGCCTATCTATCCAACTGATTTTCTATACTCTATGTCCTTTAACCCAAACAATACGTCCAGCATGGTTCAAAGTTATCCTTTTCTAACTCAGCCTCTGGTGCTCTGCTGGCCAATGAAAGCAAGCCCCAGCCTCTGGGTTCTGGCTGCTATCTGTTGCACGTATCTAAATGTTGTATTAGGTGGGATGATGCGCTACTCCTACTTTATATTATCAATGCACTTAGAAGCCCCAACCAAGTCCAAGGCCACATTGTGCTAGGCATTACGCGTGCACACGCATACACACACAGACAGTAAGAGACGGTCCCTGTCCCAAAGAGATTACACTCTAAATAGATGAGACAAAGGATGAGGAAAAGGAAGTATTACAAAATGGGAAATTACTGCCTTGGAAGAAGTACTGCAGAAAAAGATCCTGGTGTTATAAGGGATCACAAACAAAATATGAATCAACAATGTAGCAAAAAACAACCCTCCTCCTCCCCACAAAAAAACATTCAGTGATGTTTTAGAAGGAGTTCTGTAAGCAAGACATGAGAAGTAATTCTTTCCATGCTATTCAGCACTGATAAGGCCTCAGCTGGATTGCTTGTCCACTTCCAAGCAACAAGAACCTTTGGGGAAAGTGTGGATAAATTGAAGAAAGTCCAGAGGAGACACAAAAATGATTAAATGTCTAGGGCCTGATCTACACCTAAAAGTTAGGTTGATCCAGTTAGTGTTTCTCAGGGATGTGAATAATGCACACATCTGAGTGATGTAGAAAAGCTGACCAAACTCCTGGTGCATAGCACGAGGTTGCTGGAAAAACCTCTGTCTTTTTTCCAGATGGGGAACTAAGACACAAAGGCTATTTCTACACTGGCAAGTTAGTTTGAATTAAGCCTCCTTAATTCAAACTAAGAAGTTTGAATAGGGTATTCGAACTAAAGGGTTAATTCGAACTAACTAGTTCAAATTAGCCAATGTGGCCATGTTAATTCAAACTAATTTCTTAGTTCGAACTAACCGGCCATTGAAATGAATGGGGATCGCTCATTCGAATTTACTAATTCAAACTAATTTTAGCAAGTGTAGACATAGCCAAAGATATCTGAGTGTCTTGCCTGAGACCCATGCCAGAAGTCTGTGACAAAGTCAGGAATTGAACCCAGATTTTCTGAGGCTCAGTTCAATGCCTCAGACATAAATCAGCTATAGTTTTCAAAAACTAATGATTTTGAGTGCCCCGTTTTTTGGATGCCCACCCTGAGACAGGTTAAAGAAGCCTGATTTTCAAAGACTGCTGAGTATCTGCTCTCTGAAAGTCAGATTTGGCTAAGGTGTCTCAGTGCAGGCACCCAAAAAATGAGGCACATAAAATTACTCATGGCTTTTTAAAATCTCGGACAAAGTAGCCACCTCTCTCTAGCTGCAGAACTTTTTGTTTCTATATTAATATATTTAGAGTGCTTTGTTCTTTACCATTTGATGCTGAGTTAAGAAAATGAGTGAAAAGGCCTTTTTGCTTTATATTGTAAGAGCACTTTCTTCAAAGCCTATTTCCAATGCTTGCTTATTTGCCCTAAAAAAACCTAGCAAAATTTATCACTAGGTAGAAAGTGAAAGCCACCAATGCAATGATCTATTGCAGCAGCTGATTTTTTTATTTTTTTTTTTAAACAGCAAGTTTTAGTTGCCATGGTGATATAAAGGGTATATACATGTTGGTTTTTCTTTCCCTTTATGAAACATCTGGGAAGAATCATGCAGTCCTTACTCTGGCAAATTGTCCATTTACAGTGGATGTTTTGTTTGAGCCAAAGGAAGAGTGGACTGGAACATACATGATATTTTGGAAGGTATTTATAAAATTACTTCTTCAGAGAGGAATGTAGGTCTTATAATTAAGACCCTGGGACTGATTCCATTCCTGGCTTTGCCAGAGACTTCCTATGTGACCTTGGACAACTCACATCTTTCTCTGTGCTTCAGTCCCGTTTGTAAAATGAGGACAATAGTAATACCTTTCATCTGTCTTCTCTATTTCCTGTAGATTATAAATTCTTGGGGCCTGAAACAAGGACAGTCTCTTACTATCTGTTTGTTTGGGGGCATTGCACAAGGGATCTTGATCTTGGTTAGGGCGTCCAGGCACTACTGTAATAAAACAGTATAATTAATAGATTAGATTAAAAACACACATTTCAATCCTCCAGGCACGTCTTTTAAAAATCTGAATACATGTGAGAGAAGAGTGCTCAGTGGAATCTTAGTTTAATTGACCATTGGCAATTTTGAATGAAAAATTACTCTGATAGCTTCCATTATATAGAGTCACAATAAAAAGAAGTTAAAGGCCAGGTACAATATGGATATTATATATGAATATAAAATATGGAAAAGAAGTATCCAATCGTTTGTTATAGAAGAGCTACCCTGTGGTAATGCAAGATCTCTTGCAGGGATCAGCAAACAATAATCTACATGGGGAAGATTTCTCTATATGGATAACTGTTTTTTTGTGGTCATCAGACAGGAGTGAAATACAGACCTACTAGACAGCTGCTGAAATCATTTCCAGATGAATGAGCTACAGTCTACAAGATGGCTATGGAATAAATGACCATGAATGCTTTGCCTGACTTTCTCTGCTTGTTTTCTAACAGGACAGACTGTAAAAATCTTAATTACATCCAGGGGCATCTTTTGCTATAGGCCAAGGGGCAGGTGGCCCTCTCTTTACCTGCAGAGAGCATGAATAGGGAATCAGCCAGTGAATCATTCTCTCCTCAGGTCATAGCATCAAAAGATTGGGTCTGGAGATAGGAATTTGCATTTCCCTTCCCTGCAGTTATTTTCTAGGAAACCTAACTAACTTTGTTCATCCCAAAAGTGCCTTCTTGTCTGGCTTGCTTTTTAAAATACCCCTTTGACAGTCATAACACTTCCCAGGGTTTACACGGGCCCCATCTCCCCAGAGAAGTTGCATATACTTCCACAATACAAAAAGTTTACACTTATAATACAATAGACTCCACAGCTATTTAAAATTAATTCAATAAGAGCTCTCAAAGATATTGCAAAAAATTGCCATATCTGTTAAACCATTTTGGACCATGATGAGCAGTGTAATGGTGCTTTGTGCAGATAGGGCCAGATTTTCCAATCCTTACTCATATTGAACAATATACTCTGTGACCATCCCAATGATATAAATGGGGTACTGAAGGAGTGAGATAGTACTCACTAGGGCTGTGTCTACACTGGCAAATTAAGTTGACTTAAGCTTGCTTAAGTCAACTTAATTTACCCCGCATCTACACTACAGCTTGCTTAAGTCGACTTAAGGAAAATAAAGTCGACTTAATGAAAATTAAGTCGACTTTATTTAACCACCTTTCTACTTGACCTAAGGCTTAATTTGACTTTTTAAAGTCAATTTAAGCCAATGTAGACATGGAGTAGCCCTAAGTCAACTTAGAGCTACCCCAGGACTACACCAATGCCCTCCCGGCCGGAGGGTGGTACAGGGGGAGCCTGCCATGCCCCCCAAAGGGCAGGGCAGAGCCCTGTGTGACACTGTCTGGATTTAGGGAAGCATTTATGATAGTATTTTCTACCCATATATCCTAAATGCTATAATCCATAGGAGCTATGTCATGTTTGGTATCAATAGAAAGGTAGTAATTTGCTGGGAATGAGGACATAAGGAATACAACCATTGTGTCCTTAATGGCTCATCAGGATACTCCCTGGGCCCATTGTAGCTGGCACATTCCTTAACATTAAGGACACAATGGTTTTACACAGACGCCTCTCTCAGACATTTCCATAAAATCACACAAGTTAAAGTATAGATATAACACCAAATTCCTAACTAAACTAACTTCTAATCCAAAGACAATTTCTAGACATGAACTATATAATCGTTCCCAGCAAATTACTACCTTTCTATTGATACCAAACATGACATAGCTCCTGTGGATTATAGCATTTAGGATATATGGATAGAAAATACTATCATAAATGCTTCCCTAAATCCAGACAGCATCACACCCTGCCCACATGCCCTGCCAGGGTCCCTGTCCCCCTTTACCCCATTGCACACAAGGGGTTCCCCCGCCACCGTGGACCTGCCCAAGGTCTCCCTAGCCCCTAGAAGTCGACCTAGACATCCAGTGTGCACGCTCTAGGTCGACTTTGTAAGTTCCCCTTTAAGTCGACTTTAATTTTAAGTGTAGACTCTCTAAGTCGACTTAGTTAGGTCGACTGAAAAGTGCAAGTGTAGACATAGCCTAGGAGTCACAATAGAAGAAACTGGGAGAATATCCGTCCTTGATATTAATTTTTGGAACTTTTTATTTCCTGGCCTGTGTCATTCAATTTTTGAGACCTTAACATTTTGTGGAAAGTAATGTCATAAAAACTATCAATTGAATGAAATAATTTGGCATTTTAAAAATTCATTTGCATTATGCCCTAATTATAATGTAAACTGGAAGGAGTTTAGAGATGAGTAACAAACATGACTGAGGGCACTGGAGAACGGATATCTGAGAAGACTAAAAGAACTAAGTAGATCCATAGTTTGACTAAACCATGATCAAGTGCCTGATCCTTGAGCCCTTACTCGGGCAAGACTCTCATTGACTCCAAATTAAAAAGAAAAGCATGCTTTTAAAATACCCAAGACATAGTGAATAAGCAATTCTTCAAATCAATATCAGACGCCCGGGCAAAGGAGATGCATTTCCCTTTCATTCATTAAATATGCTACTGTCACTAGAAAATTCCAGGAAAAATTATGAGGATATTTAACAAGGTGTTGCACGGAATAAGACAGATAGAATGTATACACATGTACATGAGACTGAAAGGGACTTCAATAACTGGGATTACAGGATTGCAGGAAAATGTCGCTTTACACCCCACTGTGTCTCCTTTTGTTTCTGAGCTTTGAGAGGAAAAACAGAAACCTTTAGAAGTATCTGGATTCTGGTGAGATTTTCACAAAAACATTTTGGGCAAATGATTAATTTTACCATTTCACTAGCAATAGGCTGTTTAACATTTTTTGCAACTGTATTAATTATATGCAAAAATTTCAGATATATACTTACTGTAGGGGCAACACTGTATGAAACAATTCAAATGAGACAGAAATCAGATAGTAAAACAGGAGACCCAAACGCATGTCTGAAGTTGGCCTAGACTCCCCAAAGTGACACAACTTGGAGAAAGTCCAGAGAAGAGCAACAAAAATGATGAAATGTCTGGAACACTTGATTTATGAGGGAAGATTGAAAGAACTGAGCTTATTTAGTCTGAAAAAGAGGAGACAGAGGGGACATGACAACAGTTTTCAAGCATCTAAAAGGTTGGTGCAAGGAAGAGGGAGAAAAATTATTCTCCTTAACCGCTGATAATAGAAGATGCAATGGGCTTAAATTACAGAAAGGGAGGTTTAGGTTGGACCATAGCAAAAAATTCCTGACTGTCAGGGTGATTAACAACTGCAATAAGATACCTAGGGAGGTTGTGAAATCTCCATCATTGGAAGGTTTTAAGAACAGGTTAGACAAACACCTGTCAGGGACAGTGTAAGAGGGTACTTGGTCCTGCCATAAGTGCTGGGGACTGGATGTGATGGCTTCTCATGGTCCCTTCCAGTTCCATGAATTCTACAGGGGTAAAGTGCAAGCCATTGGACTTGAAAATATCCTTGCTGTTGTTGTTCGAAAGGGTTTCTCATTACTCTAAGACAGGGGTCCTCAAACTACGGCCCGCGGGCCGGATACGGCCCGCCAAGGTTCTTTATCCGGCCCCCGCCCCTGCTGCGGCCTGCCCCGTGCGTCTGGGGCAGCGGGGTGGCCGCGGCCAGGGCAGGCTGCCGGTCTCCCACCCACCGGCCGCCTGGACTTCCCGGACCAGAGCCGACCCCGCCCTGCTCTGCCGACAGCGTCGGCCTCCCGGCACGGGGCCAAGATCAGGCTCCGTTGCCGGGGTTTGTCTGCCCTGCCGGGGCCGCGTTCGGTCCCCGCCGCTCCCTCCCAGCTGTGCAGGCTGCGGCCGGGCTGGGGAGCTTTAAATCTCCCGCCCTGAGCATGCGCAGTTACAGCGTGCTCAGGGCGGGAGCGGCCTGGCCGACAAGCAGCTCTGCCGGCCATCACTGTATTTCCCAGCCTCCGGCCAGGTAAGGGGGCTGGAGGGAGGCCTGGAGAGGGGTGGGGGGACAAGGAGACGGGCCGGGTTGAGGGTGGGGACAAGGAGACGGCCCGGGTTAGAGGGGTGGGGACGGGGACAAGGAGACGGGCCGGGTTAGATGGGGTGGGGGTGGGGACAAGGAGACGGGCCGGGTTAGATGGGGTGGGGGTGGGGACAAGGAGACGGGCCGGGTTAGAGGGGTGGGGGTGGGGACAAGGAGGGACCCCCCCGCAGGCCGGCAGCCCCCACCGCCCCCTCCAGACCCCCGGGGCTGCTTCCTTTCTCTTTTTTCTCTTACTCTTCCTTTCCTTCCTTTCCTTTTTTTTCCCTCTTCTTTGTCTTCCTCTCCCCTGCCTTCCTTCCTCTTCTCTGCCTTCCTTTCTCTTCTTTCTTCCTTTCCTTTTTTTCTTTTTCTCTTCTTTGTCTTCCTCTTCCCTGCCTTCCTTTCTCTTTCTCTTCCTCTTCCTTTCCTTCCTTTCTCTTCTTTCTTTCTTCCTT
>ML685798.1:19180061-19218895 GCA_007922175.1 Pelusios castaneus | reverse complement strand
CTCTTCCCTGCCTTTCTTTCTCTTCTTTCTCTTCTTTCTCTTCCTTTCCTTTTTTCTTTTTCTCTTCTTTGTCTTCCTCTTCCCTGCCTTCCTTTCTCTTCCCTGCCTTTCTTTCTCTTCTTTCTCTTCCTCTTCCTTTCCTTTTTTTTCTTTTTCTCTTCTTTGTCTTCCTTCCTTCCTGCTCTTTCTGTCTTTGCTTCCTTCCTTTCTTTCTTTTTCTCCTCCTTCCTTCTCTTTTTTCTTTCTCTCCCTTCTTTTTTAAAACTTTTTAAAAATTAATTTTAAATAAAAACCTTTCTTAAAATTAGATTTCAATTCCAAATTCATTCCAATTAAATTAATTAAACACAATTAATTAATTAATTCTATTTACAATCACTTTATCTTCAATTAATGCCTATAATTTCTGTCTTGTGAGTTTTCCCCAAAAATTTATTCTGAAAAAGTTTTTCACATGGCTTGAAAATTTTGCACACAAGCCACCAAACCTAGAGGGAACATTGGCTACTAGTTGCGTACACAACAGCAGGCCAGCAGGCTAACATCGGTCAGTCCCACACTCTGGGCCTGGCCGGAGCCCACAGCACCAACAAAAAGTGTGTGGATGCATTACTGCCTGCCACCCAGTACCCAGAAACACAGGCCAGCAGCAGACGTGATAGCTACGCGTTCACGTTTTTTTCTAATTATAATACGGCCCCCCAACAGTCTGAGGGACCGTGAACTGGCCCCCTGTTTAAAAAGTTTGAGGACCCCTGCCCTAAGATAATCACTGTATAAACAAGACCACTAATTTAAAATACCTGTGGCTCTTCTCCACACAGCTTTATTGAGATGAGGTATGATGCAGAAAGTGTGATTTTTCACTTTAAGTATACTTTCATTACTATTTTTAATAAGTATTACAAATGCAAACAATAGCAACATTTCAGACCAGGTGATGTGCTGTCTGCATGAACAGCACCTATTCACTTTAAGTTGTTGCTAGGAGCTCTCTGGAGCTGAACAATCCATATTGTTTTCCCATTGATTGCAAGGGAGTAAGGGATAAGTCAAAACATCTAAAGATGTTTTAGGAAGATACATTTTAACTCATAAATTTGATTGCCAGTGCTGAATAGCTTGACTAAATTATTACTTCCTAACAGTGTTGAATTTTAATTAGGGACATCCCTAGAAGTGTGCAGTTTGCAAGTAGGCAAACAGCGCTATAACTCACTGTTTGATCTGCTTTGGGGACCTGTACCAACCAGAACAAGACCACACCTATACCAGCCAGCCCCTGCCAGTTCCCATTCAATTCTAATCCACAGCATAAGTTGTCCTGCACCAGACTCTACTCTCCTGCTGCTCAAGTGCCACTGAGGCTTAGAGCATGCATAGCTGCAGGGAACGTATGGAAGGCAGCAGTGACTCATTGGAGCACAGCACAGAGTCTGGGCCCTACATTTACTAGGATGGCACTAGATTGACAAAGTACATTCAAGCCCATAGCAGAGATAACAAATGGCTGCACTGACCCATGAGCCTATTCAGGAATTAACTGTGGTTCTGAGCGTTGCAGTTCTCTCTCTTTTATTCCAAAGGGAACACAATCTGCTACAAGTGACAAGTTAGTTTCTTTGCCAAGCTAGCTCAGCTACTCTAGTTAGCACTTTGAGCGGTGGGGAGCAGAGTCCCAACTCGGGTGACCAGACATCTCGATATTATCAAGCCCATCCTAACATTAGGGTTTTGTCTTATAGACGTAGGACACTGTCTCACACAGGATCCTATTACCCCTGCTCCCCACCCTGATTTTTCACACTTGCTCTCTGGTCACAAGCAGCCTGCATGGAACGAGAAATAAAAGCCGTGTGGAGAATGCCCTCCCCAACTCCCAGTGACGTGGGTGATCCATGAGACAGCTAGATTGCACTTGGGAAAAAGGGAATATTCTTTAATTTTTACTCCCTCCAGTGGGCACGTAGGGTGAGCTAAGCAGCTATCTTGCCCAGAGAGAGGAAGAAGTTAAAGCACCATCCACAAAAGCCACAGTGAAACGCACACCCCAGTGGCTGTCCACCACTCTTATGTGACAAGCATTTTATTTTACTGTTATCTCTCTTCCTGTATTTACTGGGGCATTATCTGTGACTGACTGTAAATGAGTATAATGGATTCTCTCACAATTTGATTGAGAAAAAGAAACATTGTCCAGACTGGTTTTTGATCAAATAGCACCCAGGGAAGGTGAGATATTAGAGATTCACAAAACTAAAGGTTAGGTCACCCCTTGTTCTTGAGATGCCCACAGGAAGGGAGCAAAGAGGCAGACAGGTTGCCTTCCTAGTCTCCTAGTCTTCTCCCAGTTCCAAGACCCTCTGGGGAAGAGAGCCCTAGACCCCTGTGGTAGAAGTTACCCCATGCATGCCTGTCACTCCTAGCTGTTCTCCCTCCTGCAGGCAACAATCATGCTACTGTTAGCAGATTGGATAGCTACCTGGCTGCTCAACAGCAGTTGTGGCAGGGACCTAGAGAGAGTTCATAAAATTCCTGACATATTTCGAGACAGAAACGCAGCACCAGTGAAGGTGCAGCAAACAGAGAGCATCTAGTCTCCTGTGCAGCCCCAGCAGAGAGACTTCCAAGGTCCCAGGAAAAGAGGGGGGAATCAGTCTGGGAGCACAGCATTCCCAAAATCATACAGGTTGATGGAGAACCACCCATGGAAGGATAAAACGGGGAGGGAGAAACACCTGCAGCTCTTAAATATATGGGTTTAAAATTCACATACAACTCTAAGAGTACCCATAATAGTCGCACAGGTTTTATCCCATTCCTAAACCAGTCCAGAAAATGCTTAAACAGACTAGGGAAAAATAATAAGGAAACTTGAAGGCTTCTTTCATGTCATATACCAGGGACAATTAAGCATAGGGGGAAGAAAAAAAAAAAAAAAAAGAGATGAAAGATCTCATTTGTATAACAAACAAGGAGTCCTGTGGCACTTTTAAAGACTAACAAATTTATTTGCGCATGAGCTTTTGTGGGAGAAAATCCCACTTCATCACACATTTTCTATAATGATACTTTGGCTAAATATAACTTATCAATAATCATACAAGCATTGTAACAAATGCTTTCAAGTGAGTTTTGGAGGCAGTATAACCTTCCAGTATGTCTTATTGTCCATACCTGGAGTGAGTGCTCTATTTGATCATTGCTTTGGTTATTACATGCATAGGTTCCACCTCTCCACAGAATTCAGTCTTTGAAAGTCCTTAAGAAATCCTTATTCAGTTTCCCTTTGAAGCTTTGTAGCTCAAGAGTGCCATCTTGAGGTATACCACGTTTAAGAGCAATTCCATTGATTGAACCACTGGAATGCTTTGGAAATTGTTAGACACAAAAAGTCAGAGTTCTCAACCCCTTAAATATAGTTGCATTTTTTAACAAAAGCATGAAATAGAACTAAAATACAGATTGTTTGGCTGTGCTCTGTGCAATATAATTTAACAAAAATATCATTCTTGGCCAAGATTTTCAAAAGTGAGGTTGACATTGAGTTCTCTAGTTTTGGCTTTCAACTTGAGATGCTTTAAAGATACCTGATTTTCAACAAGTTCTAGCCCCTACCCTCTGAAAATCAAATCTGACCCCTTAAAGATGTTTTAAGTTAGGCACCCAAAATCACTAATCACTTCTGAAAAATATTAGCCTTTGCCTTTAAGAAGTAGACCTGTCCTCATTCTGGAAATGAATTCAAAAATAACACTAGCAATAACAAAAGATAGCAAACCAAAGTCAATCATCCCGTTTAAGAAAAACAAAGCATTTCATAGACTCGTAGAATAATAGGGATGGAAGGGACCTCACGAGGTCATCTAGTCCAACCCCCTGCTAAAAAGCAGGACCACTCCCACTAAAACACCCCAGCCAGGGTTTTGTCTAACCGGGCCTTAAAAATCTCCAAAGATGGAGATTCTACCACCTCCCTAGGTATAACCCATCCCAATGCTTCACCACCCTCCTAGTGAGAAAGTTTTTCCTAATCTCCAACCTTGACCTCCCCAGCTGTAATTTGAAACCATTGCTCCTTGTTCTGTCCTCTGTTACCATCGAGAACAGCCTACCTCCCTCTTCTTTGGAGCACCCCTTCAAGTAGTTGAAGGTTGCTATCAAATCTCCCCTCAGTCTTCTCTTCTGTAGACTAAATAAGCCTAGTTCCTTCAGTCTCTCCTCATAAGTCATGTGCCCCAGTCCCCTAATCATTTTTGTTGCCCTCCACTGGACTCTTTCTAATTTGTCCACATCCTTTCGGTAGTGGGGAGCCCAAAACTGGACACAGTATTCCAGATGTGGCCTGACCAGTATCGAAAAGAGGGGATTTATCACATCCCTCGATCTGCTGGCAAGACTCCTACTGATGCAGCCTAATATGCCATTGGCCTTTTTGGCAACAAGGGCACACTGTTGGCTCATGTTCATCTTCCCGTCCACCATAACCCCCAGGTCCTTTTTTACAGCGCTGCTACTTAGCCGATCGGTCCCCAGCCTGTAGCAGTGCATGGGATTTTTTCATCCTAAGTGCAGGACTTTGCACTTGTCTTTGTTGAACCTCATGAGGTTTCTTTCGGCCCAGTGTTCCAATTTGTCCAAGTCTCCCTGGATCCTGTCCCTGCCCTCCAGAGTATCTACCATTCCCCCCCAACTTGGTGTCATCCGCGAACTTACTAAGCACGCAGTCTATTCCATCATCAAGATCATTAATGAAGATGTTGAATAGAACCGGCCCCAGGACCGACCCCTGGGCCACTCCACTCATTGCCGGTTGCCAACCAGACATCGAGCCATTGATTCCTACCCGCTGAGCCCGCTGATCTAGCCAATTTTCGATCCACCTTACGGTCCACTCGTCCAACCTATACTTCCTTAACTTGCCGACAAGAATGCTGTGGGAAACCATATCAAAAGCCTTGCTAAAGTCAAGGTATACCACGTCAACGGCTCTTCCCGCATCCACAAATCCAGTCATCTCATCATAGAAGGAAATCAGGTTGGTCAGGCATGATTTGCCCTAGTGAATCCATGTTGACTGTTCCTGATCACTCTATTTTCCTCCAAGTGTTTCAGGATGGATTCATTTAGAACACTACAGTGAAATATATAGCATTATGTGAACTATATTTGTTAAAGAAGAGGAGTTTTCAGGGTATAAACTGGCAGAAGTAGAAAGGAAAGAATTTTTCTTTTATAACATTGTGCAGACATTAGTTATCAGCTCCTTCAGGACACTAGATGAAGAAATTTGGTATGATGAATAATAAGCTGTATGACTGCACTGCAGTGGGACCACTCTTTGTTGTTCTTCCTGTTTCAACTGTCAATTGGCTGCTGATGTGAGATAGGGCATGTATTGAGTTCTGACGGTAATAAAATGCACTAAAGGATGAGGGGGCCACAGAATACCCGGAGCCCTCATCAAATGAACGGTGGCAGCAATACAAACAGGAGAAACAAACATTTAATTAGAATGTTTCCCACACTGCAGAGCAACAAGGAAGTAATCAAGATTCTGAAATCCTTACATTTGAGATGTTCCCCATCCCTAAAAACTGTAAAGGAGGCTTATGAACTTTTTAGTTAACTACATGGGAAATCCTAGAAACATTACAATTAAATTAAGATCTAGGGGGAAAGTAATCTGTCCCCAACCTGTGCAATAATTTTAAAGAAAAAAGTCAGGTTTGTTTTTGAGTACAGTAGCTGACTGTAAGAGAAGATTTTTATTGACCATTTCTAGTTCAAGGACAAATGACACAGGCATTAAAGAATACATGTCACCCCTGAAAGGCTCTATACTATGACCAGGACAGAGTGGGTATCACAGATTAAAGTGTAGTAAAGTTGGAGCCCTATTGAACCCAGGATATTAGAGAGACATGGTGGGTGAGGGAATACCTTTTATTGCACCAACTTTTCTTGGTGAGAGACACAAGCTTTCAAGCCACACAGAGCACTTGGTGCTTGAACGCTTGTCTCTCTCACCAAGAAATGTTAATCAAATAAAAATATCACCTCATATACCTTGTCTCTCAGACAGAAGTCACTTGAAAGTCAATAAATTGCTTTTGAACTGCACATCTAGTCAAAGGGGCTGGAACAAGCCTCCAATACCTGGGCAAGCTCCTCTTTCTTGAAGCGTTCTGTGCTCCTCAATACAAAACAGCACAGTAACCAGTTAATTTGTTAATATTAACTGAAGAATATTTATCATTATTTAAGTAATTGGGTTAGTGTTGAGGCTGAAAGCGATAAGGAAAGTAAGTCTCTTGACTATGGTTATTGTATGTCTTTCTCACTACAGAAAGGCAATTGAACTTCAAAGGAAAAGAACTTTATTCTGATATTCTTATTCACTAAGACCAATACTTTATTTTGGAAGTAGTCAGTGTGACCACCTCTGGAGTCAGGTGCTCTTCAACTTGAATAAGGATCTTCATGAGCAAGAGATTTTGCTACCGTTGAACAGGGAGTTGGTTGACTTGAAAACTATTGCTTACGTACCAGCCAGACTTTTTATTTTGCAACACTGCACAGACCGCTTTCCTGGGATGTGCTAAGATTTGCCCTGTCTTCCCTGAGAATGGAAAGCAGGCACAATGCAGTAACCAAACAGGATTTAATGATTTGCTTCTGAATACAGATGGCCAAAAATTTTCAAAATTTGCAATTTTGATTAAATTTGTTGCCAGTTTTCTATTTTGGTGGACAAGCTAATTGACATTTTCAATGAAAATTTGTGCAAAAATGTCATCCCATGTTCTAACAGCTGCTCAAAAAACCTTGAAACCTCAAAGTTTTAACCATTTTTTCCAACAACCAAAAAAGGACAAAATTTGCATTCTTTTAATATGCACCAATTACACCTTGTGATGACAGCCGGAGAGTAACGTAGAAAAAGGCAGCAAAAATGCAAATCAGAACTTCAAAAATGATGCTTTAATGCTGCGCAAGACTAGTGAATCATGAAAGGGAAAAATTACCTCTATAGTTACAATACTTCAGGTCAGTAGTAATGAAGAACTTCTCTTGCTGCTAAACCTTCACATTGTGTTCATCTGTGCATTTTAGTTTTGGTGTCAAGCTTTTGCAAGAAGAAATACATGCACCTTGAGAACTTTCATAGCTCGGTCAGTTTTTGATACAGAGCCAATGTTTCATTACTTAACTTCTTTGAAAAGTATTGCAACATGCTTCGATGATCAAAAACACTCGTTTAGGGAGTAACATCTTTACAGTGACTCATGGCTTTCCTAACTGAATTATGAGTACACAGGTACGGCATGATGATACAGAAAAGAAAGAGTGGTTTTACTGTAAAGCAAAAAAATGGCTCATCCATACCCACTTAAACCTCCAGTGGAGTAACATATTCCTGAAATAAATTTATGAGTGAAAGCTAAGAATGTCATCATCATTTGCACAAGAGGTGTCTTCAAGAAACACTTCCAAGTAACTTTAATTCCCTCCTTACAAAGAGCAGCTCCCAGAAGGCTTTATACAGCACTAACAGCCCTAAGAGCACATCTGAAAAGCACATGCAAAGAAATTGTGATCTAGAGTGCAGCAAATAATACAAAGAGAAAAGGGAAGCACCTGCTTAGTGTAGCAAATCGCCAGCTCAGCTCCTGTGGGTCCTGCACTTTGCTTTTTCATGGAGGGCCAAGGTGCCCTATGTGGACCCTATTTCCAAGAGTCGGCTGACCCCGTAATGCCCTCTGTGGAAAAGAAGGGTTGGGGAAGGGACCCGGTTTCACCAACTTCTCCAGTCGCAGCCCAGAGGCCCTAATAGTGGCAGCTCTGCACTGCTACCCTGGGCCAGATTAACGGAGCCCAGGCTGCACACCACTCCAGCCCCCCAATGCCGCCACCACCATGGGACCCCCCACCTGGGGCCCCAGCCCTGCCCTGGTTGGTCTGCCACTGGGGGCAGGGCTGGCTGGTACATGGTGCAGCCTCTGGCGCAGCCCCTCAGGCCCTGGAAGGCCACACTGCATGTCAGCCAGCCTCACCCCCAGAGCGCAGTGAACATGCACCAGCCCCCCCCAACCCACCCCAGGGGGCAAACCAGCTGGCCCGACAGCAGGACAGGGGTACCAGAGAACACAGCCTCTGGCCCCACACAGCACCAGCAAGGGCCCACCCAGTGCCCTCCGGGCCTGGCCAGCTCTGTGCTGGATTAAGCGAGGCAGTGGAGGGCAGATCACAAAGAGGCCTTAAGGTCTGCAGCCCAGGGCCCCTCTTTAGGCTGGGGCTTCAGCCCCTGCATTGATCCAGCCCTGCTGCTTTCTCATGGGCTACCTCTCCACCATCCTTTCAGCTTTTGGGGTTCTCATTTGCCCGCAGCATTCTCCTTTACCCAGTTCTTTTGCATTTCTAGTCAGTCACTGCACACCTCCAACTCTCTCACCAGCTCTCCTTCCTCACCCCAGCTGCCTAGCTAGAGCAGGGGGGTTTTAGTCCCTGGCTGGGTCTTAATTGGCCTCAGGTGCTGCTAATTAACCTGTCCTCAGTTCACAGGGAACAAGGCCCAGCTCATTCTAGAACTTATATACCTCCCTTCTAGCACTCTCTGGCTGACCCTTCACTCTTCTGTCTCACACCAGAAAAGCTAAAATGGGTGTATTAAGAAATACATTCTCGGAATGTACCAGTGCTCCAGTAAATGAACATAGTGTATTTGGAATTATCTCAAATAGCCCTTTCATAAAGTCATGTGTGAAAGGTCTCTGTGAAAACAAAGAAAATTCAGAATAGGCCCTAACACAAATTAATAAATATATAACAGATTATCTTTGAAGGAGCTGTGTATAAAAAGATAGCTACGAGGAACAGTTCTGTAAACTCACCTCTGCTCTTTCTGTCGAGGTGATCTTGCAGCAATTTTTGAAGATGAGTTTGAAAAGTTTTGTTCCTTGGCAAAAAGAAAAAAAAAAGTCCAATTCACCAGTTAACCTATTAAAGCAGCTGAAAAGTCACCACCTGAAATCCACTTTTGCAAATGTGGGCATCACTCTTCATTTTACCTGACTTGCTGGTTACAAATGCTGAGGTAGAACAGTCGTTCCTGAGGATAAGCAGAATTAAAAGCTATTACTGCTCAAGGATGGGGCAGTCCTGAGTATAGGGCCTTCCTTTACTGGTGAGTCTTAACACAGATCCTAAACTTACAACTATGTAATTGAAGAATTTGCTAGATTCCAATTTCAGAATACACCCCTGTAAAACCGTAATTAAGGCCAAGTTTTTCTTATGTATTACTATATCAGTCAGCTTTAATTGTTTGGATTTAAGTAATCTTAAAACTGAAAAAAAACCCAAGTAGACCAGGTACATGTTATGTTCTGAAGCAGTCTATAAAAATAATTAAGTTTCTTTTAAAATGTAATGAAATGACCTAACGAAGAGAGAAAAATTGAGAACTGTGGTTGTAATGATAAACAATCCAAACATGTTAAAATATATTAAACACACGTTTTCTTCCAGTTCAGCATACAGTCATGCTTTTTCTGCCTCAGTTGGGCTCACACAATTTTTATTCTTATATTCAAACTCTGCTTGTACTCTCTCACGCTCAAAATACAATACTGTATTATAGAAGTTAGCATAAGAACTCAAACTCTTTTTCCTGTTAGTGGTTCTTCAGTGCTTTCTGTGGAGAAAGAGCTAACTCCAATAAATGAATTCTCATATTTACAGACTGCTTCAGTGCTCTGTTTCATTTAAAGAAGGAAGGCCAGGAGGCATTCTTTAGGTATTTTCTAATGATCTCTTTTCTTTGTAAATGCTAAATAATGGATTTAAACAGCTTTCTGTAGAAAGCCTAATTTCTCCACATATGAACAACAAATCTTCTTCTGTGATTATGGTATTTTCAACTCCATCTGAGCTATGAAAAACATGGTCTTTGATTTTTGGAGGAGAAAAATCTAGAGTTAAAATCATTAGTACATATAATAAAAATTAAATACTGGGCAGGTTTATAACAACAGCCTGTGATGGGTTCTGTCACACTTCCTCTGCCCCCTGCTGGAGGCATCACACCCTGACATCCCCAATCATGAAAACCAATTCAGACCAGGCTACCAATAAAACTTAGTCTTCAGAGGCCTGGAAGAGCCAGGAAGAGAGCCTGACCAATCAGGACCCAGCAGGGCAGTTAAACAAACTTGCCTACTTCTTCTCAGGAGCAGAGCTGAGTAAAACAGGACAGAGGAGGTGCTCTTCAGAGCATAGCCCAGAGCCAGCAGCGCACATGCCTTGCTTGCCTTGAAAGACTGAAATCAAGGACTTGCCTTTGCGAGCTTTCCCCCCCACATTTATTAAAAGATGCAGAGCGCCAAATTCTGAGTTGATTTTTGTCATGTGACTATTTAGAAACTGATGTCGAGCTCACAGCTGACACCTCTGTGCTCCAAGCAGATTGCTGAAACTTATAGTCGAAGACTGCAGTCCCACATTTGGCCCCACAGGAAGCACTACTGTGCAGTCCTCCCTGCCACATAGCCATACGTGGGATAGCCTCATCCAGTCAGGGACACAGGAGAAATATCAAGTGATCCTTTTAGCTTGTGACCAGTCCAGTAAACCCAAGTAATATACAAAATGCACCTCAACTGTAGTCTGAAAAATCTGCCAGTGCTCGAAGAGGAGGTGGGAGCGGGTCCCAAAAACTAACTTTCTATCAGGCAGTTCTCAGCAAACTGAAGCTGTTCTGCATGCAGCTCAAATTTTAGTCAAGGTTGACGCGGACACAGTGCTCATGCAGCTTCCTCAGACACATTCATCCTATTTTGTTTTATTATTCATTTATATTAAACTAATATTAAGCAGTCTCAGCCCGCCTTAGGGCCCATTGTGCAAGGCGCTGTACAGATACATATGAGAGAAAATTCTTGCCTCACAGAGCTTATTATTGAAATAAAAAAGACAGGAGGTGAGAGAGAGGGATGGTGAGATGAAATGACTGGCCCAAGGTCACACTGTGGATCCATTGCAGAGCCCAGAATAGAACTCAAGTCTACAAACTCCCAGACCAGGGACCTATCTGATCAAAGACACCCCTTCCTGCAGTCTTCTGAGAAGCCTGAGCGCATGCTAAATGTAAGTAGACCACCTATGAGCCACAGCAGAAATCACCAGACCTCACAAGAAAATCAACACAGGTGGGGCTGGCTGTGGTTGGCAGTTAGAAAAGAGATATTTCATTCTGATGTGAACCATAGAAAACACTGGATCTGATTTGAAGGAAAGAGTGAGGTTTGGCCCACTTGTCAGCTTACACACACTTTTAACAGCTATCTTGCTGCCAGACTATGCCCCATATCCCTGTGCACAAATCCCACTTATGACAATGGAATTAGATGTACAGTAGATTGATGCATAAGAAGGCCATACCTTAACAGTAGAAAGCCCATGCTGGCAGCACCCCAATGAACGTCCTGATGAAGCAAAAGCTTCTAGGCTGCTTTGCAGAAGTTGTGAAACTCTCAGCAAGTGCAGGCTTGCAGTTTTGCTGTGAGGCCCACAAGTCAGACCTTGCCATAAAAGTGTATAGCTACATCATGTACTTTGTTCCCATGCTCCCTTAGCATCATGGTATGGTGCTAGGAGCTGTTTACTGAAAAGTTTGGCTGATAGCTCCATTTTAACATCCTCTGTAATTTAACTACTGAATGTCAAAAACCCATTTAAACTTGTCAAAATGCTATTTTTCCATGAGTTAGGAATAAAGTCCTGCACATAGCATGGAAAAATCCCATGCACTGGTACAGGCTGGGGACCGATTGGCTAAGTAGCAGCGCTGTAGAAAAGGACCTGGGGGTTATGGTGGATGGGAAGCTGGATATGAGCCAATAGTGCACCCTTGTTGCCAAAAAGGCCAATGGCATATTGGGCTGCATCAGTAGGAGTGTTGCCAGCAGATTGAGGGATGTGATAATTCCCCTCTATTCGGCACTGGTGAGGCCACATCTGGAATAGTGTGTCCAGTTTTGGGCTCCCCACTATAGAAAGGATGTGGGCAAATTAGAAAGAGTCCAGTGGAGGGCAACGAAAATGATTAGGGGCTGGGGCACATGACTTATGAGGAGAGACTGAAGGAACTAGGCTTATTTAGTCTACAGAAGAGAAGACTGAGGGGAGATTTGATAGCAACCTTCAATTACGTAAAGGGGTGCTCCAAAGAGGAGGGAGCTAGGCTGTTCTCGGTGGTAACAGAGGACAGAACAAGGAGCAAAGGTTTCAAATCACAGCTAGGAAGGTCGAGGTTGGATATTAGGAAAAACTTTCTCACTAGGAGGGTGGTGAAGCATTGGAATGGGTTACCTAGGGAGGTGGTGGAATCTCCGTCTTTGGAGATATTTAAGGTTCGGTTAGACAAAACCCTGGCTGGGGTGATTTAGTGAGAGCGGTCCTGCTTTTAGCAGGGGGGTTGGACTAGATGACCTCATGAGGTCCCTTCCAGCCTTATGATTCCATGAAAGAAGGCCCAAGACAGAGTTACTAGCCGAAATTATTTGACACACTCTATAATGGAAAGGCAAAGACTACACAGGGTTTTTAATTACAAACGTACTTGGGAGAGTGGTGGATCCCTCAACCGTCTTTAAAATTCATGCTGTTGTTTTCTTGAAATATTATTTTACTTTAGTTTCAATAGAGATTAAGTCTCTCCATTGGAAAATATTATGGAGGCACAGTTGTTAAGGCTTCATTGGAATTCTCACTTAAAGCAGAACTGGAAGTCTTCCAATAGAGCTAAAAATTAATCACTTAGGAACAAAAAATGCAAAAAGATCAAAGTCCTTGAATTTTAAAACATTATCACATGGATCCAAAAAAAAAATTTTTAAAGGAGACTTTTGGTCATTTTCATATAGGGTCTAATGATTTGGGGACCTCTCTCACTAAAGAATGGCAACAGGAGGTCATCTGTAAAATGGGTATATTTCTTATGCTTGACCAGTTAACCTGACCCTGCAAAGTTTTACACACATGATTAACTTGATGCCCTGGGAATAGTCTCCTTGATTTTAATGGCATTACTCCCAGGGCATCCAAGTCAAGCATGTGTGCAAAACTTTGCAGGGTCAGGACTTATTACGTAAAAGCAAAAATAATGCAAGGGAAGTTTCAAGGCTTATTTGTTATAACATTTATTTTTACCACCCATGCCAGCACTTTTTGGGTTTTTTGTTTTTTTTTAAATGTCTGGTGCTTCTGGTCTCCAGTGCTACATTTGCTAGAAAAGGGCATGCAGGGGAACTGAGATGTGATCCTCTGTCAGGAAGTGGAAGCAGGGAGGTTTGTAGCCAGCTAGAGAAGTGCCAGAGGAGCATTCTGTAAACTGGTGGAGTTCTGGAAATGATCCAATCAATGAGCTGCTCAAAAAGAAATTCAGTATTGAGAGAGTTCCATTCTGCCCCCCACATATATGTTCCCACAAAGTAAAATTCCTTTTTGCCCCCATGAGTGTCTCCCACACTAATACCTCCCCGCGACCCCCCATCAATGTTCCCCTGGTTGAGGGAAAGCTGTGCCCTCTCTTTAAAGTAGGTTTCTATTGGAACTGGTCAGAAATCATCAGATTTTGGTGAAATTTTGAAGTTAAACAATTGTTTAGAACTTTTTTGCTAATGTTTTCCCATGCTTTACTACCAATACCAGAGCAAGCTAACTTTAAAAAAAAAAAAAAAAAAAAAAAAAAAAATTTTGATCACAAAGTTAGGGAAAAGAAAGGGGAAGGGGGAAATATTGAAAAATCAACCAGTCTTCCCCACCCTGCAAGTTTTTCAACCTATGTGACCAAGATTCATAAGGGGCAAGTAACTGGCATGACTGAACACATCAGAATTTGTTAGTAAATTGTGCCTCCAAAAAAAAAAAAAAACAACTGTGCTCATTCAAGCGAATAAAAATGTGCCCTTCCCTCCCCACAAGAGGAATACAGTGTTGGGGGGGAGGGGACGGATGTTCCTAAGAAGTAACTGGAAGTCATGGAGTTTGGGAATTTGTCTCATGTTGCTGTGAGACGCCCCTCTTGCAAGGCTCAGCCACACTGAAAGCCAGCAGAAATTCTCCCCCCATTTGCCATTCTCACAGCAAAGATGGAGAAGGAGGGAGTCAACGAACCCAACCGATCAACGCATTTCTGCTCCCTCCACCTGTGAGAAACATAGATAGGATGATATTTCTGCTCCTCCACCCTGCAGCTCCCAGCCTGGGAAGTGAAAAAGAGGAGGTGAAGAGTCCCTCCCCCTTATGGCTAAAATGGAGTGAGGGAACCACTCTGGCGCTCCCACCCAGGCCTGGGGGAGGAGGATGGAGAAGCCCAGGAAGAGCAGAGGTGAGGCTGGGGGGAGGCTAAATTGAGGCAGGGGCTAATGGGGACTGGGGGGAGCTGAACCAATGGGGGGCATGCTGGATGGGAAAAACTGATGGAGATCTGGGGGACAGGATTAATGGCTGGGCAGGGGGATAGGCAAAGTGGGGTGAGAACTCCTGCAGTGGGGCATGAAAACCTCCTTACCCAATACATTGGGGAGTATGGTGACACTAATTGTCACTCAGACACACTGCCTGAAAAAACAATATATTTTTTTTTAATCATTATTTGGGTGGGTAACACTGGAGTATTACAAAAGGCTCCTTAAATCTACAGCTGGCTTGTAAATCCAGTCTTCGCAGATTTCCAAAGAATGAAAATGGCCAGTGAGAGATGTTGCTGGCTGGCTGCTCCTACCAACAGACTTTCTGATGGAGGTTAAATAAGGACAACCTTCTAAAACGGTAGCATTTTAAAACAGTTGCCTTGTTTTTGCTGATTTGGCATCCCTGGAGAAGCGAGACCTGGAAGGCAGCAACTGAAATTGGCTACACTGCTATTTGGCTTGTTCTGCTTCCATTTCCATGGAAACCGATGTAAGATCAGTGAAAACAAAGCAAAGGTTTTAAAATATGATTAAAAAAAAGTTAACCCTTACTTTAGTTTCGTTTTCCAGTTCTCGTTGCTGTCAAGAACAGCAGAAAACAACTGCTGAGAGCGAAAACAAGGACCAACCCTATACCCTACATCTGATCACCACTGAGATCCAGACTAGGAGAGGCCATTGTGTTCTGGAGTTGGTCAGTCACATGCCTCCTAAAGGACCCAGTCCTACAATGGAGTCCATGCAGGTGGGGCCCTCACTTCTGTAATTACTCCTACTGATGACAGCCAAAGGTTCAGCTTGTTGTGTTGTTAGGGAACTTCCCAGTGGAAAGAAGGAGAATGGAATAAGCAGCAGAAAGCAGAGGTGGAAGGAAGCAAGGCTAAGGGAGTGACACAAGAAACAGGTAGGTTTTTATTTTCCTGGAATAAATTAACCGTGAGTATCAAGACATAAATAATAAGCAGTCTGGCCATGCTGTAAAGTAGCTCAACAGGAGGAAATGGCACCTCTTCCTATTTGGCTTCTAATAGGTATTTGGAAAATTACTCATACTGGGTCAAATAGTGAAAAATTGGCTGAAAACCTGTTCAAATTCAGATTTGGGAACCTGTGTAGTTTTTCTAATTTATTTATTGATTTACTGAGCACCTGTCACAGGTTCTCAGTGTTTCATAACATAGACTGTTAAGCATATGCAGGGCATATTAAGTTTTTATTGGCAGAAGATAATATTACTCATGGACTGGTGGAACCATAGTGAGTTATCCAAACTTGCCAAAACACAGTCAATAGAAACATTTTACCACACTACACCACCACATATTTCATGTATGCTACATTTCATAGGAAGGCTACTTTAGAAAAAAAAATTACACTATAAATAAAATTTTAAAAAATCCTGTATCATATCTCTTGATGGCAAAGTCAGGCTGCTTTAGTTACCATGAGTCATGATGCTAGCTAGATATTGTTGTTATGGTAGGCATGAGACAACCTGACAGCTGGAAAAATAAATTGCAATAAAAATGTTTAAATTCTTTTATACATTAGAATTTTAAATGGCTTTCCTGAAAACTGAGCTGAGGAACCCACCAGTAGATCTCTCTCTGCCACCGAAAACATCACTTACCCATACCTGCCAAATGCCTTCTGTCACTAGTAGTAGTCTTTAAAAACCCCCATTGTGCCAGCCCCAAAACTACAGGATTTTCCTTCCAATAAGGAAGTCAAACAAGTACTTGCTACTTCAGGGCAATTAGAAAGGCTAGAGAGAGCAGGAAAGTCATAAGAAAGAGTGCAACACACCTTCAAGTCTTCCATATGGCTTGATAAGGGACTGTGGAGACATAGAATAATCTGGGTGAAATCCTGATCCCACTGATTTGACTGCTTTGTCACTGACTTCAGTGGGGCCAGGACTTTGCCCCCATGCATAAGTTCCTAGCTGGAAATACTAGTACTGTAGTTCCAAAAAAATTCACAGTCCAGGTTATCTGTATGTGGGGTCATACAGGAATTTCTCCCATGTCAAATAGACAGTGATCACCTTCCTCTGCACGGGAAGCGTGGGTCACTTGCCAGGATTGTCTGGGCATGTCTCACTTCATTATTTCCCTGACATTGTGGCTGCTGCCTTGAGCACTGGCATAACTTGTTCTTTACTGTTCTCTGCCTGTTGTACAGAATAGTCTAGTCTCTTGTGTGAGAGTCTCTGGCAGTTAGACTTTAGTCTAATTTCAGGTCTTGGATATAGGAGCCTAAGCATAGGCTATCTTGGTCTATATAGTCTGGGCCTTGACTTAGCAAAGCATGTAAGCACATGGGTAAGTCGCCCACGAAAGCCAGTGTCACTTAGGCACCTGCTTAACTTTAAGCACATGATTAAATGCTTTGCCTTAGCTTTCTTGTAATGATCTCAGTGACTGTAAGGAATACATTCGAAGAGGAGAACAGACCTCAGGTTTTGAGAGAGATGTCAAAACATATAAAAGAAAATAGATGTATTTAGTATCCACATACATTTCCGCATCCAATTATTACAAGCCAAATTTCAGGATCATATTTTGGTTTACTCTAGATACAAGGGTATACGGACTCTGGTTCTGCAGCAATCGGAAGTCATGAATGAGCATCAAAACTAATCGTGGCATCTGGAAAAGAGGCCTCCTCAGAGTTACGGGTAGTAAACATCACCTGACAGCGCTAAAAGCATGCAGCAGCACTGAGCCTGGGGTGCAGTGCAGGAACACACAGCATTATCTGGAGTGTAAAAGTGGGGTAAAGTCCACTTTAGTACTCCCCCAGCCCTCAGGTAGCCACTGAGCCAGTCCTCTGGAATAAATTAGAGTAGCTCTATTCTCACTAATTCTTTTCTCTCACTTCAGACACCACCAGGCACCCCCTGGCATTCACAGATAGAGAGCAATGAAATCAATGAGAACTGTGGCTTTAACTCCACCCCCCAGGAAAACCAAAGGGAATTACCAGCAGACATTCCCGACTAGATTATTGTTATTAGTTAGGCCACATCTGGAGCCTAAATGACTCAAAGTTCAGTATTCCTGTCGTAGGGTTAAGGTTCTTATTTTTTTTATTGTTAAAGGAGCAAACGGAATTGCTTTAGAAGGTTTCCTTTTTGTTCTGCATGCAGTATCTTATGTGTCTCGGTTTTCAACTAGAAATGCATTCTTGTAACAGTTCTATTTCATTAACCAGCCTGCATGTCATGGGGCCTCCCCACTGCTCTATTTTCACATTAGAGGATCCCATTTGTTTTCCCTGCTTTTGCCCTAAGGATGAATTTCAAATAAAAACTTAAATTCTGATGCCAAAAACCAAACCTACAATTTTTTATTTTTTATTCTATGAAATCATAGGACACAGAGTGGATTCTGTAGCGCCAAGAAAAATATTGTGGAAACATCTTTTCCTCTGGAATAGTATGCAGTGAAAGTGCTTCTTGTTTTATCATGGAGGATTTTCTTTTTAAAAAATATATTTTTGCTCGAGGGGTGATCCAGTGATTTGTTAGCTGCCGTGCCATAACACTGTTTAATGAATTAATCCATGTTTTTTTCAACTGTGATCATACACACTTATGAGATGTCTATAATTATCATGAACAAATAACTGCTCTGTTGAATGTCTGGTGGGTTCATTACAATACATGCAGTTGTTTGTGAACAGTCAATTTTTCCCGCAGTATCGCAAATTAATGCTCAACTGAGTTTTTCTTTCGGTATATTGTATCTCTGCCTCTTACTGTGTATGGCTTGTGCAAGATCTGCTAGGAACAGAGTGCATGACAAGTGATTGCATTGACACCCAAACAGTTGCTTGAGCAACCTTCTGATGTTCTGCCAACTTTCTTTTCCACTGTCCCCTCCCCTGAGCTTGAGATCACTACATACCACTTGCAGTCTCTAAGGGCACTGACGTATGCAAGTGCAGGATCCTGTTCCACACTTTAAGCTTCTTGGCAGGATCTCCTTTGAAAGTTGCAGCCAAAACAGTAGCTGATAGTATTTGATGGCCTTTCCTACTAGTGTTTCAGTCTCTTGCGGACTAAAATTGGCCTTTACTGGCCACGGTGCATCTGCCTTTTTTCTTTAGCTGCCTTACAGCAGTGAGCAGAGGATTTCAAAGCAGTAGGTTTCCATGTCAGCACCAGTAGCAGCTGGGTGGCAAGAAAAGATGAAGAAGGAAAGACAGGTTGTTGTGGGTCAGCAAAGGTTATCATCATCATAGAGGAACTGTGCATAGAGATGTTCAAACAGGAATTATTTCCTGCAAAAGTTTTCAAATTATATGAAGAATTTTTGTTCTTTTGTAAACTTTTTGTGGATGTATCTGATTTTCCAATTCAGTGATTCAAAATGGAAAGCAACTTTTTGAAATAACACGTTTTTCATTTTGGGGCTTCTCCATTCCCTTTCTCTCTTCTTTTTTGGTTTCTGTGTTTTGTTTTCCCCTCGCTTTTATGGAGGAAAAGGTGGAAGGAAATATGTGGGGGAAGGGAGAAGTGTAAAGCAGTTTTTTTATTTCAGTGTAAATTGGAACAAATTTATCTTGCTTCATTTTTTCATTTATAATCACAGTAAAAAATTTAAAAATTTTAAATAAGAAAATTTTCATTAAAATAGTTCTCATTCAAAATGTGCTGATTTTCATAACATTATAAAAGCCATTTTTCATTGACAAATGCAAAAAATTGTCAAGCAGCTGTAGTTATTAATCCGTACATCATGCCTTAATGAGGATTGAAGTGTGAAGCAGTCTGATACAAAGGTCACTTCACTGTCTTGAATCTGATTAGTGCTGAAAACACTTAGATTAATCATGCCAGGCAAGTGGGCTGTCAACATTGTATTTAAAAAATAAGGAACTGTTTTCTTATCACCCATGTCCCCCTCCTGATAGGACCATCATTAATACCCTTAATGAGAAGCTGCACTCACCTTCAGTCGCCAGAGGACCAGCACTCAACCACTCTCTATCTTGATGTACACAGATGACAAAATACGGGCTGCCCCCTGTAACAAGGGACTGACACAGAGTGGAGGGTGGTAAACTCCCCTCCTCTGCTTTAGCCATGCCTTACCAAGGGGCTGATGAGGGGTTAATGGGCAGCAGCTGGCCATGCTGAGCTGCCTGAATCAAAGCCCTGAGATAATTGGCAACACCTGAGTGGCTGCCCAGAACAGGATAAGGCCTCCTTGGGGGGGCGGGGGGGGAGAAACAGTGCTGCCACCTCAGGCAGAGGGAGGTTTCAGACACTCAGCCTGAAGAAGATGAAGAGGAGTAACCCTGAGCCTCCCGCAGCCCCAAGCATGCCCAGAAAAAGGTGGGCCAGTTTATGGATGACTGGGAAGACAAGGATCTGCAGAGAAACACCATAAATAAAGGCGCACGGATGGTTGGAAGCATAAGGCCTCTAGTGTGGTCTGTTGAAGAGCAGAGGGGAAAAACAAGGAGAAAAGAGCGGGGATGTGAGGCCATCCTACAGGGACCATTGGCAACCTGAGCCCTGACCTACATTCTATGCAATGGGTCTGCGCTTTCATCTCCCAGGGGCTTGCAGTGGCCATTCAAGGAGCAAGACCCAGGTGGTAAAGGGGAAGAGGTGGAGGACAGTGGGACCAGAGTAGCACCCCACCTGAGAGCAACACTTCAGCTTTTCATTTATTTTTTGTACCTGTATGTTGCAGGAGATGCAGGAACCTCGCTGCCTACCAGATGACTGTTCCATTGCCCAGCGAGCTGGTCCTCTGCATTATTATTGTAGAAAGTTTTGGCCTTGGAAGAGAACTGCATGAACTAGCCTCAAAAACAGGTCACTTGGCACTGAGATATTAGGCTAGTGGGCTCCCTGGAAATATAGTAGGTTCAAAGGAGATCAAAGGAGAGGGTATTTGCTCCTGCCTGGAAGGGAGGAGGATTGTCGTATGGTCAGGCAACTCCCTTTTTTCCACTGACCTTGTTTGGAACTTGCATACAAGCTGTTTCTGAAGAGTTAGGGGAGGTTTCTGCTGCTGCTATGCACCTTCATTTCCAATTCACAGATTAAATGAAGAACATTTATCTGCCACAGATCTTGAGCAAGGAAAGCAGCACGGTCAAATGATGCTCAAGCTACTATCTCAGTGATATAACGGTGAAGGGATTCCTGACCCCATGAGGAACACACTCCACACCTCAATTTAAAACAGCCTGAAGCTGTTGACTTTCAGGGCAGCCTGTAAGGCTCCTGGGGTTTTTTTTTTTTTTTTTTTTTTTGGCATTTGGGAAGGGCAAGGATCTGGAGGGGTAATTACTTGTCTGCCTCGGGTGCTGAGATAAGTTAGTGCTTACCATACTTGAAAGATGTGAATTCATGTAACTTACCAGTGGCAGATTGTTCCATGTGCTGCTGTAATATGTACCAATAACAGCTTTTCTATCTGAGGAAGGATGATACTTGTGAATTGTATCTTTCCCTGCCTTCCATAAAGGAACAAATGCAAATTCTTAGGCTCTTATGCCCAATTTCCCTAAAAATAGATAACATTTTCAAAATCGCTTATCCTATTTGCCACAAAATATTTGCTTCTAGGATAGTTTGAAAATCTTCAGCTGATAATCTTCTAAATCACACAGTTACTGAGAAGCAATAGAACAGTGATTCCTCTGTTCAACAATCATGTAAGTCTCACTGTTAGAGGAGGAAACATAAGCAGAGCGGATTGCAAGAAACTACACAAACTAGCAAAACAAACAAGGAGTCCTGTGGCACTTCTAAAGACTAACAAATTTATTTATTGCATGAGCTTCTGTGGGTGACAATCCCACAAGCATCTGACGAAGTAGGATTTCCTCCCATGAAAGTTCATGCGATAAATAAATGTTAGTCTTTAAAAGTACCACTAGACTCTGTTTGTTTTGCTGAACTAGACTAACACGGCTACCTCTTTGGAACTACACAATCTAGAGCTCTGCAAAGGCCTTTGCAATGTTTCTCTTCCATATGTACAAACTCAAATAGCAAAAAACAACATTTAATCTTTTTGTTCATGTTAAAATGTATGCCTCTGCTGCACTGTTATCCCATCTGAGGCAGTTCCAATTTAAGTGTCCTTTGTATGCCTTGGGCTGCGGCAACAGGATATCCTTCATTTGTGCATAATGTGCAGATGAGTACTACTTGTTGTTTTCTACGTGTGGTGATGGGTGGGTCCGACAGGGCCTGAACCAGCTGCACCAAGCAGAGGAAAGGTAACTATGGCAACCCAAGTTATCTGCATCCTCCATGCATTTCCTTACCTCCCACACCCACACACCATATTCTTTCCCACCCAGAACATACACGTATAGAACCACCAACCAGCTGGCAGGATGGGGACACTTTCTTGCTCCTGTAGAACTTCTTCGTTCTATGTTTAGGGACTCAGCTGCAAACTGAGATCATCTAACAGACAAAGAGTGTAAAGGAGGGTAACAGTGAAAAGGCAGAGTTTGCAGTAACATAGATGGGGCGTTGGATTTATTACCTTTGCTGTAATATTCTAGGTTTATTGACTCTGCTTCAGTTTTTAACCCTGAGCTGCAGTCAAGCACCAGTTTCTCCTTCTTCTGTGCCCCATATCAAACCCAGCTACAGTTTTGGCCGGACTTTCCTGGGACTCGATAAATGCAATGCCTGCATCGGAACATCGATTTGCAAGAAATTCTTTAAAGAAGAAATAAGGTCAGAAACTCCACACAATAATTTTGAAAACATTCTGCATAGTAACCTGAAAACTGATTGTTAACATTTCCAAGTACTTTAGAGAAAAACAATTCAAAATTTAACTTATCCCCAGCTTTCCATTACGGTGCCAAATAAATATAAATAATATGTATTAGTATTATTAAGAACACAGTCACCACCAGATTTCAACTCTGAATATGATTTTTAAAGTAAAGTCAGTTAAATTTCTAAGCTTTAACTTTTAGCTGGTAAGTTGGCTTTGAAGCAACACAAGAGGTGTGGGGGAAAGAAACTGTACGCCAGTTTACTTAGATGTCTGTGAATTATTTTCTGCTAAACAGCTGACCAGACAGAATTTGCCTTTACAAATTTAAGTTACTGATCCACTATTAGTCACTGTAAACATGGCATAAACCTTAAGAGCTACATTTTTTTTTTAAATGTTAGCACCATATGTACCACATGAAATATATAGAATTTCATGCACCTGTGAGTTAAGTTCAACCAAGATATAAATCTGCAAGCACAAAAACAACAGGTACTTTTTCACATAAAATATGAAGAACCAAATGCATCTGGAGTTTTCATTAAGAGCTTGAGGACAACTGCAGAAAATGCATGTGATTCTAGGTGAATTAAACATGCACTCAAGCAGCTATCAGCTTGGTTTTATAATTTTCAAGCTCAAAAGAAAAACACACCAGATGATACTAGGAACAATGTTACTATGGTAGATGCGGAGAAAAAAGATGATTTACAGAGGAAAGGTTTATTGTTTCTATGATGATTTATAGAACTCTTTTAGAGATCTAAGAGCCTCAGGTTTGAGGGAAATTATTGTTAAAACTAATTTAATACAGTAATATAACTGGAATAACTTCAGATACATTACCATTTTTATCTTCAAGCTATCATTTAAAATGTGGTATAGTGAAACCATAAGACTTTTCCCAGATAGGTTTAGCAATACTACAGACTCATCGAGAATTTTTTTATCTGCACTGTGGTAATGGTGAGGTGCCCCACTATGCAAGGTGCTGTTCAAATACATAACAAAAAGATGGTCCCTGCCCTGAAGATCTTACAATCCTAATAGTTCTGGCATTGCTACTTTGACTGGTACCTAACACAGTCAGTCAACATTATAAGGCACTATTAATCAATGTAAGAGAAGCAGGAAGGAGCCATACTCCTGTCTAATTGTTTGTACTACAGTAGTGCAGAGCAACCCCAATAATGATCATGCCCCATTGTGCTAGGCAGTTGACAAATGATTAATTGTCCCTGACCCAAAAAGCAGAGTGAATGTACAAGCACCACATTAAATACATATGGTTAGATCCACAGCTGGAATAAATCAGCATAGCATCACATATTTCAATTCAGTAATGTTGCTTGGTACCAGCTGAGGATCTGGACTCTATAATAATAGTAGCCATGGGTCTTTTGTACCAGGAGCACCATAACCTGAAGGTGCTCAGATAATTACTCCTCCTTTAATGCTGGACACTCACACTGAGACATGCATACAGTCAGAGAGTTTAAGGCCGGATGGGACCACCACATCATCGAGTCTGACCTCCTGGATGTCCCAGGCCACCCACAGCAGCCAGCATTTACACTCTAAACATATATGCTAGTAATAGAATTGGCTTTCTACAGCCATTGAGGTGAGAGCATCAGCAACTCAGCCAAAGGGAACAGATTTCTCATGCATCCCTATTAAGGCCAGCACTATTTGTAGCAGGTTAAGCATCAGTAAGCTCTAGATGTTTGTGTGACAGCCCAGTTGATACCTTAACACAAGGTTGCTAAGCTGTATAGCCAGCCAAAAAAGTTCCATACATTTGCTTTACTCCTCTGAGTTATTAGGAGTAATAGGAACAAAGGGCCGGCAATGTACTCACTCCTTCTCCTGCAAAGTCTAGCACAGAACTGGGGCTGGACTGGTAAACTGACACATTCACTATCCACATTGCCTTTGAGAAATATATGGAGGCTCCATAATGTCAGAGCACTTCTCCTATGAGCGCACTGTAAATCTATAAATAGCATAGTACGTATTCTTTAAAGGAGGCATTCCTTGTTGGTTTTCACAGTGGGGTTTTGTCTCACTAAAAGTAGTGAAGCAATAATTATTAAATTCTCTGGGATAGTTACAGTTTACTCAGTTCAAGGCAGCAAAGTGATGACAAGCCGTGTTTCTGCTCTGGGCATTGTAAAAAGAATAAAGAGTGTAAAGCTCTGATTGTAAAAGAATAATATAAAACATAGTTTTACATTTCTTTTCAGCAGTGCCACTCTTTCTGGCTACCTAAGGCTTTTCAGGACTGCAGTCTAGTCTTGTAACTCGTTCCCAATATACAAATGCTATTCTTAAGAGGAAGAGACTTTCAATGAGACCTGTACTCCTAAATTTTTCAGGTGCTTTTGAAAACCTCCCCCCATACACCTAAGCTGGACAGCACCATCAACAAAGCAATTAATCTATTTCAGTTAGAGCATACTTAGTTAAGTTTTTCCACCAATCTGCCTGCCTGCGTGCTGGAATAACGATTCAGGAAATAAGATCTGTGAATGAGGATGGGAAACAGGATGACTGCGTTTTCTTCCCAGTACTGCTACTGACTCATGTCTTGGTCTTGTGGTAATCACTTAACCTAGCTTTGCCTACAGTTGTGTGTGCAACAAGTGTACTAATTTCTGCCTGCAAGGTGTGTTGAAAAGCTTAATTAATTTGAAAAACGCTTTCAGATCCTTAGCAGAGAGACATTCTAGAAGAGCAAATTATTATTGTGGCACCACCCACTGATGGAACTTTGGGACTGGAAAGTACATGATGCCATCAGTGCTGGCTATGTGCGATGCCCAGTGCAAGAATACTTAAGACAATGTTGGATTCCACAGAATTGTGTTACTATGCCCTATGTTTGCTGAGGAAACTTGCATTAGTTTGTACTCAAAATAATGATCAGAACTGGACTTCATGCAGCTATACATTGCACAGTATAAGTGGCAGCCATTTGACGATATCTATGTGATCCTTTGGGCACTAAGTCCAATGCACATGCACATTTGAATTATTCAAATCACAAAGCACATCTGCGCTCAATTTTTTAAAAAAATGTTGCCGATTGGGGCTGTGTTTGCATGTATTGTATGCTGCCTGCTGCACGGATTGTGTCTTTCTGTGTTTGTGCAATGCCTAGAATGATGGAACTGTGTACAGATTGGGGATTTGGGGTACTATTGTACAAAACAAATACAATATAGTAAGAAATAATTACTTTATTTTGAAAACCCCACCCTAACACATTTAAAGAGATGAAGAATGAAATTAAAAAGAACATATTCAGATCACAGATGGAGGTTTGATTTCATATTTGACAAAAATCCCTAACATAGACAGGGTTAGATACCACGTTTCCCTGAACCTCAAATTCTACAAGTACTGGGCTTTAGAACATTCAAGTTCCAGCCAAACTCCACCTCTAATGCTAATCTTTGCAAGTATGCCTCTGGTTAGACTCAAGTTAACTAACCACAGCTAAGAAAAGGTGGGGAAAAGGCTGGTGACTGTATGAGCAGTGACATTTGACAAGGGTCAATGGAAGTATACATGGGAATAGCATGAGCGTGTAGAGTCAAAATTAGGAAAGCCAAGGCAAAGAACAAATTACAGCTGGCAAGGAACATTAGTGACAAGAAGATGTCAGAAAAAAAAAAAGAAGGTAGGAGATGGTGTGGATCCACTGCTCAAAGGAGAAGGTGAGTTGGTAATGGAAGATGATAGGAAGGTAGAGTTGCTCAGTGGCTACTTTTCTTCAGACTTCTCACAAAAAACAACATGGGAACAGATGATTAGTGAAGTACCATAGACAATAAAGAGAAAGGAATGCAGATTATGATAAGTAACGAACATGTCAGAGATCTTCTGACTAAGTTGAATGAATTCAAATCAGCGGAGCCTGATGCTATTCACCCCAAAGTGCTGAAGGAATTAGCTGAAGAAATCTCAGAGCCACTGTGTGACAGGGCAGCCCCGCCCCACACTGCAGGAACCCAGCAGACTCTGTGGGTGGATAAGGCCTCGCCCCTTAAGCCCTGCTGGGCATGCTCAGCCTGCAGTTTCACTATAAAAGGGAGCAGCTCAGTTCAGTCTGGGCTGACCAACAAGGAGGAAGGACCTCTGCCAGCAGCTCCTGGCTTTGAGGAGCTCCCACTGCAGGAGAGGGAACCCCTGAAAGGAGCCAGTTGGAGCAGACGTCCTGGGTCAGCCACCAGGAGCCTGACCTGCAGGCAATGGCTTCAGCCTTTGGATCCTGGGATCCCACGGAGCAGCAGCTGACAGTGACCGGGGGGAGTTGAGGAGGCCGGAGATGAATATAGGCCGAGCGATAACGGCTGGCACGGGTAGGAAGTAGCCCAGGGGCCTGGGTTGTGGAGTCGGAGGGGTTGGCAGCGGGTCGGTGTGTTGTGGTCTGGATCCCTGCTGGCCTGGCGCTGGACCCCCAGTGCCGATAGGGCCCTGGGCTGGGACTCAGAGTGGGAGGGCCTGAGTCCCCCTACCCAGGGTGACCCATCCCGGAGGCAGTTGCCCCTATAACTGCCCTGCAAGGGGGATGCAATATTGACTCTGTGGCCGCTAGGCCGGATTACCCTCGAAAGAGGGCAAGATACTGACTCTGGCCGCTAGGCTGGACTGCCCTGCAAAGAGGGCTGAGATAGTGACTTTGTGCCCCCTAGGCCAGACGGCCTGGAACTCAAGAGGGGGGCACATTAGGCTGGTAAGGTTGCGGATGCACCCTCCTTGTTTGCACCCCCCCATACTTTCCCCATTTGGGGGCACAGTGGAGGGCGTGGCCCGCAACATACTGACAATAATATTTGCAAACTCATGGATGACAGGAGAGGCCCAACTTAGTGTCCACATTAAAAAGAGGGGAAAGGAGGAGCCAGGGACCTAGAGATCAGTCAGCCTAGCTTAGCTACCCAGAAAGCTACTAGAGCAACATATTAAACATTCAATTTGTGAATACCTGGAAGATGAAGGGGTAGTCAGTAGGAATCAGCATGTATTTACCAAGAACAAATCATGCCAAACCAGCTTGCTTGCTTTCTTTGACAGCATAACCTGTTTGGTGGATAAGGGGGAAAGTGGTGTACATAATAAAATCTGGAGTTTAGCCAGGCTTTTGACAGAGGCCCATGTGACATTCTGAAAGCTGGAGAACTGTGAGCTCAGCAGAACTATTAGGTAAAAACAGAATTGGTTAAATAACCAGAAACAAAGAGTATCTATTAATGGAATGATGTCCAATTGGAGAGAGACATATCAAGTGGGGATGTGTTTTAACATCTTTATTAATTACTTGGATGTAGGAACAAAAAGCATACTGAGTAAATACAATTTTAGGTTGCATTAACAGAGATATAGCATTCAAGTCATGGGAAGTAATATCGCTCTACTCAGTTCTAGGTAAGCTTCAGTTGGAATACTGTGTCTGGTTTTGATCACCAATATATAGACAGGATGCAGAGAAACTAGAAAGGACCCAGACATGAGTGACAAAGATGATCAAAGGGATGGAATGCAAGCCTTACGAGCAAAGGCTGAAGGAACTGGGCATGTTCAGTTTGGAAAAGAGAAGATTAAGGGGGAGTATGATAGCTGTCTTCAAATACTCAAAAGGCTGCCATAAAAAAAAAGATTTAAAAAAAAAAAAAGTCATCTCTTGTCAGAGACAGCAGGACAAGACAATGGGTTCTCGCTACAGCATAGCAGATTTAGAGTAAATCTCAAGAAAAGCTTCCTTACTGTAAGAACAACAAGACAATGGAACAAACTGCTTCACTAGAGGCTTTCAAATAAAAGGCTGGACAGCCTGTCTTGTATGATTTAGACACAACAGATGCTGTATTTTGGCAGGATGTTAATCATGACACATGCTGTCCCTTCTAACCCCACAGTTCTATCTGCTATTGTACCAGTGCATCAAAGCCCTTGTATATACAGCCCGCAGTTTTCAGTGGCAGTTGAAGGGAGATATGCATGTTATTTTAAGTAACTTGTGTATCTCCCTTCAACTCCTAACGCATACTTACTGTGGTGTCCTCAGTGTGCTGAGTTGACAGGAAATGGCCTCCCATTGACTCAGTGCTATGCTACTTGCCAGGGTGGTCTTCAGGGATCAGCTTCCTGATTGACTGACCGGGTCTTCACAGATCCGCTCAAAGAATCAGGTAGAGCAATCTGACGGCAGCGAATTTGCCACCATCACTGAAGACAAGCTCATAAAATAACTTGCATATGTCCCTTCTACTTCCTAACGCCCAGCAGGTCCACTGCACTGAATCAAAGGAAAACACCATCCCTTCAACTCACACTACTCCAGTTCAGGAACTGGAGTTAATGCACCAACTCCCCCAATCAATTGAGTGGGTCTATGAAGTGGGATTTTCTCCCACGAAAGCTCATGCAATAAATAAATCCTGTTAGTCTCTAAAAGTGCTACAGGACTCTGTTGTCTTTCTACAATAGACTAACATGGCTACCCCTTTGGAATGTAACTAAATTGCACATCTTGAATGGAACCATTCCTGGAGTTGCCTTGCGAGCATTCTCAAACAAACCCCAACCTAAGTAACTTTAAAATGGAGCTTGATGAATGTGATTCTGACTGCAGTAGCAGGGGACTGGACTCAGTGGCCCAGAAGGTCCCTTCCTGTCTTATATTCTCAATTTAAATGAGTTCTTGTGAAAGTTTATACAAGAGCAAATTTTTATTTTGGGGGTGGGGTGGCAGAGAGATGACTGCTTGAAACAAGGGAATTTTACCATTCTGCCTTTGGAGAAAAAGGCTAACAATATGGTAAAGTTCTCTATGTGGAAAATCACAAACTAGGAATGGATTAAATGTATTAACACTTGAAGTACAATCCTAGAGCAGAGACTATAATTAATTCCCTTATTTCTTGGTGCTGTTTTCCTCACTGAATGTCAAAAAGGTTTCAGTTTTAGCTTTCAAACTTACTTTATTCTGTTGATGTCATTTCATCTATTTATGGCTATGCAACCCTAAAAGGAGTCTCTTGCCAAACCTATTTTATCTTTAAATTATTAATACTAATTTATGGCAAAATGAAATTAGGAAATGCTTTCCCATGCCACCAGAGATGATTATAATTAAGAAAATGTTATTGGCATGAAACGTTTGACCTTAGGCTAACAAAAGGTTAGAGTTCAAGCTGCATTATTCAAGTGTGTTACTTGCAAAATACTCAGCTGTGTCCCTGAATTATTACATATGAAATGTGTGTGTGGGCAGGGCTGAGGGGGCTGATAGAAGAAAAATCTTCAGAATTCAATTACATGGCCCATATGCTTCCCTCCTGTGCAATATTGTGTGACGGGGAACAAATTAGTGAAAAATATCTATGACTACACAGGAGCTGCATACCCAAAGTGGGGAGGACAGGCACCCAGTCCTCCAAAATCCTGCCCAACTTTGCACTCCCACGAGGCACCCTGTGCTATCTATGAGAACACAGCAGGCCCAATAGCCAGGCTGCCACTGGCTGCCAGACCGAACTGTGCTGTGTAGTTTTGTTTGGAGGACGACGGGCCCCCAGGACATCGTATATGTGAATTCTGGCCCAAGCAACATTAATTTTTCAGAAGGTTTCTCTCATTCAGGGCTGTCTTTTGGGGGAGGCCAGCAGAGCAATTGCCCTGAGCCCTGTGGTTTTATGGGCCCCGTTGTAGCCTGCGCCCGGCAAGGGACAGGGCGGGAAGGCAGAGCAGACTCTGGGCCAGCCCGCCCCTCTCTTCCCCCCCCCCCCCCCCCAGGGTAGAGCAACTGGCCCAGAGGCGGAGTGGGAACACAGAACCCAGCTCTGAGCCAGCCCGCCCTGCCTCTGCGTCAGCCTCGAGTCCCAGGCTGCAGCCGGGCCAGCTACCACCAGCAGCCTCAGGTTCCCGGCCGGGGCTGGCCCCCAGCAGCGGCCTTGGGTTCCTGGCTGGGGCTGGGGCCAGTTCCCGCTAGCAGCAGCAGCTCTGGATCCCCAGGGGGGCAAAGTGGGCCAGCCTGTCCCACCCCTTTCTAGTGCAGTGGAGCAGGGGCCCCCTTAGGTCGATTGCCCTGGGCCCCGCTTCCCCCAAGAGGCAGCCCTGCTCTCGTTTGAGTGGGGAAACAAAATTCCACCTTCCTTTGGCTGTCCATTTTTCTCTGGTGGCCTAGGGACTGAGGGCAGAAAAAAGGCTACCCAGAGCGGGGAGCATCTTGCAGAGTAGAACTGATTGGAACAATGGAACCGTTTTCCTTCAGAAACACTGATTAAGCAAAAATTTAAAACCAAAAAACCACAGAAATGTATTGATTTCATCAACACTTCCAATAAAAATTTTTACTTTTGTATTATATTGCAATAGAGAGTAGTAAAGATGAAGTGCTTCAACCATGTCCAAATGAAAAGCGATAGCATGTAGTCAGGTGATTTCAATAAGGTCATCTCTGTATTTCTAAACCAAAATTTCAGAACATTTTACATGGGAAATTTTGACTTTTCTTTCTCATTCCGGATGAAAAGAAAAGAAAGGTCAAAATGCAAAAATCTCCCATGGAATAGAAATTCCGAGTTTTGACCAGCTTTGCTGCCGTCATTTTCTCCAACTAGGTGGCTTCACCATGCCATCTGCTGCAGATTTTGTTCTCTACACTGCAGGAATTGAGGTTGCTTGGGAATCCTCTGCACTATCAGTTTTTTATACACACCATCACAGCAGTTTGGGAGAAAAGAAAAAAAAAGGGAGACTTGAAAGTGAATTAGCAATTCAAATAGGAACTAATTGGTGCTATTTAATGCACTTGTCTTCTGGATGGAGAAACACAGTTCAGACCTCAGAAGAGACTTGTTTACCTTACAAAATCACCACCCAATGCAGCATGGCTGGACATATGGTATCACCACAGGATGAATATCTGAAATGGAGCTGGATTATATCCATTCTGCTACCAGCAGTGAGAACCACTACTCCAGCAGGAACTGTAGTGAGGAGACACTAGCGAGGCAGTGGTAATGCATGAAGCCCACAAAGAAGCATTAACTGATAACAGTCTTGATTCCTGGACAAGTTATCATGTTCATAGCCTAAACTGAGATTTGGGTTCATCTGAGGCTGACATTAAAACACGTAGCACTTGCTCATGCATATAACATAACTGGACATGTAATTCAGATATTTGTGCATTCACACACGACTCCTAGTAAGGTGCCTAATTGGCCCATGTCCAATACAAGAAGAGGCTGATACACTGCGCCTGTCAAATGAGATATTTGCCTTTGAAGTGCAAGTTAAAGCTCCTGCAGCACAGTTTTAATAGAGGGGATATTAGAGGTGCCTTGTGATAGCGATGATCCAGATTCCCAGGTCTATTGCCACTGTAACCCATGTAGACCTACTGAGGGTGGGTTACTGTTGCTGGGCAGATTAGCTACCCACAACTAGAAACTTCTAGAAACAGGGAGTGGTAGCATTTTTGAGCATGCTCCACAGGGTGTCCTGCTGGTGTGATGTGGTGTGGTCAGTCAGATCACATGGGAGCAACAGTCTGTGCAGACAACAGGCAGGAGCTGCCTTGAGAAGAGCCCATGTGCTCAGTTTTCAGGAGAGAAGCTGAGCCAGGAGTGAACAAGATGTTTTCTCCCTCTAATGGAGTCATCTGCAACAGATTTTGCAGACATGCATATGGGACTGAGGGCTGGTTGCAAAGGAGAAGGAAAAGCCTGCATGGAATGCTACAGAAGATTCCTGCAAAGAAAGAAGAAGAGGACAGCTATTTCTTGCCACTCTACACTTGAACAAAGTCTGTAGCTCACAGTTGGGTGAACTCCACCTGGACTTTGGGACTCTTGGGTATCTTTCATGCAGGGTTTCTGGAGGGATTGTTCTTGGTTAATTGTATTTTGTTTTCTTAGGATAAGGTTTATTTAGTTAGTAGTTAATAAAGTTCATTGTTATGTTTGTTTTTAGTAGTATTTTAATGTGGGAGGGTAACTGAGCAATCTTTGCTGTGAGTCCCGTACAGACTGGATCCTGGGTCTCCAGCTGCTTTCTCCACAGGGATTGGGATTGATTTCTGTGAGGCACTGGAGAAGGGCAATTGAATGAATTTTAGCCCACCCGAAGGTTACACCACACCTCCCCTTGTACTCATTCCACTGCCAGTATTTAAGTATTTTGGAAGATGCTTTGAGATCCCTTGAGTATGGAAGGTGCTTTACAAAATTTAAAGTTATGCTATTCCTGCTAAAGAAAGTACTACTTCAGGTTACCTCAGTTTTGTTTCACTGTCTGTACTAGTAGTGACTCAGCAGCTTTTCTACACTCCTGAGGTATATTACACTAACAGAAGAAAGGTGATTTTAGATCAGAATAACTGGCAGGACAGTGTGAGACAAGGTGGGTAAGTTCCAGAGGGGTGGCTGTGTTAGTCTTTTGCAGAGAAACAAACAGAGTCCTGCGGCACTTTTAAAGACTAACAGATTTATCACATGAGCTTTCGTGGGAGAAAATCTCACTTCGTCAGACGCTTTGAAGATGATGGTGGGTCCGGTGTGTCTCTGTCCTATGAGCTGGTGGTATAGCGTTGTTGATTCCAGAACATTAGAGTGATAAGCACGGTGAGGTAATATCTATTACGGGACTAACTTCCGTTGGTACGAGAGACGAGCTTTTGGGCTAATAAAGGGCTCTTCCTCAGGTCCGACAGAACTCTGTGTCAGGTCAAGAGCTTGTCTCTCTCATCAATGAAAGACAGTCTCCTAACAGATACTGCCTCATCAACCTTCTCTCTCTCTAAGGTCCTGGAACCAACACAGCTACACCACCACCACTTAGGACAGTGTGACAGACTTACAGACCTCTATGTTCTTTCACAGGTCTCTTGAGAATCTTTTGAGTTCCACTTTTTTCCACAGCAGCCCCGTACATTGTGATGCGCTGTAATCCCATGGATGCCTTAACCCTTTTACTCCTGTCTAAGTGTAGGCTCTATGTTCTCTGTACAGCATGAAGATATGAGGAAACCCCAAGGACTCAGCTGAGTTCCAAGTAATAGTTTACTAGCTAGACAGAGTCATGCAAGGCCTATTGACACCTGTACTCTGCTACTCCGGCGGAATTCTGGTGGCTTCTGCATCAGGGGACGGGGTGGCTCACTAGAGTGCTACTACACTATTTAAAGAGCTACTACCCAGATCCTATAACAACTCTTTTCCCCTAACTGTTTGTAACTACCAGCTATAAACATGAAATGAGAATCTGCATTGTTACCCAAAGATATCTTTCCTCTATTGAACATGCACACTTGTTCCTAAGTACAAGGCTACTGGTTTGAGGTTTTGCTCTTAAATGTAACTGAGCACACGCACATACACAACAATTTGCATAAGGTTTGCAAACAGGCCTGTGGAATGGGGAAAGAGGAATATTCACAAAACAAAGGTGGGAATTCCTAAACTTGCTAGGACCCTTTTCACCGTTCCCCTCAGTGATTTAAAACATTTTAGAAATGATCAGACTCCAGGAGCTAGAAAAAAATAAGGAACTGGAAACGGTGCCTGAACTGCCCAATTTCATGTGGCTTATTAACACTGACTCCATTGGGAACTTGCTTTGGTTTGGCAGGTTTGACAGCTGGCTCTCTTCTCATTTAAAACTGCCTCCTGACCACCTTCCCAGTTATACCGGCAACTACACAGATGACAGCAAAAGCTGGCGGCTGGTTGAGATCTCCAGGTTAACCACCAAATACCAGCATGAACAAGCTGACAAGAGAATCTGTGCTTCCCTTTCCAAGACAAAAAGCTGCAGCATCGAGCGGGTCTTGAGGAATACGGAGAGATTCCAGAAATGGCTGAAAGCAAAGCGCCTCACACCAGACCTGGTGCAGGTTGGTATGCAAGGTCCTAAAATGCACTGTTAATGTGGAGCACAAAAGTTTGGCAGCTACTGCTGTTACCTCCTGAAACGCAGTCTGGGGAAAATCTTGTGTTTATTGTTTAAACTTGATAAAGAAGCAAAGACAGTGACTCACTGTAGCAGCCCAAATTCTAAGGTTGCAGGACTCCAGAAGAAATAGGATTTTGAATTTCTTAGAGCAAAAGTAGAAGGGGAAAGTGCCTTCAGCCCGTCCGTGCCATGTGAATGATTCCCACAAAGGACAGAAAATGAACCAGAGGTTAATAGCAAAACCTGTCTATTTTAGTTTTCTTTTGTAATTACCAAGACTAGAACCGTGAGCTTTATATCAAAGCTCCTTCGATTCCATTCCACCATCTCTGCTGCTCATGACTGGTGCATCAACCTTTTGTGAAGCAGCTTACTGTAAATGACTGACAGGAAGGGCCGATTGGGAATGGCTAGAAAGGACAAGAATAAGCCCCAGGGAGGAGAGGTAGGATGAACCAACAAAGTCTTTAAAACTAGGAATGTTTTTAAAGTGAAGGAGGGTTGAGACACCACATGACTATAAAAATAGAGCAGGGAACACAGATGTGCAGCAAACTGGTAAGATTTTATGACCCTCTATTCTCCAAGCTGTGACTTGGCCCATAATGAGCAGAAGCTATAATTCAGTTCCAAACTTGTCTAAATTCAAGGGCTCAAATCTGAATCTTCCCACAGTTCAGGGTGCTTTAATTCAGTGATCCAATTTGATCCATTAGAGAAATACTGAGCCATGTATTTGTTGATCATCTCAATATGGCAAACCTCACTCATTCAAAAATCAAAGTCAAGCCCCTCTAAATTCTGAGATTAAAAAATAATTAAGGCTGCTCCTCCCCACCCCCCATTTTTCTCCTGGTGTCCGAGACCTTAAGGTGCACAAATGAGGTATGCAGGAATCAGGTCTGGCTCCAGTTCTGTTCAATATCTTCATCAATGATTTAGATAATGGCACAGAGAGTGAACTTACAAAGTTTGTAGACCACACCAAGCCAGTAGGGTTTCAAGTGCTTTGGAGGATAGGATTAAAATTCAAAATGATCTGGATGAACTGGAGAAATGGTCTGAAGTAAATAGGATGAAATTCAATAAGGACAAATGCAGAGTACTCCACTTACAAAGGAACAATCAATCGCATGCAAACAAAATGGGAAATTACTCCATAGGAAGAGTACGCTGGAAAAATATCTGGGGGCGTCATAGTTAACCATAAGTTGCATATGAGTCAACAGTGTAATGCTATGGCAAAAAAATAAAAACATCATTGTGGGATGTAAGCAAGACACAAGAAATAACTATTCCCCTCTACTCTGTACCGAGTAGGCCTCAGCTAAAGAATTGTGTTTAGTTCTGGGTGCCATATTTCAGGAATGATGTGGAAAAATTGGAGAAAGTCCAGAAAAGAGAAACAAAAATAATTAACAGCCTAGAAAACATGACCTATGAGGGAAGACTGAAAAGAAAACGGGTTTGTGTAGTCTCGAGAAATGAAAACCGGGGGTAGGCGGGTAGGAACGACAAGTGATAATCATTTTCAAGTAGATAAAATGTTACAAAGATGAGGGAGAAAATCGTTCTCTAACTTTTGAGGATAGGATGAGAAGCAATGGGCTTAAACTACAGTAAGGGCAGTTTATGTTGGACATTAGGAAAATACTCTTAAGTGGAATAAATTGCCTGTAGAGGTTGTGGAATCCCCATCATTAGAGATTTTTAAGAGCAGGTTAGACAAACACCTGACAGGGATGGTCTAGAATAGTGGTTCCCAACCTTTTTGGCCCGAGGGTCACAAATATAACTTTTACAACCCTGAAGGGCCACCAGTCGAATTAATTACAATTTAATTAATTAAATTCAAATTAAATTTTAATTATAATTAATTGATTGATTGGTTAATATTTTTTAATACGTAGACTGGTGGCCTTTCAGGTTTCTAAAAAAATGTATTTTTGGACCTTGAGCCATAAAAGGTTTTTAAGAAAAACCTCAACTATTGCACAGCTCCTGATAAAATCATGGGAGTTGCCAACACTGAACCCTGCTACAATGATGATTCGCCAGTTCCCCTTGTCACTGAATAAATCACTGGGTAACAGGGCTGGATTAAGGCAGGGACATTAAGGGCTCCAGCCCCAGGCTAAAAGGAGGCCGCACTGCCCTGCAAAAATCTGGCCTGAGTGCTGCTACACCAGCCCATGCAACACCAGCAGGGCCCCTGTAGCTCAGGCTGGCCTGGCTGGGGGGGGGCCCCAGCATAGTGACCCAACAGCACTCCCAGCCCTTGCCCTGGAGCACCTCCACCACCCGCCATCTATGTAGGCTGGCTGGCCTGTTCCTCCCCGCCCGTGGGCTAACTGGTGTGCCCAAGCAGGTCTGGAGCAGATCAGCCAGCTCAGGGGCAGGGTGGGAGCACCGTGTATCACAGCCTCTGGCCCCACAGCAGGTGGTCTGCATCAGGCCCTAGGTGCTGCCTGCCCCACCCCCATCACCATGACTGGCCTGTCTGTGGGCCCTGGGTTCCCCACAGTGCCAGCGGAGCCCCAGCACCCAGGGTTGACCTGCTTCACATAGCTGGCAGGTGGAGTGCCACTGTGGTAGGGGGAGCCCACAAAAGCAGACAGCCCTAGGGCCCCAGGCAGCTTAATCCTACCCTGCTGGGCATTTTTCAAAAATGTGTCCGTTTCAGATTTTTTGTTTCTTCTGAAAGGTCAGCCTTCCCCCCCCCCCCCCCCCGTTCCTAGCTGGGGGATTCATAGCATGCCACAGTCCTTGGTGAGGACAGCACAATTAATTTTTAACTTGGATCCCTTCCTTCTCTGTCAGCACCAGTGACTAACTCTCTCCTAAAGGGCAAGGGGAGCACCTGCCTTCTCAGCTGATCCCACTGTGCGCTGTGGAGGCGTCAAATGAAAACGCCACTCTGAGAGGACATCCAAGATTCCCTCAGAAGCAGAGTGCATGTGTCCTACCCCAGAGCACAGCAGGACTCACTCCAGAGGCCTGGAACGAGCCCAGAGGCATCAGACTAGGATTTCTATTTCTAAATCTCTAGACCAGCTATAGCAACATGTGTCATGCAAGAGGAAGCCTGCTGGCCTTTTTATTGGAATCCTTAAATGTCACCGGGTAAGGGGGGGGCGAGACAGGTCTGTCAGTCACAGTCCCGGCTTCAGGAAAGCCGCTGGGTGGTTACTGCCATGAGGGAGAAGGAGGAGAAGACTAGAGAGATAAAAGGCATATGGTGCGAGCTGATAATCAGGCAGCAGAAAAGGCAGAAGCAAGTTTTAAACAAACCAGCTCTAGAGAAGTACTGAGCTCTGAGCACCTGCTGCAGAACATGAGAGGATGACTCCGTCCCCATGCCAGCCAAGCGGCAGGACCCCACTTTTTGCTGAGGATGGCTTTCAGACAAGAGACAGACATCACCCGTCCCCTAAGCCAGAGGCAAAGGATTGTAGTGACTGCAAACAGAGGGACAGGAGCAGGTCAGGTGGCTCAGGCTGGGTTGGGAGGAGGATTATTCAGACAAGTGTTTGTGCTAGAAAGTGTCACTCTGCATGGTGGGGATCTGCTTTGAAGGGGTACCTCATGAAAATGGCACCCTAGTCTAACATACCAGATCTTTTCCTTGGGTGCATTCACCCAGCTCTGCTGACTACAAGCAATCAGGAGTTTCTTCTGCTTTTTACCCCAGCAGAGCAAGCACAGATGAGACTGACTGAGCCACAGCCCCATAGGATTGTTGACTAAATTACTGTCGGGACACCTGTGTGTAAACAAGGGAATGGCCCTGCTAAGTGGGGACTTTTCCTGTCTCAGACACTACCCCACTGGAGTAGGTTAGGGAAAGAATCTGAGTTCTCACTCCCACTCCCTTTCCTCAGAGGCCCTCCTGACTGCGAGCAGCCCTCTCCCACTCTCCTGTGTCACAGAGCCCTCACAACCCCAAGGAGGTTGGACCCAGGATTCCTGGGGGCTCGATCCCCAACCTTGTCTTGGTCACTTAGGGCAGAGTGTCTCCACTCCAAGCTGCCCTCTCTGAACTAGACACTTCCCTGACCCACTGATTGATGCCTCTAATTTATTTAACAGCAGACAACTAAAAAAAATAAAAAAAGATGAGAATGATTACAGACAAACACCCAGCACCAACCCATAGGCACAGGGGCACCCCACACAGCATCGCTGGGGTGTAAGGGATGTCCACGGTCTGTTTCTCACAGGTCCGAGGACTCCTGCCAAGGTCTTGGGTGCACTGCAGGGATGTCACGGGTCAGACACTTGGTCTGGAGGTGGCAAAGCACCCCCGGGCGCTAGGGCGCAGAGCCCTTCTCCCCAGCATCGGCTCCATCAGGGTCACAATACCTTTCTCAGTCCAGCCTGCAAGGCCTCAGGGCTGGTGACGTCTCCCTGCCCAGGGTCACCCTCGCTCTCCCCAGATGCCCACTGCCCTCATTTCCAGATGGTTCCACCCCCAGCCCCAATCTGCCTCAGCACAGCTGTTACTCAGCTCTGCTCAGCTCCCTGGGCTGGTCCTCTGGCCCTGGCTGCAACTCTCCTTAGCTCGGCACTGCTCTTCCCAAGCAGCTCCACCTCACAAAGAGGATGGGACCCCCTTGAC
>ML685798.1:19162388-19180051 GCA_007922175.1 Pelusios castaneus | reverse complement strand
CCCCCTCCTTTTTAGTCTCAGTAAAGGTGGTCCCAAACCAAAATCCTAGATTTCAAATACCTCTGCTAAAATCCAAATATGGATCCAAATTTTGCAAATGGCCACTCTTTATAATGGGTTAGAACCAAACATCCCTGAAATGTGAGATGTTTGATGTTCCGAGCTAGGTTTTCTGGTTTAGGTCCACTGTAAAATGAATCAGAGAGGTATTCTGTGCATTTCTCTGACCTATTCAGCTGCATGAGTTTGGAGAGCTCTCAGCTCTACCCCTCCTGAGATTTAAATAGCAAGAGCTCCATAAGTGTGTCCCTCTGAGCTGTGATTTCAGTGGTATGTTATTTGCAGTGCAAATAAATGTTGGTGTAAATGTTGTTTCATGATACGATAAGCAACTGCAAACACTTAACACAATAACTATTCAGTGACTTCCATTTTATACTCAGTGTTCTATTAATGTCATCAAAGTAGCAATATTTCCCATAAAACCATAGTGATGAAGGTGGTGGTTGCACACCCTCCCTGTAGCTTTGAATATATAGTAGATCTGACGGAAACTACTGAGCTCAAGTAATTTTCTTTTATAGAACAGAAAATTATGACAAACCTTAACATACTTGAATCAAAATGACAGACCATGAAATAATGTTTTTCACTTTTCACTGACTGCCCTGTCTGACCCAACTATCAATTGAGCTGCCTGCCACAATGATTATTTCATCTGCCACAGTGAAAATCTTTATTGCAAGCTACAAATGCTTCAGTACTGAAATCATGCTTGCCCCAGAGACAACCTTGATTTAACTCTGTGTTTGTGTGTAGCACTGGATTGCACGTATTAACCTGTACAGTAGTAATAGCCACATGCTGCTCTGTCTGCGTTTGAAGCTCCAGAGTTCATCACTTTAAGCTTCAGAGTTCACATCACGTGCTGCTTGTTTTTCTGTTTGAGGTGAACAACAACAATAATAATAATAAAAAAAATTAGGTTTGTTTCAGAATAGAGCTTCTGCAGGGCAAATTTCTAATCCTAACAGCAAAGAAAAGGCTTGAGCAAGAAAGACAAGACAATATTAAGGTATAAGAAACCAAGTTTTTAAATTTATTGATTTTGCATCTATAAGTTATCATTTGAAGCTGTTGATCAGCTTCATTGTCCAGCTCCCCACATAAACCCCACTTTGGGTACCTGGCCCTTCACTTTTCTTGTTAAATATAAACAAGTGGTTCATTAATCTAATGCCTAGTCCTTGGCAGGAATGAACCAGAAGAATTTTTGATCCAATGCCATCTCTCAGACCAATCTCTTTTTGGCTTATTTTCTTGTTGCTGGAGATGGGCCTCAGCCAAATCTATTGGTCTGAACATACCTGAACTTTAAGTGGAGAAGGATAGTGCTGGAACCTTGAGCTGAAGTAGAAGCCTGATTTTTGCTGTAAGCTCTTATATCTGTAATGGGCTGAGCCACAGTCTCAAATTCAAATACCCCAGAATCACAACCCATGGGTAGTTGGATAATTTGAAATCCAGATTCAATTTTTTTGCAGCTTGAAGCCATTTCTAATTGTATTAATTCACCTAGTATATGTAGCAAGCAATCCTGCATATGAACCACAGATGGCAGTGGTTCTGGACTGAATTTATTCCTTCCTTGACTGATTGGTAGTACTTAATGATTTTTGTCGTATAAAAACAGGAGGGTTGTCCTGCAGAGGTCTCTTCTGTGTCAGGATGAGTTCTGAGTAGGTTTACACAAATAAGCACACACCAATGTGTATTACGCTGCATGTCATAGACGGAAAACATATCCCACTGAGTGAAAGTTAATATCGCTGATCTGTGCATTATTAGACATGGAAATGTGAAATTTTTAAAATCAAACTGAATGAGAAGAATTGCAAGTCAACTCCAAACACACTGTCAATTATTTGACATGTCTTAGTTTCTACGGTGAAGGCATTGCTACAGGCTTTCAATTGCAAGATCTATCTAGGGAGGTGGTAGAATCTCCATCTTCGGAGATATTTAAGGCCCGGTTAGACAAACCCTGGCTGGGGTGATTTAGGGGGAGTGGTCCTGTTTTTTAGCAGGGGGTTGGACTAGATGACCTCGTGAGGTCCCTTCCAACCCTATTATTCTATGATCTTCAGGTTTATGTCCAGTTTTTGCCTGACAATTTTACAACTTCAGATTAAAATTCCAACTTTAGCTTTCTTTTCAGCAACAGAAATGGCACTGTTCTTTTACCCTAAAAAATGTTGACCCAATTCCAGTGAAGCACTTATGATGTGCTAATATCTTTAAGCATGTGAGTATGTCTATTGAACCAAATGGAGATTATTTACATGAATAGTGCTCTGCTGGATCAAAGTCTTTTTTAAGTAATTAAAATATTAAGAAATTATATCAATGGGGGATATAAAAATGGTAAATAGGGATTTCATCTATTCACCTTCCAGCATTACTCTTGTTCTTTCTGTTTCCCTGCCATAAATAGACCTGAGCCATAAGTCAGTAAGTATGAATGGGCACATCTGAAGGTCATTTAACTCAATTGGGTGTGTTCTGGCCCACAAATTAATGACAATCATACACTGGATATTCCCACATGCTCACACCAACTTATATTTCAAATTCACGTTATCTGCTCCATGCTGAACAATGTCAATGAGACAGCTAGATGATTCTGATCTTTGCACTGAAAAAGTCAAAGTTTTAATTAGGAAATCCCAAAAATAATTCCATGAGAAATGAACAGTCTTGATCACCTCACCAAGCTCATATATTGGGATGAATTGTGGAGCTGGAAATTACACTTTTTTATTGCATGACTGTATCACAATTTCTGCTCCTACAGTATAGAGTTATAGGTCTCAACATTTGTATTACGAACTCCTGTAGGCAGCAGGACTTTCTAACTTTGCCTGCAAATATTTGCATACACTCTCAGATGCAAGAAAATTTCTTCACCACTTATCAACCGTTTAACACAATTCTACTTGGCTCATTCTTTTCCCTCTTCCAAAGGAAAAATGATACCAAGTCAGCAATAACATGTCTGAGAGAAATGTAAGACAGAATTGCCATTTTCCCTCTTAGTTATGTGTTAGACAATGAATAAGTATCTTCTTGCTAATGCTGTTCTGGAAGACAGAAACATAAGAAGATTTGTAACATTTAGACATGGTCATAGCGTTAATTCTCCATGTCATTTCTCCATTACTGATAAAGTAAAATGTGTTTATTTTAAAAATTAAGCTATGACAGAGTACCTCAGTGTAAACAAACGTCATTTGTACCAAATGCAGATGTTTTTGGCACTTCTATAACTCAGATATTAAAATATAGAAAATGAAATATACCATATGATGAATCCATAAACCTGAGAATCATTTGCTGCTGGTATCTGCAAAAAAGTATAAGGAAAACATTAAACCTATTTGTAAATTAATTTACCATAAGCCATACCAGAAAGAGAATACAACCAATAAAGGAAGCTATATACATGATGTATATATGAGTTTTTAAATTTTATCTAGCATTCCTAGTGAATAGTATCATAGAAAAAGATCAGTCATAGGCTAATATGAACAGGGATGTACTTGGAAGAGGCTCTTTGAAAGCAGGAAGTGACTTTCTGAAGGGAGAGGGCTCCAGAAAGCAGTAGAACACAAGTGAATGAACAATGCCGGTTACAGAGAGTTGCACGGAAGCAACATTAGTTCAATATTCTGACCCAGTGGCAGCGGGAAGTGAAACCTCCAGACTGGTTTGGCCTTGTCGGAAACAACATGCCATTTTGATAAACCTGCATAAATATATATTTTAGGTCAAGTCTGAAACATGGGACTGTAGCCAAGGTAGTTCAGTGTGTAAAGAAGAGTCTACTGCAGAATATCCCTCAACTGCTCCACATTGTTAGCAGTATGTCAGAGGAATTCTTTTTATAGGTAGCCACCAGGGGTATCTGGTACAAGAACCTGCTGGCAGAGCTCTCAAATAGCAGGTAGAGCAGATCACAATATTTCAGCCTCATAGGAGCTCTCACCACTGCCAACTATAGTCAGACCAGATGCCTTTCTTCTTTCCTACCAGGGGCTCCCTAGTCCGATGCTGCGCTGTCCATCACAGAGGCTGTTAGACCGAATAGTGCGCCGCTATGCTGAGGTGCCAGATGCTGGCAGTATCTATATGGATCACCTCTCAGACCGGGACAAACTACGCCTTCTCTACACACTTGCAGTGAATGCACATCCCATCCTGTTACAGGTATGGTGCTTCTCCCGATTATGGAATGTCCTCCCACCAAACTCAAGCCCTTCCATGGATAGTGGCTATGACATTTCAGTTGCTCAGGACACCCAATGGTTCTTCAACCATCATGTTAAGTTTATGGAGAGCAACTTTTCCCCGTACCTTGTTGGGGCACTGAGACTTAAAACGTAAGCCATTTCTGAAGAACCTGGGCTGCATTTATATATGTGCAGAGCACAAACTACTCCCTATGAAGACAGGGAGTGCTCCAGGAGCTCAAACGCCCTAACAACCACAACCTGTGTAGATTGGTCTGTAGCTCTCTGTATGCAAGAAATCAACAAAATTCCAGTATGTCGTATTCGGTTTGTATTGTTCATATATTGCATCAAATCACAATTCATTAATTTATTGTCTGAAGAGAGTCCATGCTTAATGCATAAGTACAAGGGGTCAGTCATGGTTGAGTGTTTCTGCTAAGTGAGTGCTAGATTCCTCAGTCTTAATGCTGCAGTGACATTCATTTTTTGCATGCACCAGACATACTAGGACAGAACCAAAATTCAACTCAGCATAGATATTTGGTTGAGTGCCAGTTAAAATTTAGTTCTGTATTTGAAGGCAAATAGTTTGGAGGCAGCAGTTATCTCCTCATGCTGTGTTTAGGACAACTGGATTGGCATCACCTTCTTTCCTCTTCCTAAGAGCCATTTCAGATGGAAACTTTGATCTTCCTCACAGCACTGTCCACTTCTTTTCTACTCCTCATAGCTAACTCACATCAACTCCTATATTGCCCCTTTTCTTACTGTACCCTTCAAGGGACAGACTATTTTTCAACTCCCCTCTTTACAGAAGAAAATTAATTCTTTCTGGATAGATTTAATTGCCCATGTATCTTTTTAGAAAACAGAGCAACAGCCTCCAGTAGCATTCAGGAACACAGCAGAAGTGGCCTACCAGGACATCTGCTTAATAGAAAGTAGAAGTTCTGTCTCTGCAGTGCCTGTTTCAGAATGCATTAGGGAGCCTAAAAGAAAGTAATCATCTAACTAAAATCTTTGGGCGGGGGAGGTGAGGTTGATGTGAGGGGTTTGATAACTGCATTGCTTGCGAGAGGTGAATCCATCCTGATAAATGCAGACAGAACCTTTATGTGATGTCATATAGCCATGTATTCTGGGTACGCTACAGAAAAGTATTTTATTAATGGTTTAGAAAATTTTTGAAAAATGCCCCTCCCCTTCCACCTGACGTGAATTACCATGACTTCGACTCTACAGGGCTCAGGAGGAGCCATCCAAAAATAACCTAAAAATGTTTAAGCAGAGAAAAGCCATTTCATGACATTAAAGTGTATCATTACTTTGGCCTTTCTAGAGGGATCTGAGTTTCCCTTTCCTAATGGTATAAAACTTCTGGATTATGAGATACTAGACTTTACATTCAAGATACAAAAACACTGTAGCTGATCCAGGCTTATCTCTGGGCCTCAGGTCCAATAACTTTTGGAGAGTAACTCCACACTAGGGGATAAGAAATGGAAAACATTTTTGCAACAGATTGATTTAAAAGAAGCTGTTTGAAGCAGTTCAGGGAATTGAAATGGTGGAAGTTGTCTTGGGAGTGGAAGATGGATTAGTGGGCAGAGGTGAGCTGAGATAGCCAAAGGTGCATCATAAATATATTGTATGCTTCCACCATTTATCAAATAGTGCTGCAGTTGCAATTATCTCAGGAACAACATATGTGTGTGTGCATGCACACACATGCAGAGCATACATTGTCGCATCAGTCCTATATCTGACACTGCCACCCAAACATCAAATGTTCAAAAAATCATGAGTCAGGCCCCAGAAGTCATGATTTTTTTTTTAAATTGGTTCTTTTTATTTGCCTTCTCAGTGTTTTGTCTTTAAGGTGCACTGTAGTCCCATATTCAGGCTTTTCTATTAAACCATGAGGACTAGTTTCTATTTTATAAATGTGACAGCTAAGACACTCAGATATTCCCATGACTCCAGGAGCTGGTATTTTAAGAAATACCAATTATCATGAAACCTGCCAATACTCAATATCAGAATGAAGAAGAGGAGACCACAGTATTGAAAATCCCCCCAAAATCATTACATTAGCTTCAAATTATGAGATTGTTACAAATAATACATGTATAGTTATTTTTATTTGTCTAGATATATTTCATAGCTGCCATGAGTGTAGCAACTTCCTTTCAAAAAAAACCCAAAACATAAGGTAGTCAACTTTCAGAGAAAAACACAATTCCACCAGGCAGGGGCTTTAAAAAGTAAAACCACCCAAAATTGCAAGATTCATGATAAAAGTCATTAGTTTGAAATATGTCTTTAAAAATCCAACAATTCTTTAATGCAATCAGAGCCCGCACAGCAGAGTCCACTGACATGGTGACAAACAGTGCAACACAAAAGAAGGCTTTCACTTTCCATTTGCTGTCCTCTCTCATGCCACACCACCCCCTGAAACCGTGTACACACACACACACGTTACTGCATATCTATTCATGGAGACTCATGTGTGTATATCACCACATACACACCTTGGTATTTTCAGTGACTATATCTATTACATCTTCTCCTCCCACAGATTTTCCCAGAAGCAGAGGGATGGCCATTTCCAAAGTATTTGGGGTCCTGTGGCCGGCTGATTGTCACTGCAGGCAGCAGGCCTTTGAAGGAGTTCTACAGCTCTTCTCCTGAGGTGGTGGCCGATCTGGCTCTCCAGCTCCTCTCTGTTGTCAATTCCATGAGGAACAATGACTTGAACTATCTCTTTTATTTCATCCATGTTGATGATGGCACATTTGGCATTTTTAACAATGGGCATCTGTTCATCCGGAATGCCAGCACACTGGGAATCATTGACAAGCAGGAAGGTACTCAGCATGATCTCTGAATAAGCAACTGTCATAGGAGGATTTAGCAAGGCAGGGAAAAAAAATCTTTCCCCTACTATGCTAGTTTTTTTCTTTAAACATAAAAAATTACCCTGTAAATTTGATAATTAAGGTTCAAGAGGGGACAGTTACTGCCAATAAAAACAGAACGAACCCCTGTAATGCTTATTTCTGTATTCAGAATATGATGCAACTTCCACTGGTGCTATAAATACACTACAGGTTAAAAAGCATTGGAACGATCTTTGTAGAACTACATAGCTACCCACTTTCCAAAGGGTTAGCCGTGTTAGTCTATTGTAGAAAGACAACAGAGTCCTGTGGCACTTTTAAAGACTAACAGATTTATTTATCGCATGAGCTTTCGTGGGAGAAAATCCCACTTCGTCAGACGCTTTGAAGATAGGAAAGTTACAGAGTGGTAGGCATTTAATTTCCTACCACTCTGTAACTTTCCTATCTTCAAAGCGTCTGACGAAGTGGGATTTTCTCCCACGAAAGCTCATGCGATAAATAAATCTGTTAGTCTTTAAAAGTGCCACAGGACTCTGTTGTCATAGCTACCCACTGTTCATTAACATCTCTGACTAGCTACTTCTTTCTTTCAAAGCTCTTGTCACAAAACAAATAATTTGCAGACAGAAACTTTACTGGCCTATCCCAGTTTTAAATATTTGGCCAAATCCTTTACATTTACTTAAGAATTATTAACAAAGGAAAACCCATTTTTGTCTGTCTGTCCTTAATTCACACTTGATTTTTCACCACACAAACTGTGCAGTAATACCCATCATCAAAACTACAGCTGGGCAAATAGTATCACTCTAATAAGTTAACACATTTCACTTTTTCTTCAAATGCAAAATAAAAATCACAGAGCTTATACAATCATCTGAATAATTCTTAAGTATTCATAGAATCATAGAACCTTAGGGTTGGAAGGGATCTCATGAGGTCATCTAATCCAACCCCCTGCTAAAAGCAGGACCACTCCCACTAAATCATCCCAGCCAGGGTATTGTCTAATCGGGCCTTAAATGTCTCCAAAGACAGAGATTCCACCACCTCCCTAGGTAGCCCATTCCAATGCTTCACCACCCTCCTAGTGAGAAAGGTTTTCCTAATATCCAACCTCAACCGCCCCAGCTGCAACTTGAAACCATTGCTCCTTGTTCTGTCCTCTGTTACTACCGAGAACAGTCTAGCTCCCTCCTCTTTGGAGCACTCCTTCAAGTAGTTGAAGGTTGCTATCAAATCCCCCCTCAGTTTTCTCTTCACTGATTTTGAAATACTATCTGTGAAATATTTAGTTAGTTTGATTGATTGATCGATCGATAGCTTTATTGGTTCAGCTGCAACCAGATCACCCCTTGTGGCATCTTACTGTTTTTGTATGAAATGGAAAATTGAGGCCTTGACTACTTCTGGCAGTTTTTATAGGAATTTCAAATTTCAGCTCAGAATTTACATCGTAACTACAGTTTCTTTTGCTATTTTAATTGACTTCAATATTCTTCTCTTCCTGTTTATAAAACACTGTGGGGTAGCTCTGAGTTCTTTTCACCTCAGCCTTTCAGAAAAGTATATCAATTTCAGAAGTGTGGGAAATGACCCTATAGACACAGCCTACAAAGTGCTTTGGGATGAAAAGTGCTGTGTTAACCTAGGTTATTATTAACTAGGTATACACTATTTTAAATGATATTTCCTTACCAAAATTACAAATGTATATGATTATAAAAGATTTGCACGTTTCTAACAAATGTTTTTATTGCCTTTATTAGGTATCCAGCTGACTGATGGCCAACAAGAGTCTAAAGACTTATTTAGCTGTTTGGCTTCAGACTGCCAATCTGCATTTCCCTCCTGTAATTCTGTGAGAGAGAAGCAGAGCCTTGTCATGGTGTGTCAAGAGCTTCTGCCTAAGCTCCTAAAGGGAAAATTCCTCCAACCTATCCAGGAGAAAATTGACAGGTGCCTAAGGCTCTGTGCAGACAGCTTCATAACCGAGCAGGAAGTCAGTGATGCAGCTGGGAAGTTGGTAGAAGTCTTGAAACCTTTGCGATCTTGTGATTCCCATTTTGCCTACCGCTACCCTGACTGCAAATACAGTGACAAATATTAACAGCTGAGAGAAAGCTCTTCCTGAAAAATTGGAATGATATGCACACAGTTCAACTATCACAGAAAGTGAAGAGGTTTAAGTCCTGGCATGCTAGCATGATACAGGAAAAGACAGCACGACACACCTGGGGTTTCTGTCTGGCTCAGACACACTTATCACATTAGCATATTTGGTATGATGTGAAGGCTTAATTTAAGTGTTATTAGATTTCATGGATGATCTGAGTTAAGAGATAAATAAAATGTATCAATGCATTTTGGTCTTAGAGGAATTTTTCATGGCAACCATAAAGAAAAATGAAATACTTAAGCCATCTTGGCCTCTATGAGGTGGAGTAACATCACTGTAAATAAGACAGATCCTGCTCAAGACTATACAAGTGATATGAGATGGATGGAAACATTTAAGACTGCCCTTGTGGGGATATATTAATCCCATAAAAATTATCTTATGTGAACTGAATTATCCGATCAGCTTGCTACCATTAACAATCACAATTGACTTTTAAAAAAAAAATGTTACTATTCTGATTGCTCATTAATTTGATGTTGTATAGAATGGAAAGAAGCAACAGAGTGCATTAAAGAACTGAAAGCCCCTGTTTCTTTTAGGTCTTCATTTCTCTAACTTCCAGTTACATATCACAACATCTAATCTGTGATCGGGCTGTGGCTGCACCGCACTGCAGTATAGAACACAGGGGTGTGAACTGCAGAGCTCACCAAAAAGCCACTGTCCTCTGACTGTCCCGTGGGTATGCTGCTGGAGCAAACAAAGGCAGCAAGTTTGCTTTAAAGTAGCAGTCCTCTTTCCAACAAATATTCCTGTTTTAGCAGAAAAGCCCTCAGAGTTGACATGCATTTTTAATCTCTTGTGTATTTTTCACTTTTTACCCAATATAATCCTAGTACAATTTTCAAAACACTTGTCAAAATACTTGTATTTCACTTGCAACTATGTTGAAGGCAGACACCATCTGGCTTCACGTAAATCTCCATTTAGTTAAATCCTCATGTTTGTACTGAAAAATCTCTTTCTCTTTGGGCACCATGGTTTAACTCAAGGCATGTGTACCTTGGCAGATGTGTCGATAGTGATTAATTTGTCCTCCTAACACCGCTGTGAGGTGAGGAAGCATTACCATCTCAATTCTACCAAAGAGGAAATGAGGCACCTAGAGAGCTATGGCCCAATCCATGGGGAGAGGCAAGGGCCTATATCCACTGATGTTCTCCGAACTATCTAAGCCTTTGTGTGCCTCAGCTTTCACCAGGTGGCATTTGCAAAGTCACTGAAGTACTGCCACTCCCTGGGCAGTGAGCTTCTTGGAACCCTGCAAGCCCCCAGGTGGGATTCTCGAACTAGGGGAGTGAAGCCTGTTCTGTAAAAAGGCCCAGTTCTGTAGGCATGGCCAAAGCATACCTGACTGTGACCTGTTCCCTGTCGGATCCCACAGCAGGAGGGCCAGATGCAGGCCACTGATAGGTGGAGGGGCAGCACAGCACCTGCACAAATTACAAACTTGAGCAGTAGAACTTCTTGGGAATTTTTCAGGGGGTGGGGGACGGAAGAGATAGGTAGGTAGCTGTCTCTTGTAAGGGGATGTGGGAATGCATGTGACCCTCAGATGAGAGAGGGGAGCCCAGGGTTCATGTCCCTGCTCCAGAGCAAGGATTTGAACTAGGATTTCCCCACCGCCCAGGTGAGTATCCTAATCTGTCACCATTTTGTGAATGGTAAGATCACCAGCTTGTGAATCTAGCCTGAAAAGAATCTAAAAGAACTGTTCTGGCATTTCTGACATGTTTGTTTGTTTTGACCAAAACAATTTGCCAAAATTGATACAAATTCACATAATGCTTCCAGGTCAACCTGAGTCTGCATTTTTCAGGGAAAGAATTTTTGCTGAAAAATTTCACTCTGCTCTAGGCAAGAAGCCTGAGGCAAAGCCAGGAACAGAAGAGAACCCTCATTTTCCTACTCCCAGTTCAGGGGCTTAACCACAAGAACATCCCTCTTCTAACTAGAGTTAGAAAAAAGGCCAGTCATCTACATGTGTACATCTCATTTGCCTGTAAGGTTACCACACATCTCCATGAAAATCAGAGATGTGTTTGAAAATGAGCAAGAATGCACATAGCATCAATGTTGTGTACAGATACCCAACAGGCTATTATAGGTTTAAGTTAGATGTGCAAATATATTCCCCCATTTTTGCATGTTTAGTTATATGTTTGATCATGTGAAAATCAGACCAATGACAGTGAATTCTATTTCCCATCGACTGACTCAAAAAAAATACACCTTTCACCTCCTTAGAAGTGGAAAATTTACTCTCTCTCACACACACACACACACGCATGCACGCACGCACACGCACTTTGAAGGCAAATTTAGCTGTAGGCCCAGATGTCATCACAGCAGAAATGTTTTAATATACAATAAGAGCCATTGATGCAGCCCTCTTTATGACTTTAGTCTATTTCTAAATTACGGCTGTGTTCCAGTAAGGAGAAAGTGCTGTTCATCTAGATTCAACTGTTTCCAACAGTTTTTCTTTAACCCATTTCTAGCTAAACATTTTGCAGCCTGTGATTGTACTAGATAACTAGTAATTAAATACCTTTGCCTTCCACCACAAGCCGCTAGAACTTCTCTAATAAAGGGGGAACTGTCTTGCTATCCTGTATTCAGAAGACAATGTGTTTTAAAAGAGGAACCTAAACTTGTACATAGTTTTTAAAATCAGAAGAATTTAAATAGTACCAGTGAAAGTAACTATAAGGCCACTAATGAACCGATTTCCAATGAGCAGTGGAAGTCAGGGTTTAACTAGAACAGAGTAAGGCAGGCAACAAAATGTCAAGGAAGACCTTCACCAAAGATCTTGGCAAGGTCAGCCAGAGGATTTCCAAGCCATGGAGCTCTGGCAAGTTCTTTAAGGAATCACTTGGGGGCTTGATATAACACAGCCTCAGCCTGTAGCTAGCAGCGTGGTAACACTTGCATCGTCTCTTCCTTGGCAATTCCAGCTCTACTTTCAAACCAGGAGCAGCAGCCAGCAGGGCTATCACTGGCTTCCCCACCTTCATGAACTCTTATTTTTCCCCCCATACAGATTGTTCTTTCTAAAATATTGGACATTCAATTTTCTATGTTGATCTGAGAGACTCTTGCAGAAGTTTTATGACCACCAGCATGCCTCATGCACATCAAGCAAGTCACCTTGAAATTGCACAGCAACATGCACACATTGCACAATAAGAAGCAACAAAGATGACTCTACCTATTTCTAGTCCAATCTCACATTCTCTGAAATAGATGGGACTTTTCCATTAACGTCAGTGGGAGGAGGATCAGGACCCCAAGAATCACCCCAGCTAACATAGTATCCTAAAACATGGGGCACAAAAATAAAAATGCAATAGTCCTGCACTGTCAGATTCACAAGAAAAACTTTAAGCACAAAGAAGCTTTTAGACATACAGCATCTGTTCTCATAGGGCTTGATCCAAGTCCATTCAAGTCAATAGCAGTCTTTCCATTGACTTCAGTGGGCTTTGGTTCAGGCTCATAAAAGCTTTCTCTGACACTTCCCAATATAAACTAAAAATGTAATAAAGCAATTGATGAAAAAAAAAGAGGGGAAAGGAATTACAGTATCTTTCCCAATACATTTTTCTTCAAGTGCAGTGACCTAGGAATATTGGACTCACGTAAGAGTAAGGCTGTGATGTGCCAGCCACGAATTAGTTTATGGCTTTGAGAGAACTCACTGTCCTAAACTGAATCTCAGATCTCTACATAGTGTTACTTTATTCTTTTGACACTGCCATTTTCTTTTTTTTTTTTTTGGCAGTCAGAACATGGAATCACTGCCTGTCTCTTTAGAAACCATTTCAGTCCAGCCTTGAAGTGTTAGTGAAATTCATTTATAAATGGCAATTATTTTAAACTTAACCCCTCCCCAAAGGTCTCTCTTGAGTGACCTTTTCCTCAAAGCGGGTTTGTGCTAGTCTGGCACACTGTTCCTAAGATTACTTTTAATGTGATTTGTCCTGTAAGAAGCAGCTGTTGTCTCGAGATTGGAATAAGAAATGCCAAAACTTTTGCTGTAACTTAGGGCAGGTCTACACCATGGTGGGATTTTGGCAGCCCTCGAAGGGAGAAATGCAAAGTACTTTAAAATACCTTGCACATCTCCCTTCCACTGCCTAATGCCTATTTACCACGGTGCCTTCAGTAGGCTGAGTTGAAAGGCGATGTCCTCACTTTGATTCAGCACTACTCCCGTTGTCGGGGTGGTCTTCAGTGATCAACTTCCTGATTGGCTGAGTGGGTCTTCACAGACCCAATCAGTCAATTGGGAAGATGGATCTACTGCTGTCAGTGAAGACTAGCCCTTTCAGAGGCTCTGGAGCAGTGTGCTGCAGGGCTGGAAGTCTGAAAGCCTGGGAGATCTGGCTGTGCAGCAGGGATCCCAGCAGGGAAGTCCAGAGAACCCCGACTCACACCAGGGCTCTCACAGGCTCCTAGCTGGACAGCCAGAAGGTTCTGGAACAGCTGCCTGAATCTGCAGCAGTGTCTCTAAAATGAATTCTTTCCCCCCAGGATTTCTGGTTGGTGAGAAATTTTGAAAAATTTGATTTAGTTCTGACTCCAAATGGAGCCAAATAATGAAATGTTGAGATTCCCATGAAATCTCTGGCTCTACTGGAGAGTTCCTTCCTGTCCTTTGTCCCAGCTTCTTGTTTAATAGCCAAACAAAAACATTGTTATCTGTGTAGCAACAGAGTCTACCTATACAAATACACCTTTCCTGTAATAACTTCAGGACTCTGAGAGAAGGAATTACATATAGAAGAATTTAGCAAGTGATATTCCTCTTTCATTGCTCTCTTAAATCTTTCTTCCTTTTCCACATTTCACTCTTAAATCAGTTACGTAAGATTGGCCATGCTGGGTCAGACCAATGATCAATCTAAGCCCACTAGCCTGTCTCCAACAGTGGCCAGTACCAGAGCTTCAGAGGGAGCATATATACAGTTGGAGTGATCCACTCATTTTCCCACCCCTCCAGCTCCTGCAAGTCAGATTTATAGGGTCACCCCGAGCTTCAGGTTGCATCCCTGATCATCTTGGCTAATTGCTACTGATGGGCCTATCCTCCATGAATTTATCTAGTTCTTTTTTTCCACCCAGTTACACTTTTGAATATCAACTATTCCACAGCAATGAATTCCACAGGTTAATCATGCACTGTGCGAAAATGTACTTCCCTTTTTTGGCATTAAACTAGCTGTCAATTCATTTCAGCAGATGACCCCTGGATTTTGCATTGTGGTAAGAGTAAAATAATACTTCATTTTTTCCACACTGTTCATGATTTTTATAGTGCTCTATCATATCCCCCTTAGTCATCTCATTTCTAAGATGAAAAGCTCTGATCTTTTTAGTCTCTCCTTTTATGAAAGCTGATCCATATCCTTGATGAGCATTGTTGTCCTTCTCTGAAACTTTTCCAGTTCCAATATGTCATTTTGAGAGGGGGAGATTGTAATTGGACATATATTCAATGTGTGAACCATGGATTTATACATTAGCATTATACTATTTTCTGTTTTATTTTCTATTCCTTTCCTAATAGTTCATAACATTCTATTAGCCTTTTGACCATTGCATTGAGCTGAAGTTTTCAGAGAACTATCCACAATGACTCCAAGATCTCCTTCTTGAATGGTAACAGCTAATTTAGAATTCATCGTCATTTGTCTGTGTAATTGGCATTATTTATTCCCATGTGCATTACTTTGCATTTATCAATGTTGCCATTTTATTGCCTACTCACCCAATTTTGTAAAAGTCTCCTGTAACCCTTCACAATCAGATGTAGACGTAACTATTTTGAATATTTTTTGTCACCTGCAAATTTTGCTACTTTACTACTTACGTTCTTTTCCATATCATTAATGAATATGTTGAATGATACAGGTTCAATCCTCTGTTTACATCTCTCCATAATGAAAACTGATCATTTATTCCTATCCTTTGTTTCCTATCTTTTAACCAGTTACTGGTCCATCAGAAGACCTTCTCTGTTATACCATTACTACTAGTTAGTTTTCTTAAGAGTCTTTCGTGAGGGACCTGGTCAAAGGCTTTCTGAAAATCCAAGTACACTGTATTGACCTGATCACCCGTATCCATGTATTTGTTGACATCCTTACAGCATTCCAATAGATTGACGAGGTGTGACTTCCCTTACAAAAGCTACATTGACTCTTCTCAACAATTGATGTTTGTTTATGTTTCTGATAATTCTGTTTTCAGCTATAGAGAAAATCCATCTACAACACACATTTTGCTTCCCTACAGAGGAAAAAAGACAACAAACTGTCCAAGCTCCAATATACCACAAGGGATAACAACAGCACCTCTAACCCACCCAACAACATTGTTAATCTTTCATGCTACAGACTTACTCCAGCAGAAGAATCTGTGCTGTCTCGGGGACTTCCTTTTTGCCCCACCACCCCCACACATAAGATACAATTCTGCGATGACCTTGAGAACTACTTTCACCGTCTCAGACTCAAGGAGTATTTCGCGACCACCAATGTAGAACGCAATGACTTTCAGATACCTTCCTCCCAACATTGCAAGAAAAAGTATTCAACGTGGACTCCTCCTGACGGTCGGAACAACAGACTAGACTTCTATATAGATTGTTTCCGCCACCGGGCAAAGGCTGAAATTGTGGACAAACAACATCACTTACACCATAACCTCAGCCATGCAGAGCGTAATGCCCTCCAGAGCCTCAGAAACAACTCTAACATTATTATTAAGGAGGCTGACAAGGGAGGTGCCGTCGTCATCATGAATAAATCGGATTACGATCAGGAGGCTTATAAACAGCTGTCCAATGGAATGTTCTACAACCCACTCCTCTCTGACCCCACTGAGGAATACCAGAAGGAACTACACCACCTACTCAAGAAACTCCCCAAAGCAGCACAAGAACAAATCAAGACAGACACACCGCCAGAACCCCATCCAGGGATATTCTATCTACTACCAAAAATACATAAAAGAGGAAACCCCAGACGCCCCATCATCTCAGGCATTGGCACGCTTACAGCAGGATTATCTGGCTATGTGGACTCTCTCCTAAGACCCTATGCTATCAACACACCTAGCTATCTGAGAGACACTACAGATTTCCTGAGAAAAATCCAATCCATTGATGGTCTTCCAGAAAATACCATCCTAGCCACTATGGATGTAGAGGCTCTTTACACTAACATTCCCCACAAGGATGGATTACAAGCTATTAGAAGAACCATCCAGGATGATGACACAGCTAAACTTGTGGCTGACCTCTGTGACTTTGTACTCACCCACAACCATTTCAGATTTGAAGATAATTTATACCTTCAAGTCAGTGGCACTGCTATGGGTACCCGCATGGCCCCACAATATGCCAACATCTTTATGGCCGATTTAGAACAACATTTCCTCAAATCTCATCCCAAAGCACCTCTACTTTACCTACGTTATATTGATGACATCTTCATCATCTGGACCCGTGGTAAAGATGCCCTTGAAGATTTCCATAGAGATTTCAACAATTTCCACAACACAATCAAACTTAGCCTGGAACACTCCACACAAGAGATCCACTTTCTGGACACTACAGTGCAAATTAGCGATGGGCACATAAAGACCTCCCTATACCTTAAACCTACTGATTGGTATAGTTACCTACATCCCTCGAGCTTTCATCCTCGACACACCACACGATCCATTGTGTACAGTCAAGCCCTAAGATATAACCGCATTTGCTCTGACCCTTTAGACAGAGACAGACACCTTTAGGATCTCTACCAGGCATTCTTAAAACTACAGTACCCACCCGCAGAAGTGAAGAAACAAATTGACAGAGCCAGACGGGTACCCAGAAGTCAACTACTGCAGGAGAAGCCCATGAAAAACAACAACAGAACGCCACTGGTCACCACCTACAACCCCCAAGCCAGACCCCTTCATCACATCATCAAAGATCTACAGCCTATTTTACAGGATGACCCCTCACTCTCTCAAGCCTTAGGAGACAGACCTCTCCTTGCTTTCAGACAGCCCCCTAACTTTAAAAGGATACTTACCAGCAACTACAGATCACACAACAGAAACACTAAAGCAGGAACACAGCCCTGCAGCAGACCACGCTGCCAACTTTGCCCTCATATCTACACTGATGACACCATCATAGGGCCTAATCAAGCCACCTACTCCATCAAGGGCTCATTCACCTGCTTATCCACCAATGTGATTTATGCCATCATGTGCCGGAAA